>JACEVL010000562.1:180000-621175 GCA_020284085.1 Aporrectodea caliginosa
GTATAATTGTATAGTTAATCACAGATCATATATTAATAAATTCCTGATAATTGTCTGTATTATTTTACAACGTTATTATATTGCGTAAATATTACAAGTAGGCGCCAGCTTTTGACTAACGCACATCCACACACACACACATTCATCTGAGCAGATGGTCGTATAAGCCAGGCCAGTGTCCAGCCATCGACCCACATACAAGCTGCCCCTCCCATTCAATTCTCTTGAGTCTTGACTGTCTTCTGCGTGCCCTGGTCCGTCAACAACAACAACTTAGCTTTAGCCCTTCTGCAAATTGAGCTGAGAAGTGATTCCCGGATTAATAATATTATGGGCCGACTGTTCTTTTCCCTAGCGGCCTTGAAACAATGGCTGTGGTCGTAAACAGTTATCGCTTAATTGGTTTGTGTTAATTATTCGGATGTTTAGTGAATAGGTCAGGAAGGGCAGGAAGGAAAGTTTGTTGAGGACGAGGAGGATGGGAGGATGAAGGAGGAGGAGGAGGACGAGTAGGAGGAGGACTAGGAGGAGGAGGAGAAGGAGGAGAAGGAGGAGGAGAGGGAGGAGGAAAGAGGAAGAAGAGGAAGAAGAAGAAGAAGAAGAGGAGGAGGAAGGGAGAAGATAAGGAGGATAGGGAGAAGGGAGAAGAAGAAGGAGATGGAGACGGAGATGGAGAAAGAGAAGGATAAGGATTAGGAGAAGGAGGAAAAGGAGGGGCAAAAGGGAGAAGGAGGAGGAGGAGGAGAAGGAGAAAGAGAAAGAGAAGGAGAAGGAGAAAGAGAAGGATAGGGAGAAGGAGAAGGAAGAGGAAACGAGGAGGAGGAGTAGAAGGAAGAAGAAGGAGGAGGAGAATGAGGAAGAAGAAGAGGCAGCGGAAAGGGAGAGGAGGAAGAAGATAATGAAAGGGAAGAGGAAGAGGAGGATCTGAAGAAGAGGAAGAAGATGAAAAGGAGGAGGAAAGAAATGAGGAGAAAAGGTGTGGGAGGAGAAAAGGAGAGAAGGGAGAGAAGAAGGATGATCAGCAGAAAAGGGATGAGGTGGAAATGGAGAATCAGGAATAGATGAGGGAGGTAGCGAAGAAGCGATGGAGGGATGGGGAGATGGAGGGACGAATGGAGGGAGGAAGGGAGGCAGGGAGAGCAGAAAGGGAGGCAGGGAAGAATAATGAGGCATAGAGGGATTAATTATTATTATTCCTCTTGTGTGTGTGTGTGTGTGTGTAATGTAATAATAATAATAATAATAATAATAATAATAATAATGTGTGTGTAATAATAATAATAATAATAATGTGTAATAATGTGTGTGTGTGTGTGTTGTGTGTGTGTGTGTGTGTGTGTGTGTGTGTGTAATGTGTGTGTAATGTAATAATAATAATAATAATAATAATAAGATAATAATAGTAATAATAATAATAGGAATAATAATAATAATAATAATAATAATAATAATAATAATAATAATAATAATAATTGGGCGGATATAATTATAATAATAATTAGCGCCGTTGTATTGCAATAGCTGTCTGTTCTGTTAGTAGCTAAGATTTAAATTGCATAAAAATAATAAAATAATAATAAGCGCAGTGACGTTTATCATGCGCTTCCGTAAAGAAGCCAAGATTTATTATTATTTTTATTATTATTATTATTATTTATTATTAACATTAGATTATTATTAGGGCGCCTTATTATTATTATTTACCAGTAACACTTAGACTATCATCGCGTATAGCAGTATAAGTTGTATAAACTGTAACATTGCAAATAACATTTTCTTATGCCACTGAAGGTGCCATTAGAACCGTGAGTCATGTCACATCGTCACAATCATGTAATCAATTCACGATTTCTTATTACAATGTCACTTTAGGCACCACGAACCATTGATGACTCGGGGCCATGATAATGTCGCCATACAGGTCACTAGGTTTGATTGACCTAGGTGGTAATTTCCGTAAACATCGTTAGTGTAATGCGTATCGCCTATGAAATCTCGATCATGGCGATTCATAAATATGTTTACAATATTATTCTCCACATCAGCAACTGTACGAAATTACAGGAGTGTTTAGGGTAATGCCAACACTCTGGCACGAAGACCAGAAGATCAGCACGGACGCGCGATCGCTTCCCGCTACCCTTCCAAAAGGTCGACTCAACCTTTCATTCGTCGGAAGGCGCTGGTTAAATGAGCAGTATGACGTGATGGGCGCCGTGCATGGCTGCCAAACAGTTAAACGAGTAACTTGTGATCAGTTCATATTCTATTCTATTCTATTTACGGATTTATAAAGCGCCTCCAGTACAACCTGGGCGCCAGTGCGAAGGGCCCCTCGAAAAAAAAAAAGTCTTAAGAGAACGAGCAGAAACAGTAGTGCCCCCAGATAACATCACAGCTCGAGTTATAGTAGGCAGGTCATTCCATTTCCATAGCATCTTTATATACTGTGAATTGTAATCATGCTGCGGTGAGTCAGTTTAAACTAATAAACGAAAATTATAAGAAACGATTGAAAGCCTTTTATAGAGCAACAATTAATCCTATGGAGTTTTAGCCCGTTCTGCTCAAGCCATGGGACTGTGCACTGTTATTCCAAACCATTCATCATCGCCAGCCAGCGTATCTTTCTGATACAGCAGTAGTATCTCGTTTTTACCGACATCTCTTGACTGTCAGGAGAGACAGACAGAGAGTGGATAAGCAGATTTGTTGGACAGTCTCTGTTTGACGACGCTGTTTCAAACCAAAGATGAATAGCGTCGCCCTCCCCCTTTTCCAGGCTTTGGACTGGCACTACCGTAGTACGGGCAGCGGTGGAGTTATCTTCCTGGTGCGGATATATAGACGCTGAGAGAAACCGTGAATGACTTGGGCAGTGGGTGGGCAGTTTGATGGATGGGAGGAGCGATGCCTCGTGCCTAGCCAGAGCGCCTCAGGCCGGTCTTCATAGGCCAGTGAAATCACTTCCTCGTTCAGATCGGACCAAGTCGAAACTAAGGCGGGGAAAATCCGCCTGTTCGAATATTATTGAAACGCCACCCCGTACCTAATTCACGGCTACATGAACAGCTGAAAAACAGAGAGAGAGAGAGAGTCATCGAGACAGCGCCAGGCAGACGGAACGACACAGTGAAATACAGACATGCTTGTTTTCGCGGAATACAATGAGTGACGACATGTGATACGCCAGAGACATCGCTGAGCTGTGTGAGTGTATCTGTACGCTGGAATGTCCGGCGCTGGTGCGACTGCGATCGTGATTTCGTTCTTAGTAGTGGTGTAGAGTTTGCGTGGGCGATGAAGATTTTACAATGGAAGATAAGCGCGTCAGTTAAGTAGCACATTCAGCTGGTACTGAGGAGAATATAAAAGCGCACGATTTCATCTGTGAACTCACCATTTCGATTATATACATCACCGACTATAATTCCAAGGGCGTTGTGACGTGTTGTAGCGTGACTGTAATAAGAATTTCAACGCGGCGATACTCTTAATGTTACGGACTCATATGAGTTTTCGTAGCTACAATCACAGTCGTACCTGAGTTTCCCCTGACAAAGGCAGAACATTTAAACGTGGGAAAGCTGTGAGACTACAAGTCGTCGTCAACTTCCTAGCAGTTGTGAGTCGTCTGCGCCTATATTAAGGCCTCTCTGAGACTCCTCTATCCATCAATGTCTTGGCTTTTGGACACTGAGTTGCCGTTATACGATTGGTCGAATTCCAGCTATACTACCAGTCCACCCGAGGTCTTTGTAACACTAACACCCCGAGTAACCTACATGAATTCGGCAGCAGCCAGTGCAACGCCGACCCTGTTGACCTCGGCCGAGGGTGGTATTCTGCCACGGTTGACCTGTCACGGAAAGGTGGTCAGCACGGAGCAACAGTGGACCACGGGCCAAACGAATGTCGTCACTCGATCGAACTTTGAGAAATCGATTCTGATGCAGTCGGGACAGAAGAATATCGAACAGGATTCGGAGATATCGAGCCAAATAGTAAGTCTGTCGTCTACATACATCAGAAATCAGAAATCAGAAATCAGAAAGTCTTTATTGCTTCAAATAATGTGACCCGTAATACAAACAGAGAATCAAGTATATTTAACAAGTGTATCACGCTACAGGAGGCAAAAGGAGACCCCAAAGGGAAGATTATTCCCGCTAGTTGGGGCGACCTACTAGTTCCTTTACAACCAATAATAAGAATAAGAATACATACATACATACATACATACATACATACATACATAAATAGATACATATATATAAATATATAAATACATGTATACATAATTATATACATACACAAATTCATTCATTCATACATACATACATATATACATACATACATACATATATATATAAATATATAAATATATCAATATATAAATATATCAATACATTATACATACATACACAAATTTATTCATACATACCTACATACATATATACATTACATACATACATACATACATACATACATAGTATATAATGTGTATGCATATATTTGTATATTTATGTATATATTATGTATAAATGTGTATAACTATATATATGTATATGTATGTGCAGGCATATGGTACTTAGATTTAGGATGTGCCAGTTAGACTACCGGTACATTTAAGTAAGTCTGCCGGTGCAAGATTCACTATTATATGCAAGGCGACATTGTAACCTATAAACTTAACGTCTGTACGGGTAAAACCGGGTATACCCGTACCCGTAATGCTCCTACCCGTACCCGACCCGACCCGTGAAATGCCTACCCGATCCGTACCCGACCCGCGGGTACGGGTCGGGTACGGGTAAACTGCGGGTACGGGTATACCCGCAGACCCCTAATACATACATACATACATACATACATACATACATACATACATTCATTCATTCATTCATTACAAAGATTTATATAGCCCCCCTTCAAGGTTACTACTCAGGAGCGCTCCCGACCCCAGCACGGCTGAAAAGGATAGTTTTGAGGCAAGAATTGAAAGATTCAGAGTGGATTCTGGGATGCAATCGCAGTGCCAAAGGGAGCCCATTCCAGAGGGAGGGGCCAACCACTGAGAAGGCGCGATTCTGCTTAGTAGCTGTGCGGGCAAAAGGGACCATGAGCACGCCCCGCTCAGTAGAGCGGAGAGAGCGACGACCCGGAGCACCCAACGTAGGGCAGCAGAGGTCGCGTAGATAGGCGGGGCTAGACCCAGCAAGGACCGCCAGACCAAAGAGATCATCCGATACGAGATCCGCTGCAGTAGAGGGAGCCAATGAAGCACATCCAGCATATAACCTACATACATACATACATACATGCATATATGCATAAAGACATATATATATATACATACATATATATAAATACATGTATACATACATATATACATACATATAAATACATACATACATACATACATACATACATACATACACGAATTCATTCATTCATACATACATAATGTAATGTAATGTAATGTAATTAGTAATTTATATAGCGCCGCTCACAGCCGAGGCCATTCAGTAGCGCTCCCAGTGCGAGAACCCCGAGAGAAGAAATAGGTTTTAAGGAGAGAGAGAGAGATGAAGACAATGATCCAGAAAGGAAAGTCTCATGCATACATACATACATACGTACATTCATGCATGCATACATGCATACATGCACACATACACACATACACTTGCATGCATGCATACATGCATACATACTTATAGGCCTATTCATATCTATGCGTATTCAGACATACATACATTGCATACATATTCACATAAACAGTTGTATTTGTCGCAGCTTTATAAGTTAATTGTAAGGTTCCACGATCGAATAAAACAGACTTCAAACAAATTAATTTCATGATCTTATTGACTACACGTCTTGTCAGCCTGTTAGGCGCCGACTCATTTTACAGCTGCATGCCCTAGGGAGTGGAAGGCTGAGTCGACGTAGAAGGGCTACGGGTATCGAACCGCGTCTTTCAAGATCCATTTGTTGATTTTATTCTTCAAGCAAGAGTGTTACTATTTAACTATGCCCCTCCACAAAGAGACCATACAGAGAGAAGAGGCAGAGCTACCAAGGCGGGTTTCGTTGCGTTCCAGAAAGATCTTGTATGCATGTATGTATGTGTATGGCCATTTATATAGCGCCTTACAAGAATCTCGCAAAGCGTTTGTGCATCGACAACCCGCGTACTTCCTCCCACGTGAAGTTGTCTAATGTCAAAGAAAGGTCTTTCTCTGCCACTATTGTCAGCCACGAGTCACCCATACAAACGTGACGACATGCGAATCGAACCGCACAGAAAGAACTTGCATCGAACAAATATTCTGTTCTTAAAAAATTAATTTCTCGATTCTTCTTCGTCGGTTCTTTTCCAAAAAGGGGGAAAACCGGTTAAATAAAAAGAGACATATCGGAAAGCGGATGAAGCGTTATCTCATTTGCAGTCACATCTTTTATACGATGCAGAACTATTATCTGAATGACGATTATGCGTCAAACACACATCACGGATTTGCAATAAATATTTTGTTAGCACACGTGTGATCGTTTTATCATGTTAGCCTTTTAGAGAGGCAGAGACAGAGCGACAGAGAAAAAGAGCGACAGACAGACAGAGAGACAGAGAGACAATGAGGCCTGTGCAATGGGAGGCCGATAGGAAAGTAGTATACGCAAGACAAACAAGTAAACGAAAGCGCGCGTTGGTACGAAAAACAAGTCTTATCTGATGTATTTTGACGTGTTTATCGGACTTATACGCAAAAGTGAAATCAACATTTCTACCATTACACACTCTCCTCCTTTATCTGTATGCGTTTTGCACAGTCGCTCATTTTCCTCCGTTCACACACAAACACCTACACACACATATATACGTAAACACGCGCACACATGCACACATACACGCACAACTGCACACACATACATCCTTATATTGACTTCAATTATTGTAAAGAGTAAGTTTATATAGCGCCAACTCGAGCGAAACTTTCAGATGCGCTTCATAGTAATCGTAATCGTGAGCTCCAAACTTCTAAAGCGCCACTCAAAAGCCAATCGCCGGGCACCAGCTTATTCAAGAGCGCTATTCTTACGCTCGTCTAAACGAACAACAAACAGTTCATATAATATTATTAGCAAACCAATCCTGAGTTAATTAACTAGAAAGGTCGCCATTAGTGGGTTCCCGCGCGTGGGATTCCCGCGCGCACAAACATGCACACACCCACACGCACACACCCACACACGAACGCACACACATACACACACACACACACCTACACACAAACACACACACATCTACACACACAAACACACACACACACACACACACACACACACGCACACACATGCACACACCCACACGCACACACCCACACACACACACAAACACACACATACACAGTGCCACACACAAACACAAACACACACACAAACACACACACAAATTACACACACACACACACCTACACACAAACACACACACACATGCACACACACACACGCACACACCCACACACCACCCACACACATATACACACACAAACACACACACACACACATACACACACACGCGATCCTCCCACGGATTGTCGACAGATTTGACAGGTGACATCACGTTATGGGTTCACATTCCAGATGGAATTTCTGAACGTGAATCCTGTTCATTGTAACCATTTTTAATCAATGCAATTACTTATAATTAAGATTAAGAAGACGTAAACCTAGGAAATATTATGACAAACTCAGTTCACACGCTGCGAATGGTTTCTCATTTAATGAGCAAACACTTATTTCCCAAGGTTGATTTGCTTTATCCAAACTAGGATGCACCATAACCTGTACCTAATTTCACTGCCTGCTAATTGACCAATTTGTTAATTGTTCACGAATAGCTCAGAATGAGTTTATTAAACAAATATACGAATCCATGTGGGTCTGTAATTTCCAATGCTTACAACATAATCGACATTAATGGCTCTGAAAACCTTAGCCCGGTGTTGTTAAGTTTGTTAACAGAAGGGTGCTGCAATAGTTTAGCAGGTCCCTCTGATTGGAATGGCCTACCCCAACTACGAGCTAAATATGTGATGGGGCTCTATCTCACATCTTTTCACCCTTGAAGGCGTTTTTGTTTCCACGGGGCATCTGCACTGAGTCCGCATCTGAATAGTCTATTTTGCGAGAAGCGCCTTACAAATTTGTGGATGCAATACGATACGGTAGGCCTGATTATTATTATTATTATTATTATTATTATTATTATTATTATTATTATTATTATTATTATTATTATTATTATTATTATTATTATTATTATTATTATTATTATTATTATTATTATTATTATTATTATCTCCGATTATTCTAAAGCACCATTCAAAGGCTATAAGCACAGATTATTATTATTATTCACGAGCGCTGAAGAAATCCCTCATGTGCTTGCACATCATAATACAATAATAGTATTGTAGAGTAAAATACTATACGTTACAGTAAGCTTCTGTAAGAGGCTGAAAACTATCAGAATGTCAAATATTGGTAAATAGTATAGCGCCCAACCGTATAAACGATACGATGGAGTACACTACAATATAATGTACAACGCGGTACAATACAGTAAAGTAAGGTAAACATTGTACAACGAAAATAGGGAAGGTTGAGACAACTGACCGAACCAGTTTCAACGAGGTAAAGATTGTTTCAGATCGTGACCCTATCGCAGCCGTCAGATTTCTATAGCGCCCGAAGAAAGTTCAGTCTCGGGAACCAGGTTATTCACAGGCGATGTGTAAAACAGTCGTCAGAAATGGTTTATGACTGCCCAGATTAAAGATGAGAGAGATATATATACATATGTATGTATGTATGTATGTATGCATGTATGTATGAGCACTTGTTATAGCGCCCCTTCAAGATTTCTATTATCAGAGGCGCTCCCGACTACAGCGCGAACACTGAATCGGAGTTTCACGCCGAAGCGCATGAGCAATTAGCGAGTGAAGGACTTGCCCAGGGTCCCTTACGCGGCGGCTTGAGGTGGATTCGAACCCGCAACCTTCCGGCTGCAAGGCACCAACATACCCCTACACCACCGAGAAGCCTGTGCCCCACACTATGTATGTGTATCTATGTATGTATGTATGTATGTATCTATGCATGTATATATGTATATATATATGTATTTGTGTGTTTGTATATATATGCCTATATCCATTTCAGCTAAATGAAGTCAAAGGCTCGTATCACTCAGTTTCTGTTTGCGAAATCATAAAAATAAGTTCAGCCAGAGACTAGGTCACCAAACTTACTTTCCTTTCTAGGATAACATTGGCAAACGTTTAATAATAGCCTACTGCAGCCTATTACTAGGTCAACTCTATCAGTGTCATGCTGTGATATATGACTACCGAGTTTGCCTTGAGTATCGAATTCAGAAAAATCGTAGTACGACGAATAGAAACTTTGGACCCATCGCTGGCTCTGGTTATACTTTATACATTATCATTATTATTAATCATAATTTATGGGATGTTTTACGACATCTCTTGCTCTGTCGATGTTCATTCGATTGTTATGGATAATCTCGTCAGTCTGTTTGTTTTACTTCCGCTATCCATCGTATGTATGCAAACGGTTTTTTATTATTATTTAAATCTAATTAGTCTTTCAATCAGCTTGTTGGATATACGAGCCTTCATAACCATTTCAATGAGCTTGACACTGTTATTGGCCGACGTGCAATGCTGTAGTTGTCGGGAAGGGTACACCTCCTAACTCGCCTTCTAACCCCTTAGTAGCTAATATGATGTTGGGAGGGGTTTAAGTGGTGGTAATCTGAATAATTATTGTCGACCACCCCGGTACTTTATCGACAACTAAAACTAATTCATCTGACTAAGCCGAGCTGCTGCCTGCTACTAGTATATTGTGCGGTGTATTTAGTTATATAACTTGCGCCCTATAAATCTTATAATAATAATAATAATAATAATAATAATAATAATAATAATAATAATAATAATAATAATAATAATAATAATAATAATAATAATAATAATAATAATAATAATAATAATTATGGGATGCCACCGTAATAGACACGGTCGCTCCATGCGACGGCTGCGGCGGCGGGGGCAGCAGAGGAACTGGTGGCCATGAGAAAAAATGCTAATTACGACCACCTGCTGGCCAACCACCATTTTGTCCCCGTGGCCTTTGAGACCCTTGGCCCTATAAACAACAGTGGACTGGATTTTATTAAGAACCTGGGAAAACGTTTATACTAAGTTCTGGAGATATTAGAAAAACATCTTATCTTTTCCAACGCATGTCTACCACCATCCAACGCTTTAATGCTGTTGCCTTCCGAGGTACAATTGCCCAACCAGACACTGCCGAGTGAGTTGCCGTTCCAGACCACCATCAGTAACATCTCCGGATATTGTTTAATCGCCTGAGGGATCATTGATACCTCGGGCAAAAAATGATGATGATGATGATGATAATAATAATAATAATAATAATAATAATAATAATAATAATAATAATAATAATAATAATAATAATAAATAATAATAATAATAATAATAAATCCTGAGGGATCCTTGATACCTTGGGTAAAAAAAATAATAAAAGTAATAATATAGTAATAATAATAATAATAATAATAATAATAATAATAATAATAAACTTACTTCCTCTTTCAGCGAATATCATTAACGATACAACGCTTCAACTCCATCGCATTTCGGGGCACCTTCGCCAGCCAGGACAACGACGAGTAGGGTCATCTCCAGACAATAATTTAAAAAAAATAATAATAATAATAATAATAATAATAATTATAATAATAATAATAATAATAATTAATATAATAATAATAATAGCAAAAACAACAACAACGACAATATAAATGTGTTCGCTCATCTGTTGGCCTACTAACGGACTACTCTAACGCATCTCGAGTTTAAATTCTGGTTTTAAGGGTAATCACTGCACTTTATAGCCTAATTAGGCCTATCACTGCACCTTATAGCCTAATTAGGCCTATCACTGCACTTTATAGCCTCTTAGATCTGCTATACTGTATGGTCTACATAGGCCTTTCACTGCACTTTGTACTCGTCAGCGACTAGGTTATCTGTTGGTGGAATTGTTCTATTGTGTACGCGAGGCGCACAAGTTTACGGTATCTTTCGCTTCGCAAATTGATAATAATAATCTTCGTTTATTATTTCAAACTGGCACACCGCAGTATGATTACAATTCATAGTATGAACGGATGATCACAAGTTATTACAGGAGTCGAATTTAACTGTTTGGCAGCCATGCAAGGGCAGCCATGCAAGGCGCCCATCACGTCCTACTGGCCATGCAAGGCGCCCATAACGTAACCCTACGTACTGGCCATGCAAGGCGCCCATCCGTCCTACTGGCCATGCAAGGCGCCCATCACGTCCTAGTGCTTATTTTACAAAAACCACCTGGCGAATGAAAGGCTGAGTCGACCTTTGGGAGGGTAGCGGGAAGCGATCCCGCGTCCGTGCTGATCTTCTGCTCTTCGTGCCAGAGTGCTGCCATTACCCTAAACCGCCTTGTCATTCTTACCGAGAAATAAGGTTGGTATAATAATCGTAGCATTGTAGTGGCATAATACTGAGTCGGAGCAGGATGTAATAATTATGTCGGTCTCGGGGTTGAAGGAAAAAACGCTTACAGACAATGTTAGTCTGCCAATTTGGAACGTAAACTCACGGCCGATGATTAAAAGTGGTTCGACAAGGCTGATGTGTCATAATTAATAATAATTATGATCAGTAGATGCTGTAGGCACTACAAGTTCAGCCACATTAAAATGTGACGCTATGCAGATGCAAGTATACAACGATAACATAATATAGGGCCTATATACTTTGATTTTCTAATTCAGTGACTTCTGCAATTAATTCAATTAAAATATTTCCTAATGATGAATTCAGTTACGTTATAGCTTGTTATATGAAACCATAAGATGCAGCTATTTCTCTAACTATCTTAATTATATGTGCATATATTTATTCTCTTATATATTTATTCTCTTGTATATTTATTCTCTTGTATATTTATTCTCTTATATATTTATTCTCTTATATATATTTATTCTCTTATATATTTATGCATGGAGTAAAATGCTAACCTAACATTCACACAGTTGCGCTATACACAAAATGTATTGACGCCAAAAGCCTGCAGTGGGTAGGCTACCGTACTTTGAGACCTGCTATATGCCTTTAGAGTGTTTAGACCTACGTGCGTTCAGTAGTAGGCCTTAGTGGGCCTCGTGATCAGTTCAACAGCCGATCTTTTAGAAAAGACGAACTTCAGTAAACAAGTATAGGCTTCTTCATCGACCTTGGATTGCATCAAAGCATAGCTACATGTTTGCGCAAGATTCATACAACGAGCTTCATGCTCCGCTTGCCTCAGTCTTATTAATCCAGTCCCCAGGGTAACTAACAGGATGTTGCCACGCTTAGTTGATCTGGGTGCAGCTTCGGACCAGGTGTTCCCAGGGCATTGGGGAACGGGGACTTCCATTCGCGCGAAATTCCGACGAGGTCCAACATCCAGGAAGTAGGCCAAGTGGAGATTCATCCAACTATGACTTACACCGAGAATACCGCCCATCACGGTATCAATACCAATCCCTCGCCAGGAGAAAACACTCGGTATGATCTCGTCGGATTGGCCTCTGGTATAGCCAATCCCGACATGATGACAGAGGTAACCATGGAGAAAGGGGCCGTCCAAAAATGACGTCACGCACCTAGGGGGAGGGGGGTCGGAAATTTGTGACGATGTGTGACATGGGGGTGGGGGGGGGTCTGGGAAGTGTGACGTCACATCAGGTCTATGTTATTAAATTTAAACAATTAACAACAATTTAATGTTAATAATAACAGCACTAATTTTGAGGATTAAATTTTCATTTTTTTAAAACTATTTTAATGTATACGGGCACCATTATTAATAATTTTCTAATTATTTCAATATTTGGTCACCGTTAGATTTTAAAATATTCATGCCTTCCCTATTTGTTCCATGAAGGAGCATTTTGCTTCGCCATGGAAATTTGGTTTATGGGGGGTCAGAGCTTTGTGACGTCATTTTCAGAGGGGGTGTTACTTTTTGTGACGAAGTGTGACGAGGGGAGGGGGGGTTAAAAATCGGCCAAAATTGCGTGACGTCATTTATGGACGGCCCCAAAACGTGTCGTCAAGAGGTTTTTAGCACAGAGGGAACGTAATTGGTTCTGTTATTCCTGATGTCGACAAAACTATCGATACAGGAAGTCCGAGTCGACTGGCAGCGAAAACGTGCGATCACGAAGATTCTTTGTGACTTCAATTTTCGTCATTTTGCAAAGGTGGCAGTTATAAGATAAACAGATAACGGTTTTAAGGGCTCGCGTGACAGTGATGACTCGATTCCTATGACTTTGTTACTTCGTATACCCCAGGACATCGTGACTATAACTCAAAAACCATTACTACTTATACGTCACGACAAACTGTCTCTTATATTATCTCAAGGCGGCATTACTAATCAGAGGCGCGTTCATGCGACGAATATGAAGTTCTTCTCATGATGAGTGTCTTGAAAGAGGTACTATATAAATATTGGACGACTGTTAGTGTTGCAAATTATAATGCCACCACAGTGTTACTTATATTTCGTCACACTGCTACTTTATCATTTCACATCGATATCACTAGTAGATTCACTAGCCTACCTTAAGAAACTCCTTTGATGGCGCCAACAAAAGCACGACCGATATCAGCCAGCCCTTAGCCAAGGGCCAGGCTGGACTAAATAGGGCACTTTCAACTCGGTATCTTAAAATTAAAACTCGTCTATTTCAATAACAATAATAACTGAAATATAGTCAAGTGTTGATTCAACGAATGAACGAAAGAACGACCGCAACAATGAATGAATGAATGAACGAATGAACGAATGAATGAATGAATGAATGAACGAATGAATGAATGAATGAATGAATGAATGAACGAACAAAATGAACGAATGAATGAATGAATGAATGAATGAACGAATGAATGAATAAATGAATGAACGAATGAATGAATGAATGAATGAATGAATGAATGAATGAACGAACGAACGCTTATCAATAATAATTGACTTAAAGCGAAATCATGCGTAGCGATTTCTCAAAGCGGATGTATAGCTAATTTGTGACTGGCATCGTTGAATGCGTAGGACCTAAACTTCCATAATTAGGTGCATAACGAATTAGCCTAATTATCGAAATTACAATGAACAATGCCCGCTCTCTGGATTCAAGACGGCTACCAGGAAGGACGATATATCATTATAAACCTTGACATGCAATCAATTAATCAATCAATCAATCAATTTCTCTTATTGATTGATTGCATGGATAGACATTCCGTTACTTGCCAGTGGAATTTTTTATGAGTTTATTTTATGGACTTTTCAAAGATTCTGTTTAAACGGGCTTCAGCGAGTTTGTTGCAAATGGGCTTGAACCAGGTAGTCGAACCAGGTAGTTGAACCAGATGGTCGCGCGTACTATATGTCACAATTCACCATCTTCGCGGTGGACATACGCTATTCATCACAGCTTTATTGATTTGTGGTTTAACATGTTAGCTTATGCTATATTTGTTATACTATATGAAGTGGGTCTTGTCGGCTTTTATAACGTGCCTACGTATAGCCTGATCGAGTAAAAACAGGCCTGTGTCGTTTTCGAAAACATGACCCCTACATGTATGTGTGTCGCAGTTAGGCCGTATTAGTATTGGCACGTGTGCCAGCAGTCAATGACGGAGTTCAGGCGTCTGGTGTAATGAAGACACGTGTAATAGGCTTGCGTGTGTCATGAAAGACCTTTGTTATTCGTATCGGATGAAGCGCGTACTTCCTTCTTCGTACCTGTTGCTTACGGGAGGATGTTATGTTCACCTGTTGAACAGGTGTTCAACTGGACTCTGTTTCTTGAAAGGCTTTCATGTATTTTTCGCCAGGTGAAAACCCCTTCGTAAACGCGGACCGAATTGAGTCCTGATACTATTAGAATGATGTGGACCGCTCTGTTGTGCTAGGGTGGTGTCACTAGTGAAGCGAGACTCATTTGCGAGACCATTGTAAGGTTATCGCTGTCGAAACGCTATAAAGACTCAATTGAACGGCAGGAAGTCTTTAGTTTGTTTTGATGCAACGTGAATAGCTCGCTGAAATGTGCCGTGAACAAGTGTTATGTAATGTAGGATGATGTTATATTATGTTCTGTTATGTTATTCTAGGCTATGTTATTCTATGTTATTCTATGTTATGGAATGGAATGGATTGGAATGTTTTTGAAGTACGTTTTATTGCTTTAGTCAGTAAAATGAAGAGCTGTGTTTACGTAGGTTGACAATTTTATATGGCGTAAGTTGTATCTCTCAAGTCGATGACAAAACACCGACATTGAAACTCAGGTAGTTCACCAAGATTTCCACCTTATAGAATACTTCCCAACTATGTTTGTTCATAATTATTAGCATAATATATACGACCATCTGTTTGTTTTAGTGTGACAGCCACGGAGGAGATGGAGAAGAAGGAAGAAGAGGAGGAGGAGGAAAAGGAAAAGGAGGAGCAGCTGGGAGTTCGCCTGACAATGATCGGTTGGTTCGTCGGCGCGAGCAGAACCGAAGAGCGGCCGTCAACTGTCGAAGAAAGAAAAAAGAACGAGCGACCAACTCACTCATGGTATTTATTACACGATATACGTCGTTGCTTTACTCACCCACCGATACGCGGCGCCACAGTCTCCGCTGTTTCGTTCTCTAGTTGCGGACACTACGGCAGGTTGAGCGCTCATTCACACAAATCGTCTTGAGCGCTCATTTATGTATGTCCTCTGTATGTATGTATACATGCATGCATGTATGTATGTATGTATGTATGTATATATAATGTATGTATGTATGTATGTATGTATGTATGATATCTAACTGTGGATATATGTATATACGCATGTATTTATGGATGGATGGATGGATGGATGGATGGATGGATGGATGGATGGATGGATGGATGGATGGATGGATGGATGGATGGATGGATGGATGGATGGATGGATGGATGGATGGATGGATGGATGGATGGATGGATGGATGGATGGATGGATGGATGGATGGATGGATGGATGGATGGATGGATGGATGGATGGATGGATGGATGGATGGATGGATGGATGGATGGATGGATGGATGGATGGATGGATGGATGGATGGATAGATGGATGGATGGATGGATGAATAGAATTGAATTGAATTGAATGAATGAATATTTTATGCGTATTTAAACAGTTAGGAAGTACTTTTATGGCCCCATCAAGAGCGCCATCTGGTCTATATATATATATATATATATATATATATATATATATATATATACGAGTATATATATGGCAAAAGGAAGTGATGACAATTTCCAGTAAAAATGCCATAATTATATAGTCATCTGATCTGAAGCGGTGTGTTCCTTGTGAGACGCTGTTGGACACTTCACGATTATGACTGTTTATGACCGACTATCAATTAGGTTTATTTTCACGTTGTACGCAGTCGCCATTGAACACCAGATGCAGACCTACGGATCCATTTTATGAATATTTCAGCGGAAGAGTGATCTCCAACAATTTTCGAGGGCGGGGTAGTAGCGAGAGTTTTTTTCAGAGAATTTTCGAGACGGTAGTAACGACAGTTCTCCAACAATTTCTCGAGGAAGGGGCTACTAACGACAGTTTTACACCAATTTTCGAGGGGGTAGTAACAAGAGTTTTCCAATCAAAAAAATTAAAATTTACCCTCCTCCATCCGCCCCAGGAACACAGGGACTTCAGTTCAAGAGGAGGCAACTTCACAGACCATTACCAAAATCATTTGCGTCACTGGTCAATTGAAGCTCCACTATATAGCAAAAGCAAGAGGAGGCAAATGCCTCCTCGTGCCTCCATGTAGCTACGCCTTTGATATAGTGTGAATTATGCTAACCTGTGTAATTGATGTGCTCGTGTTCTTGTATATGTACATGCAGAAATTTATATACATATAAAGCTTAAAATATATAGACCTAATAATTATATACACGTCTACGGTACATACAGTGTCACACATACACACACATAGGCCTACACAATACACATAGGCCTGCATATACATACATACATATGTACATACATTACATACATACATACGTATACGTATATATATATATATATATATATATATATATATATAATCATACATACATACCGCTCTGCTTTTTAATATATATATATATTATATATATATATATATATATATATATAATTAATTACTTATATCCTCTCTCTAATTGAAAAGAAATTGAAAGCCATCATCTATCAACGATTGATAAGACACTGATATCTGCTTCCTGCTAATGTTAGCACACAGTGATAAATTATTCCTCGAACGATTCTTAACGTTGTAATTAATTACCTTCTATCACCTGTGTTTCGTTTTCGTAGGATTATCAGAAGTTTCAGTGTTCGAACACGGAACTAAGAAACGACGTTCGACAGTTGAAGGAAACACGCAATCGTCTGCTCCAACAGCTGACGTCACTCTGTCAACGATGCGCCAGCCTTACAGCTCCCCTGCCAACAACCGACACTCACGTTTGCGAAGACTCATAGGGTGTGTTTATCACCATGACAACGTATCTATCACCTTGGCAACGCATCTATTACCGTGACAACACATCTACCACCTTTACAATGCATCTATTACCTTGACAACGCATCTATCACCCTGACAACACATCTACCACCCTGACAGCGCACCTATTACCTTGACAACGCATCTGTTACCTTGGCAACGCATCTACACCCCCTAGCAACGCAACCATAAACGATTCTCTCATCACCATGGAAACTGTAACGGTCTATTAATAGAAAGGTCATGACGTCATAAACCAGTCATTTAATAAATAGGTCATGACTTGACCTATACTTGCAGTTTAGCATATACGGTAATTTTTCAAGAGTTTAGCTAATTTTCTCCCCATTCCTGTTATTAACAACTCACTTTGTTGCAATATTTTCTAAGCAAGCATATCATTGTTTGTTTTTCAAATTTGGCTTGCAATAATTACAATATAATAATACTTACAGTGATAGGCAGCTATTCCGTGTATTGGATTTTTCTACTGAAGTGCATGAGATATCATAATTTGACCAAAAGCTCAATTCTTCAATTAATTAATTAATTAATCAACCAAGAGGCAGCTGTAAAATGAGTGTTCAATAAGATATGAAATTTGTACTGTCATGTTTCAATGTTACTAACTGCGGTTTGTCAGTGAGCTTGTCAATAACGCGAATGTTATTATTAATTATAAAATCAGTTACGTTAGAACTTGTCATATGATAAATATTATCAGGTTGAACCGTTGCAGTTATTTTTCTATAGGCCTATCTGATTTATTTATTCTCGATCTCATTCCGTATGAACTTTCTGCGATAAACATTGACCGAACTACTACTGTACACATATTGAATATTGATCCGTAGAGGCTATAGAAAAGCCTAGATCTTACAAGATGCTGTATCGGATCGTCTCAGTGAGTTTTGAATGAAGTGGCGCTATATAAATTTCGATTACACTGGCATTTATTGCACTTTTGCTATAGTATGTGTACTTCACTTATGAAAGGTCTTGTAATGCGCTATAAACGCTCAGCTTTATTGTCGCGAGTTGTGAAGATAGTTGGCCTATATTTTGTTACGCTTTTGCGAATTGTACTAATTTTATCGCAGTTTTGGGTCATTTTTGTAGCGTAACCGTTTTATTCCGCATTATTTATTGCAACGTTTTTGAATATGTAGATTACTTTTCTCTGCAACATGGATATTTTTCTAAACGAAAATGTTTTTCGATGGTTTTTGTTGGTGTTACTAACCTGTGATAGTTTGAGATGAGGTGTAACTGTAGCCATTACACCTTCCTACCTCTTAGCTGATAATAATTAACTTTTTGATAGATATCTGTGAATTATGTTGGCCCTATGGCTGCCTAAAGTCTACAGAATTTCGAGTTATAAAGTTTGTTAGCATAAAATGTTGTCATTCAATTTCGTTGGGCTATTATAATAGTTTCTCACGTATAGGCCTGGCTACTTGTTCACTTAAATGCAACTGTAGGCTACACGTTTTATATAGCGACCGTCGTATGGCCTGGACCCTGTCCTTTTGTTACAATGAATTCATAGAACTTTCCCCTTCCAGAGTCCACAATGATGTATGCCGTCGTAGTCCAGACAATTTGGGGCGCGTTGGTGTAGGGGTATGTTCGGTGCCTTGCAGCCGGAAAATGTTGCGGGTTCAATTTCGTTGGGCCATTATAAGTCCTTCACTCGCAATTGCTCATGCTTGTTCACGTGAAATGCCGATTCAGTGTCCGCGCTACACGTTTTGTATAGCGACCGCATGACTGGACCCTGTCCTTTTGTTACAATGAATTCTTAGCACTCTTCTCATCCATAGTCCACAAACATACATACGCCAATTAATTAATTACTTTCGTTCATTGTAAAGTAAGGTAAGGTAAGATAAGGTCGGGTAATCGCCAATTAATTAATTGTTTTCGCTTATTATTTCAAACTGACACACCGCAGTATGACTACAATTCATAGTATGAACGAATGATCACAAGTTATTACAGGAGTCGGTTTTAACTGCTTGGCAGCCATGCAAGGCGCCCATCACGTCCTGCTGCTCATTTTACCAACGCCATCTGGCGCCCCAAACAAAATGAAAGTCTGATTCGACCTTTGGAAGGGTAGCAGGAAGCGATCCCGTGTCCTTGCTGATGTTCTGCTCTTCGTGCCAGAGTGAAATTACCATTACCCTAGACACCCTCCCCATTTGTTAAGAACAACTCAAAGACTTTCAGCTCGGAATTAATTGTTTACATTCCTTTATAATCAAATTATCAGCGAATATTTTTGCCTACTCTGCAAGTGAAACGAACACGAATAAATATAGAAAATAGTTTAATCCGTACGAAAATAATTAATATAAGTTAGACGGTTCGTAGAAAAAAGACGACTAATAAATTCTAATCGATAAAAGTAACAAACAAAGACGAGACATACAAATAAAGCATCGAATTATATCTTTTTAACAAATAAATTATTAAACTAACCACAAAACAATGGACAACTCACAAAAAAATAAACTTCAGCAGAACTGTTCTCGGATTCTAAACTAGTGGCGCTATATAAGAGACCTTCGAGAGGACTAGATCCGTCAGTTCTTTAACCTTAAAAAGACAACAATGACATATAACTGAGTGACATATAAGAAATTCTACACTTTCCTACATATGCTAAGACTTACATTACACAAAATATATACAAGTTCCGTTTACATAGCACCCGTTTTATATGATGTAACAAAAACCCGCGTAACTCGGACAGGCCTTAGAAAGCATTCGGCACTTCCAGAAAGCTTCTAAATCTCATAGGACGTGGAGATTTAGAAACCTTTTTAGTTTTACCCAATCATAAACTTCTAAAAGATTTAGAAACAAATCAAACAACGTTTCTGATCGAAAAAACCTGCTAATTTTCAACGGGCTAATGAATTTGTAAGCTGTTTAGCCATTTAGAAATAGGGCCTACTGCCTTCCTAGAAACTTGTAGATGTAAATCTCGTACAGGATTTAGATAAAGTAACCCAGTCGAATACTGATTTCATACGATTTCCAGTGTCTACTACACTGCTGAAAAGTCTGGTAAAAATTCTAAACAAATATATATAACAACGAAACAGTTAAGATGTAAAAAAATATTCACAAAGAAACATATTGACATTTTTATGGCAAAAACCCCAAATGAAACCCGATTAAAGAACCCCTTGTAGCCTAAATAAATAAATGATTATAATTCTCACTTTAAGTCTTCGAAAATGATGCTCTGAAAATCTCCTGAAATCGTATAAATGTGCATTAATGAACGCATAGATGAACACAGATGAGATAAATACATGTGGAAGTAACAATTATACACGCGTATAATATAGAGGCCTATAATACAGTAACGTTAAACATTCTATTCAGCGGAAAGGCAATAAACCTATGTCAGGTCTAATCGCTCAAACGTAAAAAATATTCCGTCGAAAGGCAGGCGTCTAAGATCTTCAAGAAACACAAGTTTTCTATTTATAAAACTGGTAGCAAAATTAGCCAAGGCAACGTTACGTTTGTCATGTTGAACTGCCATTGTGTCTAGTGGGAATGACCCAACGTTCCAGTTTTTGGAACATCCCAAAAATGACCTTAAATGTGAAATATCACTAAAAGCTTGTCATTTCTGTTTTAATACCATCAACATAAACACATTTCGTTTGATATCTCAAAATTCCACCTAAAAGGCATATGGGTAAATAAAGGTTAATAAAAAGACAACAATGACATATAACTGAGTGACATATAAGAAATTCTACACTTTCCTACATATGCTAAGACTTACATTACACAAAGTATATACAAGTTCCGTTTACATAGCACCCGTTTTATATGATGTAACAAAAACCCGCTAACTCGGACAGGCCTTAGAAAGCATTCGGCACTTCCAGAAAGCTTCCAAATCTCATAGGACGTGGAGATTTAGAAACCTTTTTAGTTTTACCCACTCATAAACTTCTAAAAGATTTAGAAACAAGTCAAACAACGTTTCTGATAGCAAAAACCTGCTAAGCTTCAAAGGGTTAATGAGTTTGAAAGCTGTTTAGCCATTTAGAAATGCTGCTTTCCTAGAAACTTGTAGATGTTTCTCATACAGGATTTAGATAAAGTAACCCATTCGAATGCGATTTCATACGATTTCAGAGTCTACTATAGGCCCCTACTGCTGAAAAGTCTGGTAAAATTCTAAACAAATATATATAACAACGAAACAGCTAAGTGTAAAAAAATATTCACAAAGAAACACATTGAAATTTTTATGGCAAAAAGCCTAAATGAAACCAAATTAAATCCAAATTAAAGCCCAATTGAAGCCCAAGCCCGCTCGTAGCCTAACGAAATGAAGGTTATAGGCTAATTCCTCACTTTTTAAGACGAAAATTATGTTTGCAAAAGCTTCTGAAATGTTCAAATGTACATTAATGAACGCATAGATGAACACAGATGAGATAAATGCATGACGTTGTGGAAGTTTATACTGCGGATAAATTACAGTACTAACGTAAAATATTCTACTTTTGAAGGCAATAAACCTATGTATATATAGGTCTAAAGTAAAAATATTCCGATAAACGCAGGCATCTAAATCCAGAAACACAAACTATTTATAAAATGTAGCAAAATTTGCCAAGGCAGCGTTATGTTTGTACTGTAAGTTTCTGAGTGCATTTATATAGCGTACACGAGTATATCGAGTATTCGTGCATAGTAAGAATCTGAGAAGACATATAATTCCGTACTGCGCTGGTTTCCTATTAAGTCAAGATCCTAAGGAGTTGGTTCACTGACAGCGCTATGCGTTGCTAATAACAGGTGGGACTGTATACTTAAGCCACAAGGCTAGCCCTGTTTCTGCTTACCCTTGAATGTATTGAAACGCTGCTCGATACTTCCCTGGCAGTGAAATAGATGCACTTAGCTGTGGGATGTCGCTCAGAGTCCTTCAATTAAGCCGTCTTGTAGACACGATTCATGGCTGTAGCTGATAATTTGTACATCAAACTGGAATGCATTACACCAGTGCTTTCCAACCTTTTTCAGTGTCAGTGGCACTCCAGGCCTTAATTTAATCTAATTTCCTCCAGTTAGTTCTTAATTAATTTTACTGACCAGCAACGTTCCTTGTGTTCAACCGCAGACTAGTTCTACACTACTTTCAGTTTTGAACAATAATTATTACAGGCCTATACCAGTAGTGATTGTCATAGTTTAACATATTCTTTATAGAAAAAAAGCTGCACTAATGTTACTATTCTGCTATCCAGCCGCGATATCCCCTGAGCATGCAGGTTTACGACATCTTTGGGTGCCGCGGCACTGAGGTTGGAAAGCACTGCATGATTACAATGTTCATTACATGATAATGTACGACATTACGCAACGTTACGAAACAATACATTAACAGAAATTATAATACAGATATGATCAGTGCAATTTATCAATGTCGGTCCCAACCCTCATTGGCCCACAATTGGCCCATATTACACCATCCAAACCATTGTATACAAGCATGCTTTGTCTACATTCCTCCACCCTGTATAATCCATGTACTCATGTCAGGCCTGCATTGCTTCACCAGATCCACTCCATACACCCATCCTACATGGCTAAACTGCTCCACCCAATCTATACTCCATACATCCCTCTACCCGAAACGGATCGGCTTACATTCTACCATTACCTTCTGCCACATACAGAAACTACTTTGCCATTTCCTACGGAAACTGGAGACAAGACGGCGACAGTTGTTCTGTGTTCTGTTCGATTTCCCTGAGTTCGTCGAGTAAATGGAGGCGAATAAGGTACCAGTTAACCGAGTCTTCAAATTCGAGTTCAACAGAAAACGTCGACTTTCAAAACAACTCTCAGTGAAAAACTCAAAGACTAAACTGATTGTAATCTGGATGATCTTGTCAATCGTGATCGGCGAAAGGAGAATATAACAGCCTATGATCTGAACCACAATTTTGCAGAAGTTCAATAGGAGCGGGTTAAGTTCAATACGAATTTATTCCCAGCGTGTAGGGTGCAATTTGTAGGAACAGAATGGTAAACCCTCTCTCCCACTAATTCTGAACATCACCCGAAAACGATACCCAATGGTAGGTCTTTCTGAACTGGTTCCAGCCCATAGGCCATTCCTTCACTCTCTCACACTAAAGATACGGATAAAGATACCCCATACTTTCTCACTCATATGTTTTCCCACAGCTCCACCAGAATATGCACCTACCAAATGAATAAGGGACTTACTGACCGACCCACTTAATGAAATTGAAAAGAGTTTGTATACGCTCTTAACGATCAGGCCCCACTGAGCATAATCTATCTAGGGTCACCTAAAAACGACTCATCAACTTTTAAATATAGAAATAAACCGACTAAATTGAATCAACTCAGTCAACTGGTTATGCCAGTGAGACTGATAGGAACAAATTACAAAGTATGCTAAATAGGATGAAACGTAGAGGTTTCCTCTTATCTACCACCCCTAGCGTTGTAGATATGTCCCAAACTGCTGATTCTGGCTTATTTCGGGCTATTTGTGGGGATTCATGTCATGTTCTCCGAGGAATCTTCCCACCTACACAGCAAATCAAATATAACTTACGTCCTAGAATTCACAACTTTAACCTCCCAATCAATGATAAATGTAATTATATACCACGTATCTTGTTTAAAGATACATATTAATTAATTGTCCTATAATTATAATTACTTGTATATTTGTCTAGAATTATTAACGTTAGCCTGACTGTTTTAGCTAATTGTGTTACTTGTAACCTGTTGCGTTTTGTCAACTGGATTATTTTGAAATTAAACGAATATTGATTGAACTCTTAAATAAAGAAATCGTTTGAGCGAATGAGGTTACTTGAGCGCAGAATGACCTACAATCCAAAGTTCAAAGTCCCTCATCAAACGACCGACTCGATCTCCAGAATCTCAGGCGACTTAAAGACGAATCCTTCAACCGGAACGATGCTGTAGACCGGAACGGCGTCTGGTCTGTATGGATCGATAAGATACTTCACGGTCGACTGAAGATTCTGCGTGTTGAAGTCGGCCACGACCATGACGGCTCCAAAGAAATCCGTCGCCTGGTCCCCATGACTGGCACTGTTGAAGGCAATCACCTGGCTGTCCAGCTTACACAGCGCGAACGAAGTGTTTCCAATCGTGACGAGGACCCCCTTCGTAAACGGACCGTACAGTTCACGGTTGATTGCGTCGACGACGCTGTCGATCGTGTTTCCGGCGTCAAAGGTCGACACGAGCGGCTGGACTTCAGGCGAGAACAGCTGGATGGATCCAAGCGAAGTGCCGTTGATGTTGGACACGGTGGTGCTGCCGTCGATGATGCAGTTTTCCGCCATCAGACACCACTGACGCAGAACCGTCTCGTCCTCCAGGTGAGTGGAGTAGGCGCGCGTGATTACCTGGCTGAGGAAGGCGGCGGCGGCCAGCTTGTTGGCCAGGGCGACCAGGAACGTCTCGGCGGCGGCCGTCTGCTGGTCGCAGGAGACGGACCAGGAGAACTTCCACAGTCGGAGGGTTCTCTGAACGGTCATCTGCGGCAGGTCCATCTCGAGGACCCCGATCGGACGGACGTCGTAGGTGGTCAGGTCACCCTCGGCCTCGTCCAGGCACTTGCTGCGGTCCACGCGGATGTGGCGATCGAGGATGTCCGGCACGACCTTCGCCCAGGTCGACACGGGGTCTGGTTGGACGGACCGTCGAGCGGCGTAGACCTCGAGGACCTTGGGGAGGGCGCTGCCGACGACGGCCAGCAGCCAGACGGGCGTCTGCGACCCGACGAAGAGACTCATGGCGGAGGTGGCTGCGAAGAGGAAGGACGTGAAGGCGACGATGAGGAAGAGACGGACGAAGATACGGCGACTCGTGCTCGACCATCCCTGCTTGAGGTCGGTGCAGACGCTGTAGTAGAGCTCCTTCGACACGAAGGCCGTGTTGTCGGCATCGATGAACTTGACGGCGCCGAGGTTGTGCGTCTTGAGGACCTGAACGACTCCCTTCTGGCGGAATACCTCTCCCTCGAGGTCCTCCACGGCAGAGATGCGCGGCGAGTTCTCGTCGATCAGCCGCAGTATCTGACAGTGCTCAGCGTTGATGGTTGACAGGTGGTCGTTCAGGTAGAACGCGATCACTCCAGCGAATCCCAGCCATGGAACGACGAGGGAGGCGTTCAGGACGGACCCGAGCACGACGAAGAAGACGACGTTCAGCAGGAACTGGACCATGAGGAAGACAGTCGTGCAGTACCCGGCCAGGATCAGGACGAAGCCGAGCCAGACGACGGCTGCCAGGCACCACTTGCAGACCAGCCGACACGGTGGTCTCTTCAGCGACAGTTTCTCGACGGCCTCATCTTTGTCTGGGGCCGTGTTCGTCGCCTCCTTATCGAAGATCTTCGCGTCGTACATGAAGGTCGTGAAGCAGATGTTGACGATGGGAATGAGGGAGAGAACGCCGACGAGGCACCGTCCGACGCGGCGAATGCCCCACGGGAACCAGGGAACGCGGAAGAAGTGGCGCTTCGTGGGGTAGGGACCGTAGGCGAGGTTGAAGAGGATGCTCTTGTAGCTCTTCGTGAGGCGTCGATGCATGACGTGCGGCTGTTCGAACGGTCTCTTCCCTTCGTAGCGAAGCAAACATCGCTCCAGAGGATTGTCCGGCCAGGAGAGGATGGTGGTCGTGTAGATGAAGGCGCAGAAGGAGAAGAGGACCCAGGCTGTGACGCCCCAGTCGCCGGATGCCGTCAGGATGCCCCCGAGGACGTTGACATCGAGCGAAATTGGATCGTAGAGGTCAGAACCCCTCGTGTGGTTGACGAGGTCACGGTAGAGGGACAGCTTCGGACCGTACAGCGCCACGGCTGAGTAGAGAGCAACGGGGTAGACGAACAGTACCCCTACGACCTTGGTAAAGACGAACCACCAACGTCGACAGGGCGCCGTGTCGCGGCAGCACCCCGGTTGGTGAGGCCACTCGCCCCACCAGTGGATGCAGCACCTCCCCTCGCCGTACCCGTGGAAGACGAGCCGGAAGATGGCGCCCGGAAGCGAGAACGGCTGCTTGTCGCTAAGGTCGATCAGCTGGCGCGACGAGATCCGGATGACGTAGTTCCGCTGCCCGGTGATGCCATGCTTCAGCGAAGCGCGGAAGAATTTCGTCACGGTCGTGAACTTCAGTGCCATCTTGATGCGGAGCAGGATGACGGGACTGAAGAGCGTGACGAGGCCAGCGAGGACGTAGACGGTGTAGAGGAGGGTCGTCATCTCCCGACCGTTCCCAGTGTAGGTCTCGCAGGCAACGTCCCCTCTCCGGTACTCGTCCGTCTCGCAGCACCTGTGCACGAGACGTGAGACTCCGCCGCCGCAGTCGCTATTGTTGATGGCGTAGTGACAGAGGTAGTCACGACGGTGTCGCGTCTGCTCAAGGTTCGTTACGTTGTGGATGAGAACGTTCCGGACGGCACGAAGGCGACACTCTGGGGAGTACATGACGAGGCAGTTGGCGGGTGAGGTGGAGAGGTTGACGGTCAGTCTGGTCCTGCTGTCGTCGAGGATGTATAGGGAGAGGACGTCTCCGTCAAGGGGAAGGCCGAGGATGCGACGTCCGTAGTTCTCCGATGCCCAGACCCATCTGGAGGCGAGGTAGCTGTTCGACATGTAGGGGTAGATCTCCATGATCGGCGTCGTGTAGTCGACGAAGTGCAACCGGAAGTGGACGACCGGGGTCTGGGAGTCGACGACGAGGTCGTGGAACGTCGAGCGGACCCGACGAAGGTGCTCGACGTGGACGAGGCAGTCCGTCGGACAGCCCTGGAAGTAGGTGGACGGCGGCTTCTGGCGGGACAGGAAGTCCGACTGGATGTCCGTCATCAGGGAGTGGCTGTTCGAGGACGGCGAGGACGAGGTGTCGTTCGCATCCACGTCGCTGTGGCGTCGCAGGTTCGATGCGCGTCGTCCATGTTGGAACCTGCCCGATTTCCAGCTGTACCCGCTTGCCAGGGAGTGGCAGGAGCAGAAGCAGAGGAGGAGGAGGAGGATCGAGGTGAACGTCCCGGAAGGTGGCATGGCTTCTACGACCTCAGAGGACTTGACCAACGGAAGGCAGTACGAGAGGAGACGCTAGCTGAAGGGACACGGGTTCGATTTCTGTCTTGCTCTGGACATTCTGGCCGTTACCCTTCACTTCTTCTATGTTGGCATCGTTGCTTCTTATTGATCGTCACTGAACCGTAACGGGAAGGATCATCGTCACACTTCAAGCGAGGCATGACGTTTAGTGATGATTCCTAATTTCCAATGAAAAAAAACAGCCATGCGAGTATTGCAATCCGTAAGTAATTTAGGGCTTAGTAACTATTTTAAAGGTCCGCAAGTACAGTAATTAAAGAATCCATAACTAATTAAAGAATCAGTAAGTAAGATTAGTCCATAACTAATTAAGGAATAAGTAAGTTAGATTAGTCTATAGCAAATTAAGGAATCAGTAAGTAAGATAGTTTCGCACTGACAAAACTATATCGCGTGCAACTGTATTTGACATTTCAATCTTAGTATTCAGAAATGCACAAACGACCATTCGACCAAAAGTCGATGGCGCTGAGCAATTATGTTTGAAGGACTTGTTGACTGTCCCTACTCAGTAGGGACACTGAGTAGTCCCTACTCGACGGAAGCTAAACCCCATACTCTCTGCTTCACAGGGTGATCTGGTTTCCCCAGCCCAAAATTTCACAGTGCAGCTGTGGTTGGGCCAAACTTTCTTCAACACGTAGTCTGGAAACCTGCGTCATGAGCGAAATAGAACAATCAATCGACTACCGTGCCGGAAGGAACATGTGGAGAAAAGAGGCGAAAGTGTAACCCTGGCCCATTTTTTAATTTTACCTGGTAGCGGTGTGTCTACCAGTTTTTTCCTTCAATAAACGAATAATAATAATAATAATAATAATAATAATAATAATAATAATAATAACAATAACAATAACAATAACAATAATAATAATAATAATAATAATAATAATAATAATAATAATAATAATAATAATAATAATAATAACAATAACAATAACAATAATAATAATAATAATAATAATAATAATAATAATAATAATAATAATAATAATAATAATAATAATAATAGAGACAATTTCTGGGCGCCGTATAACACAGCACATGCCGTTACAGGGCGCCTTGACAAACAACAGCACACGATCAATCAGAGAATATATATATATATATATATATATACATATATAAAATTGTAAAAATAACAAATGTATACAAGCATTTATGCATACGCCTATAGGCCAACATATTGCTTATGGTACCAAGTGCATAATAAGTCACACGACTGGTAGAGAGTTCCGCCTCAAGTTAGGGAAATTCCGGGGTTAGGGCGTAGCCTGAGAGAATGTGTTTTCGGGTGCAATCTGTCACACAGATGTAATTAGCGTGGGTGGTTATAGTGATTGAGTCATAGTGGTTGAGTGATTTCTAATTATAATTGCACTGTAACTGCTCATTTATATAGCGTCTGTCCAGGAAAACTCGTCAGAAATACTCCCGACCTCACTACACCAGACCACTAATGAATAGAGTGGTTTTCAAGGGCTTTCGAATTGCAATTACAGGTTATATACTTGGTAAGCTATATGAGCTTTTAGGTCCTTTATCTTTTTAATTAATTAATTAATTAATTCATTCATTCATTCATTCATCCTTTCATCCATTTATTCGTTCATTCATTCATTTCAGGAATTTGATTTAGCGCCCCTTCAAGAAACCTACTCAGAGGCGCTCCCAGCACAAATAGGCTACGGCTGTAAAAATTAGACTTGAGCATCAATGAGCAACTCTATCGTTCGATTCAAATGCTTCTTGTTGAAAGCGTTCAAACTTGGCGCTGATACTATTTCCTTTGGAAGCCGGTTCCAGTGATCCCAGTCCTTTGGCAGATCTTAATGTGGTAGGTTGAAAGTGTTTCTTGCGCTGTTTCTGTCGGAAAGTAGGTTTAATTTCAGAGGATGGTATTTCATGGATGGAGCAGATCAATGGACTAGACTTCTATTCATCTATACATCCATCTGTCTAACTACCAATCTGTCTGTCTGTGTGTCTGTGTGTCTGTGTGTCTGTCTGTGTGTCCGTCTGTCTGTCTGTTTGTCTGTCTGTCTGTCTGTCTGTCTGTCTGTCTGTCTGTCGCAGTATAATCGAGCATTGTCCATTGGCAGTCATCTGTCCCAGACAATGACTTTGCCCTCCTCTCATCCTATTTCTGTCCTTTCCAGGATCCTTTCCTCTTCTCGCCTCTCATGTCCTGTCCTGTCCTGTCCTCTCCTGTCTTGTCCCCCTTTCTCTCATCTCATCTGCTCTCCTCTTCATTCTCCTCTCTCCTCTCTTCCCTCTTCCCTCTACCCTCTTCACTCCCCTCTCTTGTCTCCTCTTCCCTCTCCACTAGATGTCTTACACGTTCTTTAGAATCACCTTCATCACACTTAACAATAACAGCAATTGTAACAGAACATTTATACAGCGCCTCCAAAGAATCCAACGTACGTTCCTTTCCCGACCGTTGAGCATCTCCCCCGGGCGCATCTGGAATCATCTTTCGCGTCATCTCATGACGATAACGTCCCGCAATCGCCTGCTCGGCCGGGCTCCGAGTCCGCTCCAGCTGAACGACCCAGATTAGAAATCAGAATTAATTTGCCACTTTCGGGCGCCGTGCTGCGGCGCATCCGATCCTATTTAGTAACCATGACAACTGCCTCTCGTAACTCATCTCATCCCGTCGTAACAAAGACCGGTCGTGGTGGGGAGATGCCGTGGTCAGCCTCATTGTTCCTGCGTCGGGGGAGGAAGGGGTGGTCACGTGACGCGGAACTGGCGTGCGGATGGGAAACAATGCACCGCTGCGGGCCGCGGTCATCCGTGAATTTTCGGTCTCTCATGAGGCAGCTTCGTCGTTGTCATGGCTATTAGGATAGACGTCATGGCAATTAGGATAGTTGTCATGGCAATTAGGATATTATACGTCATGGCAAATAGGCTATAAGTCATGGCAATTGGGATATTATATACGTCATGACAATTAGGATATGCGTCATGGCAAATCGGATAGACGTCATGGCAATTAGGATATTATACGGCAACTGGGATATTATATACGTCATGGCAATTAGGATATACGTCATGGCAATTAGGATAGCTGTCATGGCAAGTAGGATAGTTGTCATGGCAATTAGGATATATAGTCGTCATGGCAATTAGGATAGACGTCATTGCAATTAGGATAGACGTCATGGCAATTTGGATATTATACGTCATGGCAATTAGGATATACGTCATGGCAATTAGGATAGTTGTCATGGCAATTAGGATAGACGTCATCGCTACTTCGTCAATGTTCAGTCCTGAGTAGGTTTCTTGAAGGGGCGCTATATAAATTCTCATAATGAATGAATGAATGAATGATATGTTGGAGATTCGACGATATTGGCTGTTACATTCTCACGATCGTCATGACCATGACAGAGATTAACAGATTACGATTGGAATAGAGATTAAGGAAGCAATCTGCCTATCTGCATATCTGCACCTGCTGGTGTTTACGGCGGCTTATTATGGAATGGTGTTTGAAGCGAATAAGAAGATGATGATAATGCTGAATGGGAGGACGTGGAGGAGGAGGAGGGAAAGGAGAAGGAGGAGGAGGAGGAGGAGAGAAGATGAGGAGTAGGAAGAGGAGGAGGAGGAGGAGGAATAGGAGGAAGAGGAGGAGGTGGAGGTGGAGGAGGAGCAGGAGGGAGGAGGAGGAAGAGGAGGAGGAGGAGGACGAGAAAGAGGAGGAGGACGAGGAGGACGAGAAGAGGAGGAGGAGGACGAGGAGGACGAGGAGGAAGAGGAGGGAAAGGAGGAAGAGGAGGAGGAGGAGGAGGAGGAGGAGGAGGAGGAGGAGGAAGAAGATATGGAGAGAGGAGGAGGAAGAGGAGAGGATCACGTGGACGATGAGTCGATAGTTGCCATGTGATAGAATTCCCATGATCATCGTGCAAATAGAAACTCTTGTGATATGCGGAGAACTGGTGAAGGTTGTCGATTTGTAGGTAAGGAATGAGGGGGCTCCCTTCTGCTAGTACAGACTGTCTCACACACATTCCGCCTAATACATTTCTTTTCCCTACGAGAATTCAGCTCATATTCCTGTATGCTGGTTAGCTGGCTGACAGATTGACTGACTGACTGACTGACTGACTGACTGACTGACTGACTGACTGACTGACTGACTGACTGACTGACTGACCGATCGACCGACCGACTGACAGAGTGACTGACTGACTGACTGACTGACTGTCTGACCGACCGACTGACAGAGTGACTGACTGACTGACTGCCTGACTGACTGATCGACCGACTGTCTGACTGGCTGGGCGTTGTGGGCTGATCGAATGACTGACATCCTGACTTCTTACTGACAGTCTGACTGACTGTGAGATATATGGTTATCCCATTGAATGATTGACGGCGTCTCTTGCATCCATTCCAATCCATCATCCATTCGCATGGTCTGCGCCTCTGACATCTTCTCAAAATGGCGCTAAATAATATTGGGCTTATCAGACGCGTTTGCTAAGATCGTCTAATGTGTGTCTCAGCAAAGCTGTGTCGGTTTCTGCTGCTGCTGCTGCTGCTGCTGCTGCTGCAGTGAGTGGCAGCGCGGGAAAGGATGCTGCAAAGGACATCAGGCGGAATTAGCTGCATGGGGAGAAATAATGCCAGGGCCACATGGCCTTTGTCGAGCAGCATCAATCACAGGATGGCAGCTCGCTCCGTCTTCCCCTCTCTGTCTCTATCTCTGTCTCTTTGTCTCTGTCTGTCTCTGTTTCTGTCTGTCTGTCTCTGTCTCTGTCTGTCTGTCTCTCTGTCTCTGTCTCTGTCTGTCTGTCTCTGTCTGTCTGTCTCTCTCTCTCTGTGGCTGTCTCTCTCTCTTTCTCTGTCTCTGCCTCTGTTTGTCTGTCTGTCTCTGTCTGTCTGTCTCTGTCTCTCTCTTCTCTTTTCCTTCTTTCTCTGCCTCTCTGCTTGCTCTGTCTCTCTCTAGCTTTCTCTTTACAATCATCCTTTATCTCTCTCTCTACTCTCTGTTTCTGTGTCTGTTTCTGTCTGTGTGTCTGTCTGTCTCTCCCTCTGCCTGCGTTGAAACATGCTGACCACTACAGAGAGACTTACAGAAACTAGCAATTACATAATGGCCGCGTATGCAGCTGGAGGTTACAAGAAGGACCACTGCAAAATGACCATTATAGAATGACCGCTGCAGAATTACCATTAGAGACTGACCTCTCTGTACAATGACCATTATATATTGACCATTGCAAAATGACCACTGTAGACTGACCACTACAGACTGATCATTATAGAATGACCACTGTAAAATGACCATTATACATTGACCACTGCGGAATGACCATGGTGGATTGGCCACTATAGACTGAACATCAGAGACCCACTATTATATTGAGCATAATAAATTGACCATTATGTAGTGACCCCTGTAACTAATTCCCCAAAACTGACCACTTCACATTGACCACCATAAGCTCATAACAACACAGTGACCATTCGAGAGTGACCATTACAGATTCACCTTCGCATAATTGCCAATACGTCTTCGCTGCCATAATGATCACTGTTATTAGACTGGCCTCAGATGAATGACTACTACATAACGACCCAAGGCTGCGTCACGTCAGGGGGTTGTCCAGAGATAACAAGTGCAGAACCAAGCCCGGTTACCAGCCATGCCAGTAGTAGCTCCGTCACTGCCGATTTGGGTGGTGCCAGTCAAAACTTGGATAAAGGAGGAGGGCACAGTCAATCGCCTGGTAACCATAATGCGTCGTTAAACATTTGAAACTAATTACTGTAGCACTGTAGCTAGACTGGCAATGATAGAATTATTACATATTAATCTGTGCACAGCTGCCTCTGTGGCAGAAGAAGAAGAGCAGTCTCTTAAGCTACCCTGAGGCAGCCATGGGTAAGGAGTGTTAGCGACTTCATTTTCTTAGCCTTAGCATATGAGGGTGGGTGATCAATCCTCTCCCTCGCCGTCTCATCTTCCCACCGACAGTGTACGGTCAGTGTGAACATTATAGCTGAGTTGCCTAAGGGGTGCAGGTGGAGTAGAAATCTCGAAACAGATTTCTGCCCTGACGGGGATTTGAACCCCGACCTCTCTATTGTCAGTCCAGCACGCTAACTACTACGCTATCGAGCACTCCCTCTGTGGCCTTTGTGGTAATGGTAATGGTAATTGCCAATTTATAGAGCGCCACTTCAGAGGTTCTATGGAATCGCCACAAGACTTATCACGAATAGACTACTATCGCATTATGATCAGTGCATGATCATCTGCAATAAATCTCCACAGTCCAACTTAAATGGATTTCTGTTTGAAACCGATCAAGACCATCTTTTCCTAATGGGGATAGGGACAGCGAGAACCCCGGCGGTTCAACTGTCCAATTATCCCGATCCACTCCTGTAAAACAGGGACCATTCAAAGCCAGGGAAGCCATCTGTGAAACAAGGTAACCATTTGTAAAACAGGGTAACAATTCGTAAAACAGGGTAACCTTTATGTGAAAAAGGGTAACCATTTGTAAAACAGGGTAGCCGAGATAATGGTAACCATTTGTAAAACAGGGGCCATTTGTAAGGGTAATCATTTGTTAAAAAAAAGGGTAGCCATTTGTAGGTAACCATTTGTAAAAAGGGTAACCATTTGTAAAACATGTTAGTCATTTGTAAAACAGGGTTGCCTTTTGTAGAACAGGGTAACCATTTGCAAAGCATGGTAGCCAATTGTAAAACAGGGTAGCCATTTGTAAAACAGGGTAACCATTTGTAAAACAGGGTAACCATTTGTAAAACAGGGTAGCCATTTGTAAAACAGGGTAACCATTTGTAAAACAGGGTAACCATTTGTAAAACAGGGTAGCCATTTGTAAAACAGGGTAACCATTTGTAAAACAGGGTAACCATTTGTAAAACAGGGGTAGCCATTTGTGAAACAGGGTAACCATTTGTAAAACAGGGTAACCATTTGTAAAACAGGGTAGCCATTTGTAAAACAGGGTAGCCATTTGTAAAACAGGGTAGTCATTTTTAAAACAGGGTAATCATTTCTAAGTTAGAACTTAGAAGTAATGGCTGGTGAAATTAGACATTGATGTGATCCACTGCGCTCTCTAAGAGACAAACACTGTGGCGCGCAGCCTAATGAACGGTCAGCCATGGACAATAGTTTCCACTTGACTTCCTTAATCCACAGACCACCCCGTCAAAAGCCATCTGCCCGTTACATGGCCTAGATACCATAAGAAGCATGACCTCTGAATGACCCCTCTCCAGCTGCCCCTAACGATTCTGCCACCTAGTGGCGCCTATAATTAATCACACGCGCATTAACCGTCTGCTGAAGAATTACAGTTTATGATTACTGAATTTACTGGTTTGCTGTATTGTAATGCGATGTAAAGCCATGTGATGTAATGTAATGACGACAATTTCTATAGGTCCACTATCACTGTGAGTGGCGAGTTGCTGCTAGGGTGCCAACAAGCGTTACCGCAGCGCTCGTGAATAAGCTGGTGCCCTGCGCTTGGCTTTCGATAACCGCAAGTGCTAAGGGTTAAATATTAGACAGAATAATTATTATTGTTTTTGAACGTGTGCAACATTCTCGACCTGCTTCTTGCTGATGTGATTTGACGCGATCAGATTGAACCTATCAGCAATTTATATGTATGTATGTATGTATGTATGTATGTATGTATGTATGTATGTATGTATGTATGTATGTATGTATGTATGTATGTATGTATGTATGAGCACTTGTAATAGCGCCCCTTCACGATTTCTACTCAGAGGCGCTCCCGACTACAGCGCGGACACTGAATCGGAGTTTCACGCCGAAGCGCATGAGCATTTGCGAGTGAAGGACTTGCCCAGGGTCCCTACGCGGCGGCTTGAGGTGGATTCGAACCCGCTGCAAGGCACCGAACATACCCATACACCACCACTTAACTCTTATAAGTGAGCTGTGGTCACTGCACGCGTTGAGGTTTCTGGTATCCGAACACAGTTGCTGTTTGCTTGGCTGTAACCATTTGTAAGACTATTGATGAGACCTCGACAATTCCTGAAAATTTATGCCTGTGATAGTCCTGATGACAAAAGCATCACCCTATCTCTCTTGTCCTCTGGCAACCAGATTTTGTTCTTCAGTTGGCATCTTTGGAAAACCCCTCTGACTTGGCCCAGCGCTCGTAAATAAGCTGGTTCCATGCACTTGGCTTTTTAGTAGCGCTTCAGAAATTCCTAGATTACTATTGTATTGTATTATATTGTATCTATCAATTTGTATAGCGCCTCTCGCAGTGCACACCAATCAGATGCCCTCCCAGTGCGAAAGACCCAGAGAAAAGAAAGAAGTCTTGAGAGAACGACTTTGAAGCTTATAATTATCACAGATCGGAGTATGCCTATAGGGATAGTTTTAACTACCCTGCAGTGTGATTAGCGTCGCCCTCCTCCTTTATCCAGGCTTGGAACTGGCACCAACCGATGTGGCTGGGTTAACAGGTTATGCTACAATTTGGCCACCTGGCGAAGAATTAGATCTCCGAGCAGGGTTTTTTATGGCCCAGAAAGAAATCACGAATGAAAAAACGAATTTCAATAGAAAACCTGCAGGCCACGGAGGTCTGGATCGATTCTACTAGATTGACTTCTCTAAGTCCCTTGCTATAATACAGATAGGCTATAGGATAACTAATATAATGGAGTTATAATAGGCCTTTTAGACACGGTATCATCTACATAATTAGGCTATATAATCACTCTCGGCCTAAATCGAGGAAGCGATCATCGTGTGAAGGCGAAAGGGGGAAACGAAAAGAATGGCAGTCATTTACCCCATTGATTAGGTATACAATGTCGTCACCCTGTAATAAACGACATTTGGGACGTCAGCCATTAGTAAAGTGTCACCCATTTCAGCACAGACTAATGTCACATCATCATAGCCCGGTGGGAAGAACAGAATAAGGGTATGGCAGCGCTAATGGTGGCTACATTCACCCTATTCATCTGCTCAACGCCAACTCTGGGTTACTAACAAGCGACAGTGGGTTATAATTATAATATCATTGGCTTTGGGTTATTGTACTATTAATGGCTTCGGTTAGCGACGGTTACCAATGACAATGATCTATGATGGAGCAGATGTTTTCGAAGCAGGTGATGATCAGTCGCAAACGCAGACGAGCAGGTGTACTAACGCAACCCCCAGCCCTCAATGGCCTCGGCATTGTTCTTGACCGAGTATCTCGTTCTGAAACGCACTCGTTCCATTTCTAATGTCAACCAACGGCAAAAGCCCTATCGCTGTGCATCTATAATAGCCTAGGCATATAGCGACAATGTATAGGCCTACATAAAACTTAAATATGAAACTCAGACAGCAAAAATTCACGCATGACTCGCGGCATGAGTATATCACATAGATTCCAATAGGAGCATTCACTGGATCACGTGACAATGTTTACGTAAGTCAAAACAGATTTCAAAATGCCTTCGACTTGTGTGAAAGATTGTACGAACAGACATAGAAACGATGAAGAAATTAATTTTATCGGTTTCCTCTTGGACGAAAGCGAGAGAAGAAGCTGAGTAAATGGGTTACAGCAGTAAATCGCAAGGAATGGCGACCGAATGAAGGCGCCATGCAGGTCGCCATTCCTTGTAATGATGATGATGTGTTCCCCTTGATAGGCTATACAAAACTTCTCTCGTTCAATTCTTGGCTTGAATAATTATATATATTTTGTTTGCTTGTTTAATGTATCAAGCTTGCCATGTACAGTGCTGTACGTTTGCTAACTAGTGCTTCTCATAAAGACAAAACATAACATAACATAACATAACATAACATAACATAACATAACATAACAAACATGGCTTAAAGTGGTTCAGAAGACTAAAAATCTGCGTGAATTAATATCCAACCTGCCCGAGCTTGTTCTTGAAATTGTTGAGTGTCTCCACCGAAACTGGAGATTATTATTATTATTATAACATTATTATTAAAAAACGGAATTAGGACGGATGGATCGGCGCCTAACGAGCTGCCATAGGCCTACAACAACTGTATGGCAGCTTGTTAGGCGCCGATCCATCCGTCCTAATTAAATCAAGTTAAACAAGAGTCGATTTTATAACATTTATAAAATCGACTGTTGTTTAACTTATTATCATGTCACGTGTTCCTACTGTTTCATGTAGGCCTAGGCCTAATCATACTGCTGTTTCTCAGATTGAATTTAAATAAAGGAATATTATTATTAAAATCGATTGAAAACCTCAAAAGAATGAAAAAATACAAGAAACCAAACACGACAAAATTTTTAAAGGTGCTAAAGAAATCTCAAACGGAGACTAAATGTTACCTGAATCTTATCCAGTGACGTATGTTTGACGTAACATCCGCCTTGATCGTCTTCAAAATGTCATAGAAAAAATGTCTCCAGTTATAGAAAATGCGGAAGAATTTTATAAATTCATCAGCACTAGCACTTCTACCGAATAGCAGCAGATGTAGCAATTATTAGCGGTTAGAATGTCGCAAGGCTTACGCCGCCGAGCGTTTCTTAACGCAGCGATGGCTGGTCGAGACGTCCAAGCCAGCGCTGTGAAACGCCCCTACGGCTCGAGCACACAGGGACAAAACCATTGTCTGCGAAGGAACGTTAGCTCTCTCTCCTTCTCAACGAGTAGCCTTGGCTGCAGGTAGCCATGACAACGCTGGCCAACCACTCCAAGCTCTGCAACCCGCGGGTCAGCGAGTCCAGGACGCATGCGTAGGCGCTTGTCCGCCGAGAGTCCGAGTTAATCACGGCCAGGGCTGGAGACGGAGAAGGCCAATAGGGATGACTGGGAGACCACACCACAGCTGCAGCAGGGGCGGCCAAGACATAGCACGAACGGAATCACATAGGCTACACGAAGAACGATGAACGGAGACAGACTCTACAGTCTGGCACAGAAACACGAGAATGAGAAACCAGAAATACGCATGCAAACCAGAGATGGGCACGATTAGCTAAATTACTAATCGATTAGAATTAGAATTTGCAAAATCTTGTAATTAATCGATTATAATTAGAATTAGCTGTGTGTCTACAAATGTCTAATCGATTAGCCAATCGATTAGCTAAATTGCTCACTAATCGATTAGAATTAGAATGAGCTACTGAAATTTGCTAATCAAATAAAGAATGAGCAGATCTTGAGCTAATCCAACTAGAATCTAATCGATTAGTTACCCATCTGGCCATCTCTGATGCAAACAGAGTACTCTGAGATGTGTTTTGTGTGCAAGAGGAAATAATCCACCACAAAACTCGCAAGCCATGACAATGACCATCATCCAAACCCCTACCCGTTGGTCATCTGAACCGACAGTCCCTCTACTCATTAATTTTAAATTTAATACTTTTTGTCACTCGAGTGACACTTATAACACGATTGGATGTTAGCAATAATAAATAAGTAAATAATAAAAAAAGCATTTGCTGTCACATAGGCTAATTTTCATAACTTATTGGACAAAATTCCTTTGAGACAATAACAACCAAAGTAGGGGCCGTGATAATAAATTCCTCTCGGATATAAAAATATAATAACAACGACGACAGTAAGTACAATAAAATGGCAGAAATCAGAAGAATCGAAAACTGACAGAATTTTTATTTCAAAACGCAGAAACAATTGAAACGAGTGAGCTGAAATCAAATACAACGAGACTTAACACACACGCAAACAAGTAGAACCCCAATATTCCTTCCACTCACAAAAGCTCGGTCCTTAATTCAGAGCTTATAGCTAGCTGTCATATCTTGACCACGTGATACTTAACACCTCAAACACAAATTGAAACATACACAATAAGCACATACACAAACCTCCCAAACAAATGCGAACATACATAAATGCAAACCTGCCATCACTCAAACACAAACATAAGCAAATGTACATTGATGCACACAGCGATAATGGTAAACTTAACAGAATGTAAAACACAGGCCCCCCTTCTTCCAGTTGAGGTAAATGGTCCACCCTCTACCAGTCTACCTCAACTTCCTCAAGTCCAAGTCAAACAAAACTTAACTTCCTCAAGTCCAAGTCAAACAAAACTTCTCTTTCATATGCTTGTGAATTAATTTCCCTAAAACTTGTGCACCTCTCCTCTGTCTTCTCTTCCATCTCCCTTCCACCCTGGCTATCCCTCCCTCCCTCTTTGTTTGCCTGTCTGTCTGTCTGTCCGTCTGTCTGTCTGATACAAAACACAATTGTCACTATCGATACATAACTGACTCTGACAGTTGTTAAACTTAACTAACTTCTAAAATTCAAGTGTTCATTTATACATATGCTCAGTGCCTTTTTTCAGCCGGAACGGTCCGGAGTTGCGTTCCGGGACCTTTTTTCAGCCATTAAAAATAATTTAGTTAATTTAAGTTTTTAATAAAAAATTATCTTAAATTATTTAGATACTTTAATTTAATTTAAGTGCTTTCAGTGTTTATTGATATTGATATATTTGATATATATGAAATAGAAATATTAGCATAAAATATGCCTCCATAATTGTTCTGAATTTGTTGAGTTCCGGAACCTTTTCTTCTAGAAAAAAGCACTGCATATGCTACAGTTTTTCAAGTGAAAACTGAAACAGCACAAAGTGTAATCTGAAAAATTTGACAAAATAAATTGGTAAAATATTTAGTTTTGTGAATACAAAAACTTTCACAGCTTTACCGTCATCAGGAAAATGTTTCAAACACACACACTGACAAAGCAGTTATTTAACATTTTAACGCTAGGCGTGTATTAAATTATTAGAAAGACTTGAGGTTAACAAGCAAGGTGCAATTAGCAATAGAGAGAAATAACTTCCTTTCCCTAGTTCACACTATATGCCCATGAAAAGACAGTTTCCCCCTATTTGGCTCATACCCATAGATATTTTCCCCACCATTGCCAACAAACATCTCAAGATATAGGGCAGATTAAAATGCAGGAATATGAGGTCGTGTATTTTTGTTAAGGGCTAAACCAGACTCGTAAAAATTCAGCAATGACTGCTCTTAACAATCAATAATACAAGCATTCAATGCGTCAAAACTGTAACTGAATATAATGTCATACAAAGACATGGTTTGTAGGACACTGATTACCAAATTTTTAATCAGTTAACTATGTATGCATGTATATTTGTTTATTTCCATAACGCAACAGGCTAATAAACCACAAATGAATCCAAGAGTCAATCATAAGTAGGGGCCTAATTACCCGTTCAATCATTCAAGCAATCCAATTCAAGAATCTGTTAGCAAGAACTATGAGCCAAAAGTAAAACAATAGGCCATGAATGTTTTCAACTGGAAAGGAAGTTTCTTGGTCAGCCAAATTTTTTAGCAGTCAACTGTTAATAAGCCATAAATGAATGGAATAGTCAGTCAATCAATCTATCAGCAATTACTTGTTCAATATATCACCTCAAGAATCTGTTGGCAAGAACAATGAGCCAAAATCAAACAATAAGTCACGAATGTCGTCAACAGGAGAGGCAGTATCTTGGTCACCAAATCCTCTGCAGACTTCCTCCATAGGCTGTATTCTGTTTTCAAGCACTGGCCGCCTAGAAAATGAAAAGATTGTGGACAGACTTTGGTACGCCACCAAGCGTAATCAAAATGTCGTTACAGAAGTCTAAAGATTGGAATTAGATTCGAGTAACTGACCAATTAAACTGAGACAAGAAACCATGACCAACACAAGTAGAATCATTAACTGGGAAATTCCACCGAAACTATTTTCTAACTGAAGCCACAAGCCATGATATCTAATTCCTTTTCTCCAAGTATTTTGATTGGGGCTAATAAGACATCTAACAGTGTTCAGCAGTAGTAAAAATTATTCAGGAGGAGGAAGAGGAGGAGATGATAGGTCTCTTGAGCTAGCCCAAGAGGCAGCCACGGGTATGAAGTGTTAGCGACTTCATTTTCTTAGCCTCGGCTCATGAGGACGGGTGGCCAGTCCTCTCTCCTCACCGTCTCATCTTCTTACAGACAGTGTATGGTCAGTGTACTCATTATCTGAGTTGGCTAGGGGCACAAACATGGAGCAGAAATCTAGAAAAAATGTCTGCCCTGGCAGGGATTTGAACCCCCAACCTTAGGGTGCAGCCTTGTCACTCTACTGGTTTCACTGTATCCTGCAGTTCCAAGGGCTTGAAGGGTCCTTATTGTTACGGCAGAAACCCACAACATTCCCAGCACTTCCACGACATTTTGCTCCTGTTCGAATCTACAACAACTCAGGATTGGCTATTTTAGAAACAAATTCAAGTAAATTTCTTGAGCAGAACCACAATGGCAATAATCAAAGGCCTTCCTCTCTCTAAGGCTGTAGTGGACAGCCTCCAAATCTAACGGTATGGTACTCATTAAAACGGGGAGCGGTGGTGAATGATCTCACCCGATCCAGTACCTGAAAAATGAGCAGGGTCAGGCAGTGGCGTAACGAGGGGTTTCAGCGCCCAGGGGCAAGGGTTGATGACTGCGCCCCTTTTAATTTTCTTGTTGACTTTTAATCGTTCTTGTCATAGTACTGTGTACCACTGAAAGCTAATTTTGCGCCCCCAAGGTGCTGCGCCCGGGGGCGGTTGCCCCTCTGCCCCCTTCGTTACGCCACTGGGGTCAGGGCCATACAGTCCCTATATAAAACATTCACATTAACATTCAACAGAAATCTATCCACAGAGGCTAAGGAATGCGCACCGGAAAACATCAACATTTCAATGGATTAAAACAATAAAATTTGCTGGAAATATTGAAATAACTTTCACAGCGGACAAAAAACAGTTAGACGTCATCTGGAAAGGTCAGCTCCTCTCGAGATCTCACACGACCGAGCCACGAGTTTTAAAACAGTCTTCGAAGTTATAATGCCCAGAAGAAGATTATATAAATACACTACGGCATTCAAACAATTCAGCGGCTAACTGTTAAATGCATGTGTAGAGAAAAACATAGTACAGTATATATAACGGACGTGTGACATAGTATATATAACGGATAGTGATGGCATCAATAGAAGCAGTTTGTACATGCCCTTCGCAACCACTGTTTCAGCCGCCAGCCAGAGAAGGTTAACATGTGCAAGAGTTCCATGCTTATATTCTTCTTATAATGCTCAAGTTTGTTTGCAGCCGTATTAACAAAGTTGGTAGATTGAGAACAGAGCTCGACACAACAAAGTTCCATAAGTGTATCCACATGACTGAGCATGTCTGATGGCCCAGGGCCCTGAAACTAAAATACCTACATAATAATAATAATGATAAAATCAATACTATAGTAATAGCAGTAAAATAATAGTATTACTACTACTTATAATTTTAATAATAGTACAAAAACAATAGTCAGGTCCTATAGTAATAGTAATGAAACAATAGTTATTCTAACTAATATAATAAAATAATAATAACAATAGTAACAAAATAATAATTATAACATCAATAAAATAATTATAATAATAGTAATAGTACAGTGGCGTAACGAGGGGGGGTCAGAGGGGGGCGGCCGCCCCCGGGCGCAGCACCTTGGGGCGCAAAATTAGCCCTGAGTGTTAAGTACTATGCAACAGAAATTGTATTATTAAATTAAATAATTAAATATATTAAATTTAAAATAAGCACAAGTTGATTTTCAGTTTAAAATGTGGCAAGAATAGTCAGCGAAGTAGCAAGTTATAATTGCGCCCGTGCCAAACGTAAATCTAGCGCCCCCACCCCCAAAGATCAACTGAACCAATAACTACGTAAATTATGAGAACATAGCCGAGATAAAATAGATGAAAATATATAGATATAGGCCAACGATGCATTGTAATGTAGTGTGACAGTTCTGAACGGTTTTCGAACCTTGATCAACTCGATTTTGACAAATTAATAGATGGATTTGCATCTGCAAAAACCAGAAAAATTAGCTTGTTTCCAGTAGCAGTTTCTTAGCCTTTCTTAATCTTTGGCTCTTAAAAGACAATTATGACAATATGTTACTAGTCGTGTTACAATAGCGAACCTTTTAAACAAGTCTAAGCTATTACTCACCACTGACCTCTCTGTTCTTTAAATTTGTCTTTTCGTATATAAAAATCGTTTCCAAGTTATGTTGCATTACTTATTACAAAGAAAAAACATTGAATAAAATCTGGAAACTATATCATATATGCAATTGTATTAAATTAGTGCACACTGTTACCCAGTATTATTATAATACTAGACCTATGATACGAACGATTAACAGTCAACTAGAAAACTATGAAGGGGCGCACTCTTTAAACTTTGCCCCCGGGCGCAGAAACCCCTCGTTACGCCACTAATAGTAATAATAATAATAATAATAATAATAATAATAATAATAATAATAATAATACTCTCTTTAATAATCCACAGCATTCTGAAGCATGTTTGTTAAGGTTTGTGGCGGATGTATTGGATTTCCAGATTCCCAGTAACAGCTCCTAGCATAACTTTTTGTTCCCCAGGTATTACACAACCTCAGGTAAAGAAATAAATGTAAGTAATTAAAGTCCCAAATTTCATATTGCCCTCCAACCTTAGAAAGAAGTCAAAACCCAAAAGCGCTGGTGAATCGTATATTTCCTTTACGTAATCTGACAACACGTCCATTGATTATGCCTTCCATCAAGTCTCTTCAAGGTGCCCAAGGCCACAGTAAAAAAAACTGAGGTTCGAATCTTCAACATACATCTCAGAAGAAAAACATTTAATCAGTTGACTATAAGCTCGTTGGGGTGCTGAAGAAATCCGTTACCCCATTCAGCAAGGGGTAGAAATATCCCAGTAGTTTCTGCAATGCCAGATGCTACCAAATCCCTCAGAATATGTTATGGCATTTGGTTAAGGCACTAGCCAGGCAGACATGCACTGGCCAAGGCACAGGACATCACCGTTTTCAAAATTCATCAACATTGTAATCTCTTCACACTTCATTTGCAAGCCATATGAAGTAGTACCATATTATTCTGAATTCGTCACTTTAAATAGCACAGGCTACTTAGAGGTGGTCCCAGCGTGATAGCCTCAAGGCAAAAGATGTGACGTACTCTAAATTAATTAAACTGGAAACAAAGACTCCAAACATATTATTATATTCGAAGGGGCATTATATTGAAATGCATTGTAAGATTTCGATTCCCTGTATCAGCTTCCTGGATTTGAAACAAGTTTTCTCGAAAGATCTGACATTTTCAACAAATCTCCTTGCTAATTTACAGTTGTAGCTTCTAAAAAATATAGCTCAAAATTTAACGAACAGAATTGAAAGAAACAGAATTTCAACCAGTCAGATTGTTTGAATCAAATTAAAAATTGGCTCTAATGTATCGTTCTACACAGGTATTATTTTGTCAGATACCTTCAGCTTATGCAGCACACAGAATCAATCAATCAATCAATCAATCAATCAATCAATCAATCAATCAATCAATCAATCAATCAATCAATCAATCAATCAATCAATCAATCAATCAATCAATCAATCAATCAATCAATCAATCAATCAATCAATCAATCAATCAATCAATCAATCAATCAATCAATCAATCAATCAATCAACCAATCAATCAATCAATCAAATAAACCAATCAAGTAGACTGATCATCTGATTCATCTACCACGTTACTATGGAAACAAATAATCACACACACACCCCGTGGCACCCTATGTCTGTTGTGTCTTACCTAAATGTATGTCTTTCTGGATCTTCAGTACAATTACGTTTCAGCAATTCACAGGTTTTTAAAAAAGATGCCATATAATAAGCGACTCCGCAAACATACTCTCAACACTCAACAGATTTTGGCCGAGTCATAATCCAATATTATTATCGCTCAACTTTAAACAAACCGCTGTGCACAGGTCCCGCACAATCAAACAGTTCAACAATTATTTTTATTAGTTTTATTGGCTAACTCGCATAAACGAATTACTGTTTTACCAGTCTGGGTTTTGTGTTAATGTCAAACATTATCCGTAATGTAACTCTATAATGTCAGAGCAGTTGATATGGTGTACACACTAACAATTGCGTGTAACACCATTTTTTGTAACATACATTGCTCGGCTAAAAACCATATAACAAACTTTTTACATGCAACATATACCTAGGTTATCATGTACCAATAGTCCTATGTGTACATTCATGGTAGACTTGCACAGATTATCACAAAGCAATAACAGCTGGGGTCGATAAACTGTACAAATAACGGTTTGTGAGTAACTTACTTCATTGAAATTTTGGGTCACTTTCTGATGAGCAAAACTATGGCATTTAGACAACAAGGTCCCAGCTAACATCCTTGATCTTTAATTGGAACTTAATAAACAATTACCAAAGGCTTCAGTTGTACTATAACACTCCATTCTGTACCACAGAAATGATACAGGAAGGTGGCTAGGGTCAGTTAAACGAATTGTCTCGTAATCTAGTTCCACGTTGACTTGCAAGAGGCTAGATTTAATATTATGCAAATTTTTAATTCTTCATCAATGTAAATTCTCATCAAACAACAAAGGTGTTAATAAACTCAACAAGAACCTTTTTCCTCAGAATACGAATGTTTAAACAAATACAAGATGGTCAGAACAAATAACAAATACCTTTGCTGGTTAAGATTTATATTTCTGCACTATTTCATTTGACGCAACCATCACAATCGTAATCGTAACCTCCAAACTTCTAAAGCGCCACTCGAAAGCCAAGCGCAGGGGCCCAGCTTATTCACGAGCGCCGATGTCTAGGACATTATGATTACAGAGCTATAAAAGTCGTAAGATTAGATTACTTCGAGAAAGTCGTAACCGGGATTGACAGTGAAACCCGCTTCGTAACAAATTCGGCAAGACGATAAATGCAGACATGAAACAAGATCACACGAAAATAATTTCATTCTCAGCTTAAAAACAACAAAGAAAACTTTAACAATATATCGCAAGATTAAACTGTTACCCACTGTACGGTGCTTACCCAAATCAACTCGCCAAAAATTTCGGATTTAGACACGTCATGATAATTACACCGCTGGCGATTAAAACTTGCACCTATCAACTGATTTGTTAGCCAATGGTAAATAACATTTACACGGTATCAGTCGATAAGTTGTGCCTTGCACAGAAAGTTATGTAGCATACATTTTCAAATCAGAATTTTACATTTGCACATATTAATGAGAATACAGACTTGCTGCTTCTGCTCTGTACTCTCTCTCTCTCCAGTTGAGATCAGTGATAATGACACTTGTACAGAATGTTCGGCAGTAACAAGTGAAACTGTTCCAAGCGTTGTGTGCTGAAATACAGACACTTGGTCATAGCTCAGTCTTTCACCAATGCAGAGCAATTCTCCATCTTCTGCAACACCCTATGCCTTCGCCAATGCCTTAATACCTCTTGCAAAACCTTATAGCTTTACAATATCTAATACCTTCTGCAACACCTCCTGCAGTGCCTTACACCTTCTACAGTATCTTATACCTTCTGCAACATATAGGCCTATCTTCTGCAATACCTTATCCCTCGCAAAGCATTATACCTTCAACACCTTAAACCTCCTGCAATGCCTTGTACCTTCTTTTTACCTCACTGCCTTATCAACTATTACTCACAGACTAGGCATAAATAATAGTTTTTGTTAATCAATAGTTAATAGTTAGGTTATCTGATGAAAATAGAAAACACGGTAAAGAAGCTATAAACCTCATAAAAATGTCAACAATTATAACAATACTCTGTAAATCGTTAGTCCGAAATTAATTTTAAAACACAGTCTGCCCTATTCTTCATATTAGGTCCCTACCTTAACACAGAATCTCGCCAAAAACGACTTCTCATGTTCAGTTATCAGTAAACTACTACTTTCAGCTATAATCTACCACACAGCTCTGCTCGATATGCCTATAAAAGTTTGTTCAACAGAACACTGCTACACTCGGTTTTAACAATTCAGCAACCACTGTCACAAAGACGAGCTCGCGCATTCATGCTCGCTCAAAAACTCACGTGAAACACTCGCGTATAGCGAGCAATTCAAAATGCACAAATCATTAGCGCTACTCAGCTGCCTGTGTCGACTGTAAAATATTAAGTCAAAACGCCACAAAACGAAGAATGCAACAACCGGCAAGTTCTCGTCGCAGCACAGCGGATATAACGGGAAAATCAGGGAAAAGAATTATAAACAGCAAAAGAAAGACAAGTATCACGGCCCGCACTTGCACTTACCCAACAGAATGAGATGCATGTCAGAAAGGTTTTGGAAGGAGGCGCTTTCGACTAAACGGCAGAAGCCGACAGGGTGCAAACAGCCCGTTAATCTCGACTCTGGGTTCTGCCTTTGCACGTTGGACAAATACAGGTTCTGATTATGTTTACCAGATTTTAACAATGCAGCAACAAAACAATACAAAACAAACAACAGCTGTACATGAGAAAACACAACGAATGGTCAAGCCTAGAAGCGGACAGGAAGAAAGGTTCGTCTCGGTTACTACGGCACGCGTGCAGTGCGACCTAGGACGAGAAAACGCGCCGTTGAGACAATAGGACGACAGAATCGAAAGCATCCGGGAAGTCTCTTAGCATCTCTAATGACCGGTGGGTGAAACCCGTTAAAATTAAAGTTCAGGCTGTCCTCCCGAACAACAGCCAAAATGTATCCACCAGCTTTGGATATATATATCCACAGAAGTTGAAACTCCCTAAGACATTGGCTCGCCGCCTCAGCCAAGGCACGAATGCAAACCAAGCCGAATGGATCTTTGCACGACGGTTACCGAAACACTCCGGTTGAAGCAAGTGCTGCAATCGTCCGCAGAAACCGGGCAACTCGCGCGTAGTCAGTCCGAACAGAATACGATGGGCAACAGTCACTGAATGGATCGCACGAAGGCACTCGTTTACGACAGAACGGAGGCCGTAAACCGCAACGACTAAAATCATAGGTCATCCACAAGGCCTTTCCAGTCCACCGAAATGTCGTTCTGCTGAGCAAGGAACAGATCGTCAAAACCGATGACACCGTCCGGCATCCAGCAGTTGAGCGACGATGATGACGTGGTGGGACCCAGGTCGTAACCACCGTCGCCGGTCACGCCGAAATCTTGGCACCATCCGTTTAAAGTCACCGCATCTACGCTCGTCTGAAGAGAAGTCGGCTGCCCTGACGTGTATGCCGATGGCCCTGACGTGTACGCGGACTGCCCTGACGTGTATGCGGACTGCCCTGACGTGTACGCGGACTGCCCTGACGTGTACGCGGACTGCCCTGACGTGTACACCGACTGCCCTGACGTGTACGCTGACTGCCCTGTTGTGTACGCCGACTGATGACTTCCGTTCACGTCACAGTTCAGCTGGCCCAGAAGCATTTCTTCCGACCCATTTCCAGTCGGTTCAAAGCTGCCAAGCTGTTCGCCTCCCATCGTTGGATCGTCCACCGAACTATCAATAGTGTAGACCTTTTCTTGTTCTGCCATCAAATGCCTTAGGAACTTAAACTTATCGGCCGACGGGAGCCGAGCGATGATCTTAGTGACCGACGAATGTAAGACGTCCGAGTCGCACTCCATTGGTCGCACGCTGCTCGAATCGCTCGCCGGCAAGTAGTTGGCGCAACGGTTACGCTGAGCTTCGGCTGCGAAGGGCCTCGATGGGTTCGTGTAGCTTTCCTGTGATGTAACGGTGCGTAACTGGCCGTCAAGACCATTATACTTTCCGTTTTGACTCACAGCAAGTCCGTTCCCGTTAACATACGACGTAAAACCGTCTCTCACAGTTCCATTAGCATCAAGGCTAAGCCCTTGCTGAGCGCAGTTTTCGCTGGTAAACCTCTCAGACGTGGAACCAGACGTGGCTGCTCGCGACGCAGTCTCCGGCCAAAGCGGCGTCCCAGTTGATGACGGAATCTGATGGTATGGAATTCCAAGCGGTACTACCGCAGCCTGAGACTCTGAGCTTCGACGGACATTGCCTAGAACGGCGGTGCTGCTGGGCATGGCAATTGATGCGGGCGATGTGGCAGGATGGCCAGCCCCATTCCAAGATGGAGGGCCTCCAACGCCATGCATGGAATCGGAGTCACCGTTGCGCATAGTCCTGCCGTTCTGAATCCCCGCTGCGGATCTTTTCGTTGGCTCGCGTCCTTCTCGCAGCAACGACTTGATCTGAGAAAACTCGCCATACGTTGTCTCGTCTCTTAGCTTCGACTGTAAACGTACAACACGTAACATCCGTTAGTGTTACTCATCAAAAGTGGTAAAACTGAGTAACTGTTACATTACAGCTGACTTTAAAAGTTGCTTCTCGTGTTCAGCACAATGTGTAGAACATCCTACAGTGGCTTGCTACTGAAGATGCTATAGAAATTGTAATAATTACAATTACACATTAAAATTACACATTACAATTACATATTACAATTACATATCACAATTACATATCACAGTTACATATTACAATTACATATAACAGTTACATATTACAAGTACATATCACAGTTACATATTACAATTACATATAACAGTTACATATTACAAGTACATATCACAGTTACATATTACAATTACATATCACAGTTACATATACATACACAGTTACATATTATTACATATACAGTTACATATTACAATTAATATCACACATATTACAATATTACAAACTACAGTACTCATCTTCTGTTTTGGTGCTCATAATCTGTCTGGAATTTAATCGACTGTTGTATCCTACTGAGCACTTAACTATAGCACGTGAGCCCAGAGTTACTAACAAAACAGCAGAATAGTCGGCATTGCAGAGCACGTGGCGTCGTGGCCAAGAGTAGGCTGAGCACACCCAAACACCAATAAATACCTGACTCTTCCAAGGTGCAGTGCTGCTAGACACACACAAGTAGGTCAGGCGGTGTCGAGAGAGGCTGCACTTTGGGCTGCACATGGTGTTTTCTAGAAAACTCATTTCCTTGTAACAGCTCTGTTTACATTTTGTTAACTATACGCTTTCCAGGTATGGAGAGCAACAAGCTCATCTCGGATAATACAGCAAAGATTTCCTTCCATTCGGTACTTCCCGGAATAATAATATTCGTTTATTAATAATAATAATATTTGTTTATTAATTCAAACATGATAATTCAAACTAGCAGTAAGATTACATTATACAGTTGTAACATTCATTCATTCCGGAAATTTATATAGCACCTCTTCAAGAAGCCTACTACTCAGAGGCACAACAGATGTAACAGATGATAACAAGTTTAACAGCAGTTGAATTAAACTGCATGGCAGCCTGCAAGACGCCCATCTGTCCTATTGCTCATTTTACAGTTGCCTCCTAGAGAGTGGAAGGCTGAGTCAACCTTACGGGGGTGGGGAGTTAGTGAGTATCGAACCCGCGTCATTCTGATCTTCGTGTTACCATTCAACCATCTCCCTACACGTATGTACATGTATCTGGACTGTTATAAACCCCTCTAACAAACCCTCAACAGCGCTATTAACACCCATGTCTTAGGGATCTGAACAGGTGTATCTTAACACACCTAGGAAAAGTAAATTCTCAGACCAATTATACCCATGTGTGCATATACAAGCCATTGGCGCCACATGTATGTCGGACGGAACTGTGTAAACAAGGCCGTGCTTTGAAATTCATATACCACCGCAGCAGCACTAGTCATCCATCCATTAAATTTGTCTGGCTCAACACTGTTACACACGACTGCCACTGTCAGGGACGTATCGACAAACGTCAAGTGGGTGTTCATTCAGCTGAAGTTTATTACCTTCTGTGTTCAAGTATCTTTCACAAAACTAAACTCATGTAGGATTCTTTTACCTGGCATATCATTTCATGTGTGACACAACTGAAGTATATCACCTGTATGGCTGTATCATGCTTAAGTACATTTTATATGGCATAAATTGGATTGTATGCATGATACAGTGGCGTAACGTAGGGCTTCAGCACCCAGGGGCAAGATTTAATGACTGCGCCCCTTTTAATTTTCGACCAAACGAGTAATTTATTTACGAAACATGCGAGAATATTCTCTTTCTGAACTGACACGTCAATAGAGTGGATTCTTGGTATTCACTATTCTTGCCGCATTTTAAACTGAAATCCAAGTTGTACTTAATTTTAAATTTAATATATTTAATTTAATAATACAATTCTGGCACGTAGTATTTACCACTGAAAGCCAATTTTGTGCCTCCTTGTGCTGCGCCCAAGTGCGGCTGGTCCCCTCTGCTAAGCTACTGGCATAACTGTGTACTATTAAAGAATTTCATCTGTATGCTCAGTTGCTTTAAGCAGTATAAGGGTTTGTGCATTGTTTGCTGCATAATTTTTGCACCGAATGTTCTGCACATAGCGTAGGAGTTTGTAATCTTCAGTCTGACATGTGACATGTAGCCCTAGTGCAGGTATTATTCATCTTGCAAGGACGATCAATCAGAAAATAAAAATGCAGACATGCACATAAAGTATTTCACATAAAAAACATGTCTTGCTGACTACAGCGTGAAAAAATGTGAAGCCATCCATCTATCTAAAAGAGCACCTACACAAGATTTAAAAAAAATGGCAAATCAACTCTGACACAATTTCTGACCACTTCAGGTGTGTGCAGTTTTAAGGCAGAATTTAAAAAATTCTCCTCAACATATTAGCAGGTAATATCAAGACATTCAACAACCTGATGTATCTTGGTGATGTATATATTTACATAGTGCTTTTTAAAAACCTCTTCAAATGTTTTAATAATAATAATAATAATAATAATAATAATAATAATAATAATAATAATAATAATAATAATAAATAATAAATAATAATAAATAATAAATAATAAATAATAATAATAATAATAATAATAATAATAATAATAATAATAATAATAATAATAATAATAATAATAATAATAATAATAATAATAATAATAATAATAAATAATAATAAATAAAATAAAATAATATGCCACAAACAAGGATATTTAATATAGTTATATGGCTCCAAATACTGTTTCGTGTAAACTGAACAAATACTAACAGCGAGAGAAGAACGATGATAAGAATGTGAAAAGTGTTACTAATGGCAATCTTAATGATTGTTACAACGATGATGAAAGTGATCAATCAATCAATCAATCAATTTATTGTTCCCCACAATAAGATAAGAGACAACACAACAAACATAAACGATTAAACACAACTCTAGCATAGTTAAGAGGTACAACATGTTTGAGTAATGAAGAAGATAAATGATCAAAGAAGAATATAACCAATTAAACAGCAGGTCAACATGAGTTACAAATAAAAGAAGCTAACAATGTAAAGTGATGTGGGAGCAAAGGCACCCCAAAGGGACAAGTCCCGCTAAGAGGGGGCCTAAGATGATACAGGAGAATAATTAAAAGATGACGGAGGTTATTGATAAACAGAATAAGGGGAACACTGACTTGTGTAGTTAGAGGCGGTAAATAAAAAAAAAAAAGGCGACAATAACTACGATGATGTCGGTTAAATACACTAGGAAATACAAAAACAAATTATTAATAAACAAATAGACTATTAGTAGATAAGTAGCTACTGTAAATAGATAAATAACTAATCACACAGACCGCTTCAAGAACGGCGCCATAGATAAACGACGAAACACAATGAAAAATCAAATATAAAGAGATTTATAAAATAAATAAATAATAAATAAATAAACTGCTAGTTAAGTAAACAAGCTGTTTCTGCTTACCATGCTTTCCAAGGATGCTATTCTGTTCCGCGTGGGTTTTCTCTCCACGTCCGCTGTCATCTGAACAACCCCATCCTGACCATCCATCAGCGTGTTCCTCCGATTTGTATTCGCTTTCGGCTTATCAACGAGCAGTTGCCTCAGCAGCAAATGCCCACCTGCTTTCTGGTTCGCATCTCGATTCTGGATCGCTTTCCCCGCATCCTGCATCACCCCGTCTTTCTGCAGCAGCAGCTCAGCCAACGACCGTGCGTCGTCGATAGTAACGCATCGGTGTAGAACGTCCCCGGTAGCGCCGTTCTGGGATGGATGCTCCGGAGCCTGGTCCGCATGCTCCGGAGCCTGGTCCGCATCAGCATCGACGCTAGTCATCTCGATAACCGAAGCGCAAGACCCGGTGCTTGGCGCCCGCGAGTTGGCACGGGACACGGCAGCCGCGCCCTGATTCGAGCTGCTACCACTGCTGCTGGTGGCTGCGCTCAAGAAGGACGGCACGACGTTTGGAATGCTCTTGCCACCGTCGTCTGTCGTCGCGTGAGCATCGAAGACCATGTTGATGCTGGAAAAGTTGTGCGGAGGGCTCTTCGGGTCGTACTTCGGGTTTTCCGTCATCTGGATCCGGAACTTTTTCAGTCCGACCACAATGTCGATCGTCGATTCATCCACCTCTTCCACTTCTGGAATAATGCAGTCGACGTCGGAACATGACGGTACGGATGGTGGCGAGGTCAGCGACCACTGTTCCTGGATGCTCTGCGAAGACTCGCTGGCATCTTGAATTGGCGAAGGAGTGCTGCTGCAGCACGTGTTCTGGACGACTTCGATGCAGCGCTTCTGGTCTTCGATGCGTCGATTCTGGTCCTCCAGAGCGAAAAGTCCATTCTGCTCGCTTTTAAAGTAAATGACAAAATCTCGTTACTTCAACTTATACAATGGCATACACTTTACAGCAGAATTTCTGTGACTTGTGTGCTATGACTCGACTCTCTAAGTGTTCTGTTCCGTAAGTTGCTATGCCCTGGCCTCCTACCTAAATCTTTCCCTACTTTTGAGGAACTCTGTAAAAAAGCCGACCAAGACCTTTTTAGAAACATCTTAAATAATCCTGGACATATCCTCCATTACTTACTTCCCTCTGTCCTACACACTGGTCACGATCTGCGACCACACTCGCATAACCGTGTTCTTTCTAGATTTGATTCCCTCACCAGGTGCGGTTTCCTGGCTAGGATGACGTACAACTAGGCTAGTGTTTTAGTAAAATTTTTTATCAAACTTTTCTGCTACTATTTGAAACTTTGTATGTAAAGTGCCGTGCGTTTGCCAGCATTCAATAAAGAACACACTTACCTGGTACTTACAAACTTTTATAAGGAATTTACAGTGTACATAAAATTCCAGTAATTCCATAATATATCAATTTTTTATATTAAAGCATGTTATAAGGCAGAGGTTCTTAACCTTTTTTGGCTCACGACACACCTAAACTTGCAAATAAATTTGGCGACACCCCATGCAATAATAATATGTGAATATCGTTAAAATAAAAAATGTTAAAGCTAAACCAATTCATTTATTTAAAATGTTTAATTGTTAACATTTTTAATGAATGATAATGTTGACACTGAATGCTTTCTAGTTTCTAATTATTCTAAAATTCTAATTCTACTGATCTAATTCTTCGATTTTACGTCGTTCCTACGACTCTACGTTAACTTAAGTCTTAGTAGGCCTAACAGTTAATGGGATTTTTGCTCCTGGATATTTCTTTGGATCATATTAAAACGAGTTTGTATAGTCTAAGTGCAATAAATTATGTAAGCTGACTGAGGAGGCACCTCCGACCAGTTTGTTCCATTTCATTGCGAAATATAACTTATCAAATTATCAACTAATTCACATTAGGAAATATAACTTATCAAATTATCAACTAATTAACATTAGGGCTACAGCTACCAAAATCTGATTCTGCGTAATCAGTTTTAGATTCGCTAAATTTTCGTTTTCTTATGATAAATTTGTCCATTTCGAATGTCATGGTAATGGGTAAATGTTTTCATCGGCGCGGTCGGAAACGTGTGTACTGCAGACTGCAGTGGGTTTGTGTAACAGTATTATACTATGTACAATAATTGTAGCCTACATGTATAAGGTAAACACTGCATGGCCGCCCCAGATTTCGATCAAATAAAATATATAAAGAGAGTGCTACGAATTGTCACAGCCTACGTCCATTAAACTGCTAAAGTAAGTAAGTCAATGTAATGCAAGAGTGACTGACGCATGCTGTGAGAATTAGCGATGCACCAATTCCTCGCGACACACCAACGACACACCATGTTTACGCGACACACCGCCGGTCGATTCGCGACACACTAGTGTGTCGCGACACACCGGTTAAGAACCTCTGTTATAAGGAACTTATGGCATACTTGAAATCCAGAAATGCAAAAAAAAAAACAGAATTTCTTTTATAATGAAGTGTTTTATATTGAGGACATGGTGTTCAAGCAATGCAAGCAAAAACCCTATTGCTAGAAATATCCTACTGCTAAAACTGTACAACAGCTAAAAACTGTCCTATAGCTAAAAGTAAACTGCCACTGTCAGTCAAACCATTCTTCTACCATGGCAATACCCTTCCAAGCATTTTCTCTAAATTGGTATCAGCCGTCCATGTTGCAACGCTTTACCTTTCCGCTAAATATTACTTAGCTGTACCTCTTTACCTTCTTCTACCAGTTCTCATCAGCGCCTAAAAAGGCACTACACAAACCTGTAGCAATGCAAGTGCAAATGTTCCCAACATAGTACGTACTCGAGAACTGTGTTAATGCTGATGATAAACTTTGGCTTTGACGTCCATGTGTCGATAACCATGTGTGTATTCGTCTGGACGTACAGGATTTCCCGAGATTTTGTGAACATTCGGAAAACCGTCAGCGGAACACAGCCGTTCTCAAGAACTAGAAGGAAAAGACGCCAAGTCTTCAGCCAAGAACACCACATAAACAATACCATTACCTGAAACATTATCATTGTTATACAAAGATTTATTAAGCACAAGTTAATATGACTAAATACACGGCAAATGCACTAGTACCAGCTTGGCTCAGTTGGATGGCGTGAACAGAAAAGACTTAAAGTTCTTCGTGAAGATTTCAATAGAAACTTCTGGAACATGAAGATCGATGAGTAGCATATTATTATTATTATTATTATTATTATTATTCTTATTATTATTATTAATAATTATTATTATTATTATTATTATTACATGCAGCAAAAGGAACTAATCACCTGAAAGAGTGTGTGCATATAGAAACCCAATAAAGCGCCATTCAGAGTACCTCTTTAGACCTATGCTCGCCTCAGTGGTTTCACAGTTCATTAAGAACAAAAAGTTAACGAATATTAAATAAATCAATGATAACTTCTATAGCACTACTGTAGGATGATTCACCGCAAACACCAAACGAGTTAGAAACGTGTAAAACCAATTCCATACATACACAGATTATGTACAGTGACGACGGAAGATACGTCGTCTGGATGAAGCAGTGAATAGGGTGAGAACCCAATGCTCTCGCCCGGTAGAAAACCAGTCAACAAAGCTCCTCTACAAATAACAACAACAGTTTTAGCAACAACCGCTTCGACTGACTCCGATTCGCCGATAACAGTACCAATCACCTTCAGATAAACTCTCTTCTAACCCAACCATTTACTAGTGGGGCACGGTGGTGTAGGGGTATGTTCGGTGCCTTGTAGCCGGAGGGTTGCGGGTTCGAATCCACCTCAAGTCGCCGCGTAGGGACCCTGGGCAAGTCCTTCACTCGCAATTGCTCATGCACTTCGGCGTGAAACTCCGATTCAGTGTCCGCGCTGTAGTCGGGAGCACCTCTGAGTAGAAATCTTGAAGGGGCGCTATAACAAGTATGTATGTATGTATGTATGTATGTATGTATGTATGAGCACTTGTTATAGTGCTCATACATACATACATACATAGTTCACCCCATCTACTCACCGCTACCCACCCTTTCTTCTGATTTCCCTCGGCCCATCAGATTTCATCTGGGTTTCATCATCGTATTACAAATTTTGAAAATGGTTTTACCAGAGAGACCATCATAGATGCCCTGTGCTTTATGATGACAGCTCTATAGAAATATTAGATTAGATTACAATGCAATACAATTATTGTATTTGATATATGTATTTTGATGTACTCCCCAAGCTATACTGTACCATACAAACAGACACATGCATGTATTGTATTTGAAAACTTGTAAATCGCCTCTTACTGTGTAATGCTATTCAGAGGTGCTCTCAGCATGTGAATAGTAAAGCCTTTAAGTAGTGAACAGGAATGTAAGAGGTCCCGGGCAATACCTTAGGATGGATAGAAGGGGAGGTCATTCCATGAAGCAGGACCCACAATAGTGAAAGAACAATGCCGGACCATAGCGGTCCTTGTCTGAGGGACGAACAACGGAGCGAAGGGACCCGGGGGGAGACAGCGGGGAGGGCGAACACATAAGATGCAACTGAGCTATTCTCAGCTAATCTAATCTAATCTAATCTAATCTAATCTAATCTAATCTAATCCAATCCAATCCAATCCAATCCAATCCAATCCAATCCAATCCAATCCAATCCAATCCAATCCAATCCAATCCAATCCAATCCAATCTAATCTAATCTAATCTAATCTAATCCAGAACGCGATAGGGAATGAACTAAGCGCTTAATTACGAATATCGACATTCACCCTGCATGCCTGCAATTCCATACATGGCAGCATCGATATTGATGTGTACCTCCTGCTCCTAATCTAATCTAATCTAATCTAATCTAATCTAATCTAATCTAATCTAATCTAATCTAATCTAATCTAATCTAATCCATCAGGCATCAGTTGAAGTCCACTTCAACTACAAAAGTGGTCAAAACTCATTTCCCCTTGTCAAAGCCCAATCAACATACAACAGGTCACGAAAACATCTGTACAGCAACTAAAAGAGAGTTCTGAAAATGTCCGTTACATAACCAATCTTACCTCTGGTCGCTGTAGGTTATCTTTCCATCCAGTTCGTGCCGAGTGATCCACTGACTCGAAGTGCTGTCCATCACTGGATACAGTTCCTGGATTGGCTGCCGAGAGACGAGCTTAGCTACAGCAACAAGGCAGACTGAAGGCTCTGGCGATGATGAAGGAGTACCTACACACAAAAGCATACATTTTTTAATTTACAGACAAAAGCGTAAATTTTTTAATTTACAACAAAAGCATAAATTTTTTAATTTACAGACAAAAACGTAATTTTAATCTACAGACAAAATCATAATTGTAATCTAGAAATTTCTAAAGTGCTACTTCAAAGTTAAGCGCAGGGCATCAGCTTATTCAAGAGCACTACTTCGTGTCAGAGACACCCAAGTGCAGGTCCAACCCAGTCGTCAGAAAAGTCCAATGTAAGAGAAGGCGATTACGATAAGACATCGACAACAGTTTCACCTATATTATTATAATGGCAAAAGAGAAGTTATCTATAATAAGACTTCGTATTTAGAAACCTGAAAAAGTCGTTGGTACGCCATCACTGTCGACGGGTGGCATCCTCTTAAGATGGCCGACGACATGCATCAGTTCATAACACGTTGACTGAGGATCGAGGACGTTGAGCATCTTGATACAGAAGGACCGCTGACCACTGACCGGAACGTGGGCCACGTCTACAACATCAACAGCAACCCATGTGGAACATGGTAACCAATTGGGTAGAGCGCTTGCCTTGTAACACGGACAGTATGGGTTCGAGACTCCTCCTCTGAGATGGTTACTGTGTAGGGACCTTGAGCAAGTCCTTCGCTCACGATTGCTAAGTGCCATTGAATCATGTTTGGTCATTATATAGTGACACTTAATAAATGCATAATAATAATAATAATAATACTAATAATAATAATAATACTAATAATAATAATAATAATAATAATAATCTGTTTTAGGCACCACAGACTACAACAACAGTAGCCCAGGACTGATCGAAGGCTTATAAAAATATTGAAAACAGTTACTTTTAATCAGTCTGTACATAAGTTTATTGGCTTTATGAAGAAATAAATTTGTCATAATAATACTAATAATAATAACGGCTCAGAATCTCGATAAAGTGATCTACTTCTACCTGTTTAGCATCATTTGATCTACCTAATGTAATAATCGAATGTCATGACATCCATAACTATACTATGCAACTGTGCAACCACGACCATATGACAGAACATCGATGGCGCTGAGCAACTGTGAGTAAAGGAGTTACTCAAGGTCCTTACACAAGGTCGAACCCATATTCCCCACATTACAAGGCTGAGCACTCTATCCATTTGGCAACCATTCGCCTTATCTATTCAGTTTTCACGATGCTAAACATTTTCAATTTACCATCAACTTCTCAGATCTGTCAGACGGATATCTTTCACATTCCTTTCACAAGTTTACTTAAAGAAGCTATATAACTTATTCAGATACAAGCACACAAATGGCCACAAAGCAAACTGCAATTGTAATTAGTAACTTCTATTGTCCCGGTGTCTAATGCACAGGGCATCAGCCGATGGCACACCAAAACCAAGCCGTAATAAGGCCTATATCCAGACGATCAGTCCGTAAGACTGTAAGGCCGCATATAGTTATTACCAAAAGTATCCCTGTAATCTATTAATATCTAATCCAAAGATCGTAACTACTTTATCAACCGAGGAATGTTTCGTACAACCATGCATCGCTACCAGTGGCATCTACCAATGGGCGGGGGAGGGTTGGAGAACTATCTCCCATGGTTGCCAGAAGTGAGGGGTTAACATTTTGGACATAAACTAGAGGTTATAGATTTCTGATAATATAACGGCCTGCAATACGAAACTTAATACGATCGACCAGAGTGGGGGTTTGTTCTTCCATTCCAGGTGGGGGAGGAACTAAACATCACTGGTCCCTATGATGGTGCTCCAGAGTCGGAATGAAGTGAAAAAACGGAACCTGTTTCATCATCTGTGTCCTTAATCCGTCCGTCGCTTTCCGTCATCTCAAACTGTCGCATCAGAATCTCGTAATCATTCGGATGGATTACGTTCTTTACTTCGGACCCCAAGACGTCGCTCTGCAAAGCATCCACGTAAAGTACAGTTACGCATAATTCATACGTATTATGTGCAATAACGTGTAAAATTTTCACATATACGTAACAATAAGCGCCTCTGAGTAGGTTCCTTGACGGGGCGCTATATAAATGCTCGGAATGAATGAATGAATTAATGAATAATAATATGCAATTTTTGTGTAATGCATCATTTAAGTAAATCATATCTATGTTAAGGAACACAACATGTAATTTTCATGTAATGCACTGCAATACATAATTTCCCTCTCATTCATTCGTCAAATCATTCACTTGTTCATCCATTAGCTAACTGAATGACCGATTCCCATCCATTCATTCATTCATTCGAATATTTATAAAGCGCCTCTCCTAGGTATTTACACAGAAATTCCTACAGCCCAAAGAACCATTGTAATCGATATCGCCAAGCCAGTAGTTAAGAGCACAAAATTCCACAACCGTTGAAGAGAAGATTTTTAGCCAAGTACTTCAGACTTGAACGAGACTCACCAGACTGTGGCCCAGATACTTTGTAATGGCTTCAGTAGCAAAGATAAGAATTCCCTTCTTGTTGATAACCAGCAAGAAGCCACCAAACGACTGCAAGAAACAACAACTCCAACTGAATAGTTGTCAATAAAATGACAACCGTAAAGCATTGTGTGTGTAGGTAAGAATGTAAGTATGGTCTTTAATACAACGTTTGCAAACGCACACTGGGACAACAGTTTATATACTGATAATGATAAAACATCAATGTAATAATATTAATAATAATAATGTGTAATAGTTAAATGCTAGATTAAGGTAAACAAAAATTTATATTCCAGACTTCTCAGTCAATTTACAACTGTATAAATTGATACAATACCATACAACTGTATTTGATATTGCCCTTCTTCCGAAGCTCAGAAGTGAACACGACCATATGACAGAACATCGATGGCGCAGAGCAATTGTGAGCGAAGGACTTGCTCAAGGTCCCTACACAGTAACTGCCTTGAACGAGACTCGAATCCGCATTCTTCGAGTTACAGGCCAAGCTCTCTAACCACTCGTGACTGATACATTGAAACATGGCTACTTCATTCCCCGTTGAAAGTGACCTGTCTAAGCATTGTAGAAAGGAAACCATCCGCTTGGGATCTATTCAGGAACAGGTCACAGAGCACGACAGAGTAGTTTCAGTTGCAGTGGTCATGTTTCAGAGTATCAGCTAATAATAATAATAATAATAATCTTTTCTTTAATAAGCGCCTGACTAACGCACTGCGCTGTACATTTACATGTTATGCAATTGAAATCTTAACTACTAACAGAACAGACAGCCAGCAATACAACGGCACTAATAGCAGCCTACAAAGCATATCCGCCCAACGGGGGCTCGAACTCGGTACCTCTCGGTCTCTGTGCCAGATGTTATCCAATGCGCCACGGGCCCCCCCAACCAAGCTGTGGCTCTTCACAACTGTAATACGATGATGCCTACAAAGCCACTGACAACTTGAGCCCTTCAAGTGAATGATAGAGTCCATAAAACTGAAACTTACTGTGTCCAATGTAAACAAATACGTCTCAATTTATACAATACAACTGTCAGTTGAAAGTGTGCTCTCCTTACAAAGTTCACAACGTAACAATCCGCATTGTTCTCTTCTCCACTTGAGACTTGTCTCTTGAAATTGCTGTTCCTACTCTGGCAGTGACAGTCCCAAGCCTGGAGAAAGGAGGAGGGCGACGCTAATCATCTTTGTTATGACACAGTGTCGTTAAACAGCAACTAGCCCAACAAACTGTTTATCCACCATAGGCTCACTCTCTGTCTCTCTGTATGGCTCTCTCTGTAAGTCTCTCCGTCTGTCTGTCTGTCTCTGTCTACCTCTCTGTCTGTCTCTCTGTCTGCCTCTCTGTATCTCTGTATGTCTCTCTGTTTTGTCTCTCTGTATGTCTCTCTGTCTGTCTGTCTAAGCCACTTTACACTATTAAGACTGGCCAAAGAGAAGGATAGTGTGTCCCCGAAAGGAAAGATTGTCCCACTGCCGTAACTCCACGGCTGTGCTTACAAGACCCTAGTTGCATAGATTAGGCCAAAACAAAATAATGGTGTGTTTCCGGTAACGCGAGCGACTCACTTTTTTCCCGCGACTCGGAAAATTTTGTAAAAAAAATTTTTTTTACGGAAAATTTAAAAAAACTTTTTTTTTTTACTTCACATACATTAAGCCTTTGTATGCCGGAGATGCAGAATCGCGACATTATAGGTGCATTCACTAAAGCAGAGACGTTCGGAAACTAGCGGTCTTTCAATGGAAATAATGGTCCCGTAATTTACAGCAATAAAAGGGCTAAAGTGTGGAGTTTGGGAGAGGGAGGTAATAGACCCGAAAGTGGTGGTTTTTCTCACGGTAATTTGACAGGGTTATTTCACAATCTGACCGCCATATTCATTGTATCAGAAATACCTTTTATCGTACGTGCCATTATAAAAGTAAAGCCTCCTTAGCAATCAGCCTACTTAACAACCTCCGTAGCATTCTACTTTCATAGCAACCAGCCTTCTTAACAACCAAGCTTTGAAGCAAGCAGCCTCTGTGTCAGCCTCATTAGCAACCAGTTTCAAAGTCAGACTTGGCCCCTTTAGCAACCGCCTTCCTTAGCAACAGTTAACAACCCCTGCCCCTTCCATTTCACCCTGCAAGAAAAACGATGTCAACAAAAATGAAATAAATAAGATTGTTTTCTACAGCAGTTTGTAGGTACATTCTGCAAATAGGCATTTTTTGGTACAGCATGTACCGCTGTGCATAAATGGGCAGTGGCTTAATTTTCTGAAATCACTGCATAAAATTATTTTAACAAACTAAATTTATTTTCCTACCTACCTACCCAGTTTTTTTAAACTCTGTTACCGGAAACACACCATTATTTTTTTGGCCTTACCAATTTACCACCCTAGCTCAGTTTCTAACCCATGGCTGTGCATCCACCCTAAAGACAACCCCAAACCAATGACTTCCTTGGTCAATGTGCACAGCATCTTTAGACTGTACAGTCAGAGGCATCGCTCGAGCCTTTACAATGTTCTTACAATGCATCATCTACTCTAAGTATACGCGCACACACGCACGCACGCACGCACACACACACTTCCCCAATGAATTAGAGCCTTCCCTCAGTGAATTACAAACCATCGACAGGACATTTCCGACCAGACCAGACTGAGCATAGAATGCCATTTGAAACGGACAAACAGATCTAAGAACGCAGACAGCTTTTCACGCGAAACGCTCTCGTTTTTAAACGCTCAGAAAATACAACTCCAACGTCCACTAGCCAAACAACCAACATCACATGGCAATCTTGGATGGCCGCCAAGCAGCACATGCCAAAAAAGATAGACCCATTTCAGAACCAGATCAGCCTAATCCAGCCGAGTCTCGTTTTTTCACACAACGTTTTTTCATATAACTAGGTTTATGAGCTGTGCCGCGAAGGCTTTCGACACATAAAATATTCATACATGTACGTCAATACAAAAACAACTGACAAAGAAATAATTATAAATTCGATAATTATCATCAACAGGAGGGACTTCGGTTAATCAAAATCATCACCACCAACTCCGATTAAAACCGTGAATGTTTTAACACATTCATACATGTACGTCAATACAAAAACAATTGAGCAATTTATTTATAAACAATTTATTTATAAATGCACAAAAGTAGAAAACAACTGATGAAGAATTATAAATTTGATAATTTTCGTCAACAGCACGGCCTTCGGTAACTCGAAATCATCCACGCCAACTCAGATTAAAGTCGAGAGGTGGCAAACTAATTGAAATAAGCTTAATAAGTCTAAAAATATTCTCATTGTTTTGCATTAAGACGGTGAATGGAAGGCCGGCCATGCTTCACTTTCGTCCAAATCAATTGCCATTTATAGAATCTTAATTAGAAAACTCCCGCAGAAGTTGGGCGGAAATTGCTGTTCACAAAATTATTAGCATTTCCGCAAATGAGCTCACACAGCGCTACACATCATCCCTAAACACTTCTCATCAGATTCCAATATTAGCAACAGTTGGCGGCGTTTAATTAAGATTTTAATATAATTATTTAATTAATATAATTATTGAGCGGTCATGCAGAATTCAATTTAGAATTTAAACAAGCTGCATTAATTTACATTGAACTGATTCATCGCGTTTTAGCTACATCGAATGATGCAATCATCATGGCTTGGTTCACCTGATTACGGCTTGGTTCATCTGATTACGGCTTGGTTCACCTTATTATGGCTTGGTTCACCTTTTTATTGCTTGGTTCACCATATTACGGCTTGGTTCACCTGATTTACGGCTTGGTTCATCTTATTACGGCTTGGTTCACCTGATTACGGCTTGGTTCACCTGACTATGGCTTGGTTCACCTGATTACGGCTTGGTTCATCCGACTACGGCTTGGTTCACCTGATTACGGCTTGCTTCTAGATGGCCTCCATGAAATCAAAATCTTCACTAATACAAATCATACTCTGATACCCTAATCACTCCTATGACACTGGCAACAGTGTTTTTTTCTGTGTGCACCACATAAATTGCCCAATTTACAACATGTTACAACTCGAAATAGGAAAATGTAACAAATACGAACCTCGAGAAGCAGGTTGCCCAGGTTCTCATACATGTTCAGATCCGGACGCCAGTTATTGCTCAACTTGCTTCGCTTCGAACCCTTTACGAGATCTGCGAAGAAAAATACCAAAAATGTAAGTTCTGTGCCTCAATGTAATGTTATGCACTTTAATGCAATGTAATGTATCTTGATATAATGCAATATACCTGAATGCAATGTAATGTACCTTGATGTAATGCAATATACCTTATGTAATGTACCTTGATGCAATGTAATGCTTCTCGGTGTAATGTAATGTACATTGATGTAATGTAATGTACCTCAATGTAATGGACTGCACTTCAATGTAATGTAATGTGATGTATCTTAATGCAATGTACATGTACCTTGCTGCAATGTAATGTACCTCAATGTAATGGATTGCACTTCAATGTAATGTGATGTAACTTAATGCAATGTACCTTAACGTAATACGCAATGTACCTTGCTGTAATGTAATGTACGGTAATGTAATGTGACGTAAAGTATGTTGCAGTTCGCACGTGCACATTATGCTCAACCAACTGGATGACCTACCATCCGTAGGAGGATAAGCCATGCTAACAGCTTGCCTCCAGCTCTCCGACTTATCCATATCCCACGGACTCTGGAAGGAACTTCCCTCTAATTCCACAAGTTCTCAGTTCCTCTGCCAAGACAATGAATCAGTGGAAAAGCCAGGGAACCACTGGAAAAACAATGAACCAGCGGGAAAGACAATGAAGTAGCGGAAAAGACAATGAACCAGTGGAAAAGACAATGAACCCGCGGAAAAGACAATGAACCAGTGGAAAAGACAATGAACCAGCAGCACATTTAATGAACCAGAGGCATAGTCATTAAACACATGCCTGTATATATATATATAATATATATGTAATTCAGTGTTTACGGTCAATGTATGAGCGACAGTAACTATATACTGGTGGCATAGCGCTGGCACCTTGCGCTTAGGTTTTACTTAGTGCTTTAGCAATGTTTACTTGAGAACTACAATCACAGACTTTTCACAGTCATTCTACAGTCTACAGGATGGCAGAGAAAGTGATACATAATCGCCGACCATGATCACTAAACCCGTGGCATAAATTCACTGAACATAATCACTAACGCACTGAAACCCCGCCACGGCCAGTTCGCGCCACTAGTGCCAGTCCAAAGCCTGGAGAAAGGAGGAGGGCAACGCCAGCGACCTTTCTTGCCATAAGATATCGTTAAACACTGTGATTTAGGCGCCCTTGTAGCGGTATGGCCGCGTTACGGCGCCATATAAATTGTCGTTATTATTATTATTATTAAACACTGTTTACCCACGGGCATATACTCACTGTGCTGTCAGCAACTCCCATCCCAACCCCAAAACCCCCTACACATTCCCTGAAGAAGAAGAGCCGTCCTTTAAGCTAGCCCTGAGGCAGCCATGGGTATGAAGTGCTAGCGACTTCATTTTCTTAGCCTCGGCATACGAGGGCGGGTAGCCAGTCCTCTTCCTCACCGTCTCATCTTCCAACCGACAGTGTACATCAGTTTACTCATTACAGCCCAGTTTACTCATTACAGCCGAGGTGGCTGGGGGTGGGGGTTTCAGACTCCCTGATTAAACCTCTTCCTCAGATGACCATATAATGACAAGACACGTGGCACATAGTCATAGAACAAGGCCAAGGTGCAACAATGAGCTGCTACTAAAGGTATTGTGTTCTCTCTCTCTCGCACACGTGTGGCTATAATTAAGACTGCAATGTTTACCGTGGTATATTCTTAGGTAGGCCACTGTCAGACGCAGTATGCTCGCCTTGTCGATCTTCTTGTTCGACTGCATAACGAGCGGTACGAGCTTCGCCAGCTCCATGAAGTAGGCGTTAAGACGATCCCTTCGTAGCTTCTCGATCTCATTCCGACTCAGTCTGAAAGAAAAGAAATTGACGACACTAAAGAACGAGAAATGGTCGCACAATTCAAATGATCGATGTGTGGAGATTGACGAAAAAATCTACTTAAGGAATAATGAAGATATGCTGAATAAGGATACGTATACATACATACACATATATACTCATCAAAATACATATTACGTGTATACGTATACACTCATTCACATAAACACATACATGTATACGTACGCATACGATACACACATAGTCATAAGCATATACACATAACACAAATCCATACTCACAAACATACATACATACATGTATGTATGTACGTATGTATGTATGTATGAGCACTTGTTATAGCGCCCCTTCAAGATTTCTACTCAGAGGCGCTCCCGACTACAGCGCGGACACTGAATCGGAGTTTCACGCGAAGCGCATGAGCAATTGCGAGTGAAGGACTTGCCCAGGGTCCCTACGCGACGGCTTAAGGTGGATTTTAACCCGCAACCCTCCGGCTGCAAGGCACCGAACATACCCCTACACCACCGCACCCCACATACAAACACACATGCATATAAACATACATGCATGCATACACACACATACATACATGCATACATACATAAGTATGCTTTAACTCGTGCTGTGACGTTATCTGGGGGCACCACTGCTTCTGCTCGTTATCTTAAGACTTTTCTTTTTCGAGGGGCCCTTCGCACTGGAAGCGCCTCTGATTAGGTTGTACTGCGAGAGGCGCTTTATAAGTCCGTAAATAGAATAGAATAGAATATACAACAGTTATGCAACATGCCTATGTTGTATAACTGCAGATAACATGCACTGTCATGCAGCTGTTATTGCTCAAGTAACTGCCATCTAATACTGTAACTGGTATTTTAAATTTTAGGGGACCCTACTTAGTGGGACCAAGGTCCCTTCTGGTCTCCCTAGTGTAACCATTTGAACATTCAACATTCATGTATGAAATATCAACTGAATAATAAAACCCGCTATACCGAATGTTTGGCTGGTTCAATAAGAATGATGGTTATGGTTATATAACAACCACATCAAAGCAAAAGAAACCTCATCTGTCTTTCGCATTTAAGCCGATGATATTACAAGGATCATATTTTTCCACCACTAAGCAATCCTCATCCACAGCTGATTTTTACAATAATCTCTGCATCAGTAATAAACTGTTATGATGTACGGATTCTTCTGTAAACCTATCAGACTGTGCACAGCGGAAATAAGTCTTGATTTATTTATTATGCACTTTTTCCTTTTAACAGGAAGAAAAATTGACATAGATTTATGTAATTAGGTCAAACGCGAAATCAGTCAAGAGAAAAGATTCTTATCTGTAGAGAAAAAAAAAACAGCCTCGGGAAATCATAATTACCGCAGACAGGCGACATTGTTGTTAGCCAACACCACATGTATATGGCAGTGCAGTATTATCCATCACAGGTACAAAAGTAATTTATTATTTGCCAACAGTAGGAAAATAGTTGTGGCTATCTAATATCTATGGATAGTAAAGTGGCCTACCGCAGGCAGATTAGCTACATAATACATATCACTGGGAAGAAATACGTCTCTAACCGCCACGGTAGAAGAGATATTTTTAACTACCACAAGTATAGGAAACACATAGAAAAGTGGTTTTACTATCATAGGTATATGGGAAGATAGAGAAGTAGTTTTTAATACCATAGGTAGGTAAAACTAGGGAAGTGGTTCTACTATAACGGGTAAGTAACAGATAGGAAAGTTTTACTATCACAGACAGGGGAAGAGGTTTCAACTACAACAGGTATGGAATTACTTCTTTATGGAATACAGGCATGGGGGCAGAGAGCGAAGTGACTTCAACTATACCACAGATCCGTGACGGGTCAGGAATTATTGTTTTTCAACTACGACAGGTATAGGGAAGGGGTTTATGATACAATACAGGCAAAGAACTGGTTTATTTCCTATCACAAACAGAGATTGACAGTTACACGGTTTAACCGCTCCATATGGGGAGAGAGAGCTCTGAAGAAATCATTTAACACATGATCCAGGCCGGATGACGGATTTCCTACCCAACAGAAATGACTTGTTTACAGCATCGTACAGATGGCAGACACGCCGACTACTAGGAGACAGGAAGGACCGTTAAAACGACATAAAACAGAAACCATTCTAGGATCACTGGCCTGCATGTCCCTAACCCAACAGCAGATGTCACTACTTACTATGCAAATGCAGCTACAGGTGTGTCTACATCTGTCACCGAATCAACACTTAACGACGAGCGAGTACTAAAAGCGACTGGGAACCAATGCAGCGAATCGTTAAAGTGTCAAGCAAAAGGACAGCTTGTCCGTTGAAGTCCTCAAGGTCAGTGACTCTGGTTTAAAATATGGCCAACTGACGTCATGTATCAAGATATGCATCAAGATACCTGATATAGCGCCTTTCAAGTACCTCACAAATATCTCCAATACAGATTTCTCCAATACAGATTTCTCCAGTACATATTTCTCCAGTAGGCCTACATATTTCTCCAGTTCAGATTTCTCCAATTGAGATTTCTCCAGTATAGATTTCTCCAATAGAGATTTCTCCAATAGAGATTTCTCCAGTATAAATTTCTCCAAACAGATTTCTCCAATACAGAGTTTGCCAACACAAATTTATCCAATACGACAAAACTTACCGGTACTAAATTCTCCGACATCTGTCTCTGTCTCTGTCTTTCTCTCTACCTCTCTCTATTTGACTCTGTCTGTCTCCGTCTCTCTTATTCTATTTCTGCCTCTGCAGATTGTCCCCTTTAGATTCTCTTGACAATGCAAAATTCCAAGCAACATTTATTTTAAAAAAGATAATTGTAATATCAAAAGCCTCTTGAACTGCTAGAGCTGACAGGAACACAAGTGTCCCACCGAGTCCTTCTCCTTCTGTCTGCCCGGCGCTGTTTCTCTGTCTCAAAGACTGTCTTACTACCTGTCTCTGCCATTCTCTGCCGCCCTATATATGCAAAACCACACAGAAATCTCTCTTCGATGAAAACTGACTTTTGTCAGTCTTCAAATAAAGCCGGAAATTGGACAGAACATCACAGCACGATTGCAGAGACAACAGGAAATTGAAGAATAGATTAAAAACTCAGAATTCTAGCAAATATAGAACGCAGGAGACCCACACACCCCCACAGCACTGAACCCAGCACAAGCCCCAAGGTGTTCAACCAAATTGACAAACAAGCCAAACACTGATTTCCGAACATCGATATGATATACCCTATGGCAGGGTGTTTCATCTATATTTCCCAAAATATTTTCCTGATTTCCGAACATTGATATGATATACCCTATGGCAGGGTGTTTCATCTATATTTCCCAAAATATTTTCCAGCCGACGTTTTCACACTCCACAACATTTATTAAGAATTAACGGAATTAATTTGGCCTAATAACAAGGGGACTTTCGCCAAAATGAAAGCAATACATCAATTCGGACATAGATCTTACTTCTAGGACACAGGAATTAAGAGTGATTCATTGCACACAGCTGCTCATACAAAACATATGCATAAGAGTTTTAGAAAATCCGTCAAGTTGCTGGACTGCCAACAGAGAGGCTGGGGTTCAAATCGTGTTAGATCTGTCTCAAGATTTCTGTTCCACTTGTGCCCCTAGCAAATTCAGGCATAACGAGTACATGGACCGTACACTGCCGGTTGGAAGATGAGATGGTGACCGAGAGGACTGGCCACCCTCCCTCACAAACTCCAGTGAGTAGATGTGCCAGCTTCCTGCAGTTTCGACTGCAACAGGGACGAACTGGTGTGACTGTGAGATAGCAGCATGATAATAATACTAGCAACAACTTTTAGGGCGCCGTAACACAACACTTCCCGTTACACTGAAGGCGCCTTATTAAATAAACATACGAGAAAAACGACGAAAAATAGTGCGCTACCTCGAGCAGTCACAAACGGTGCGCCCACGCAGTGGCGTAACGAAGGGTTTCAGCGCCCGGGGGCAAGGGTTGATGACTGCGCCCCTTTTCATCTTTTTGTTGACTTTTAATCGTTATGTTCATAGTACACTGTGTACCACTGAAAACTAATTTTGCGCCCCTCTGGTGCTGCGCCCGGGGGCGGCTGCCCCCTCTAGCCCCCCTTCGTTACGCCACTGCGCCCACGTGTGAAGTTTTATCGAAATTATACTCTCCAATAGCAATTGAAATTGAAAGGGGTTTAGGGTAATGGTAATTTCACTCTGGCACGAAGAACAGAAGAGATCGGCACGGATGTGGGATCGCTTCCCGCTACCCTCCCAAACGGCGACTCAGCCTGTCATTAAAATTTGACAATTAAATTACAATTAATTAATTAATTAATTACAATTAAATTCGACTCCTGTAGTAACTCGTGATCATACTATGAATTGTAATCATACTGCGTTGTGTCAGTTTGAAATAATAATTATTATTGCATTTACTAATAATAAAGTATTATCAATGTACTAAGAGTAAATTCAGTACCCCACTTTCTAGACCAAAGTTGCGCCCCTGCAGCTGAAGGCTGGGAACCATTGAACCATAGAGCAAAGGGCAAGCTGATCAGATGACAGCTGGAACGCCAAGGCCAAAATAACAAATGTTTGCATGATATTGTCGAGATAAATTATATCTTACTACAAGTGAGATTAAATCAAATTGAATGTGAATTTATTGCTCTCAATTTCCTGCTTTGTTTGAAGATTTGCAACAGTTGTGCAGATACCCGCTAGTCCAATTATTATTATTATTATTATTATTATTAGACTGTTATTTATAGCGCGCCTAAACAAAATTGGAATCTTGCACAAAAGCGCGTAACAGAAAAATCAATCATAGTAAATCTTAAACAGATGTGTTTTAAGGTTAGTTTTGAAAATCGATAAAGTTGAGGATTTGCGGATAAAGACAGGGAGTTTGTTCCATTCAGCCGGGCCGGCTAACGCAAATGCCCTGTTACCAAGTTTTTTGAGTGATCTTGTCACAACAAAATCACCTTGAGACGATGAACGTAGCCCTCGTCTGGATTGGAGAGAGGAACAGGGTGTAACAAGTGAAGAAAGGTATGCAGGAGAACAGTTTGTGTAGATTCTGTACATTATTAAGGTTGACTCTGCCTTCCACTCCCTAGGGGCGACCGTAAAATGAGCAGTAGGACATATGGGCGCCCTGCAGGCTGCCATACAGTTAAATTTGACTCCTGTTAAACTTGTTATAATCTGTTACTACTATATCATATAATATATCTTTTGAGTTAATAAACGAACATTATTATTATTATTTTTTTTATCGCCCGAGGTAGAAGTAATCCATCAGGCTCTAAGAAACTATCTGAAGAGCTTTTTTGTTCTGAAGTCAATGGTCATCCTCACCTTATTATTATTATTATTATTATTATTATTAATATTAATTATTAGTAATTATTATTAATATTATTATTATTATTATTATTATTATTATTATTATTATTATTATTATTATTATTATTATTATTATTTCCTGTCCTTTCTGGGGAGTATCTCCTCTTGCGACTCATTAGCTATAGGGAACAAGAGGGGATTGCACAAAATACAGCCTCGTAGTAGTAAGCTACTTCAAGGGTGCTTTACAACAGCTAGGAAAAACAGCTACAAAAACAGCTAGGAACTGAACTGAAGTTTGTAAACAAAAGCTGCGGCCATGTCAACTTGTGTTAGAATAAACGAATATTGTTATTATTATTAATGTCATATATCAAATGCTGCTAATTACCCTCGCCTCTGAGTAGATATCTTGAAGGGGCGCTATATCAAGTTTCATTGATTGATTGATTGATTGATTGATTGATTGATTATGTACGGTCAGACGTAGTAGACAGTCTTGCCTACCATATCTCAAAAGCCTGGATTACATTCATTGGAAAGAAATCGGTTTTAGGACTGGCATCATCAATCATACCTCTCAGACAGTTTTATTCTTGTGAGACTCCTGTATGGCTGTATATCGATCACCAACACATCCATCACATTTTTCAGAATCTCCAGCTTTCAAGGTTTTCTTATGATGCACATCCCGGCAATTTAGCACAAAGATCATGATCATATCTAGGTTTCAACTGGCAAGGTCACGATCTCATCTTGGCAATTTTGCACAAGGATCATGATCAAATCTTTGTTTTAACTGGCAAGGTCTTGATCTCGTCTCGGCAATTAAGCTCAAAGATCATGATCAAATCTGGGTTTTTAACTCACCTCCGCAATTCGTATCCATACAGACCGTTTGTTTTAACTTCCAAGGGGTAACGTCAATGGACCCCTAATATATTTCCATACGCAGCACTTTATACTTGGTGGTATAGCGGTATGTTCTGTGCCTTGTAACCGGAGGGTCGCAGGTTCGAATGTACCTACAACAACAGCTGCCTAACTGAACCATCGCTCTATCAAGTACAACTGTCACTTCACCAAACCGCGGCCACCACTTCACCACCACCATCACGACCACCACGAAAACGACCCCCCCACCACCTAAACCGCCACCACCACCAAATGCGTCACTACTGTCCTCGAAACCGCCAACAGTTCCATCAACAGAATTAAAGCTGCCGAGCGGCTTCCGATTAAAGACGGTCATTACTGCTCCCGCCGGCGCAATTAGACATACGGAAGGCTTTCAGATGTACGTAAATGAAGAGCAGCTCATCATGTTCGACCCGGTTATTACAGCCGCTCATATGAAACCAACCGGAAGCCAAACCTCCTCGCTGGATTAAAAGCAACGCAGCGGCAAGTCACCTTACTTAACTCCAGCAGGTATAAGCCTCGTTGGCGCAAAAACAGCAAGGAAGCCCCTTTAGATATTTTCTGCTACCTGTATCGACAGCATAATGCCGAATTAGATAAAGTCGACCCGAGTTGCCTTTCAGCTCATGGCTACATAACTACCTGCGGTTTTTAAATTCTTTAAATTGTCATAATAAAAGTTTTCAGAAATAATAAAAAATAAGACGATTTATAGAACACCGTAGCCTGCTCTATATAATAGTCATACATGAATGAGGTCAAAGAAAAGAGTGTTGTATGTGAGTTGAAAAATAAATAAGTCATAATAGTTTAAAAGGATAGGTCTTGAGCTATAGCTGATGTTGAGGGACATAGCTTAATCTGCCTGCTTAATGTATGTGGGTGTTTGTATGTATGCATGTATTCAAGTACATATGTATGTATGTGTGTATTTATGTGTGTTTGTATGCACGTCGTGTATGCATGTATTGTATACACGTGTGTGTATGCATGAATACACATGAATCTATGTATGTATGCATTGCCATGCATGTATGACTATACAAACAACATACAAATACATACATGCATATATGTAGGTTATGTCTATTGCATATATAATTATATATATATATATATATATATATATAATAGGGTGGCCCTTAGAAATCAAAGTTCAAAATAATCTTGTGGCAGCCTTCCAATCTATTCCAATTATGAAGAAAACACTATGTGCAAAAAATCTTTGCAATTGGTCAATATTTAGGGGTGGCCCTGGAGCTCTCAAGTTTTATTAATACGCGAATAAACTTCAAGAAGTGCAAGAAACGATCACCGGAGGAGCTCGCAGGCTATACAAGCCAGGCAGGTAGTTCAGGATACTGATTCCTCATCAAGTGATGCAAAATTAAGTGATGAAAGTGATAGAACTGATGCTGAATGTACAGGAAAAACCGATGATACTAACAGTAGTGACAATGAAGCATCTGCACCTAAACGAGCCATATCCAATATTCTGTCTCCTGGTCTGACGTCGACTTTGGATAGAACCAAGATTTCGTCAAGGAACGCTACATTCGTTCTTAGTGAAGTGGCTTCCAACCTTGGTCATGATGTCAGCACTTTGAACAGCAACCGAAATCCCAGTCAACGAGCCAGGGCAAGCAACAGAACCACCAAGTCGAACAGCCGTATTGTTCTTTTAACCGTTCATTATGACGGGAAGTTAGTGGAAGATTTGACATCACGTGAGACATATTGATCGTTTTCCAGTTCTTATCTCAGGTGTAGAAGTTGAACAGTTACTGGGCATTCCAAAACTATCCTCAGGAACAGGCTCAGCCCTAGAAGTCGTCCGGTGTTTGAGAGAGTGGAATAATCATTATCAGGTTTTCGCTTTGTATTGTACCTATCAATTTATATAGCGCCTTTCGCAGTGCACACCAATCAGAGGCGCTCCCAGTGCGAGAGACCCAGAGAAAAGAAAGAGAACAGAAAGAGGTCTTGAGACAACGAAAAGAGGCACTTGGCCCATCACTTAATAAACAGGAACGTGTCAAAGGAGGAAGCTGGTTCCGTAGTGCACGGCTAATGAAGGCAAAGGCTAGCGTTTTAGCCATGGGCTTCGATACGACAGGCTGTGACATACGTCATCGCTCAGGTGCATGTTGCTTGAAAGAGCAGGAAATGAATAAAGATCTCCTTTTTCTGGCATGTCGGATGATGTCGCCACCACGTTATTGAACTAATTGTTGGAGCTGCATTCCAAAGCAACTTCCATTGGAACTTCTACTGAACCCGATTTCAAGAGGTTTCAAGACTACTGGCAATTCATTGAAAGCGACAAATTTCAAACAACGTCATCAGGCCTATCGGTCGAATTTTTGGTGGACATACAGCGTTCTGATGTCCTGGAATTTGCTCATAAACAGCTGGCAATTGAACAGCCACGAGACAATTACAGAGAATTTCTCGAGCTCTCAGCTGTCTTTCTTGAAGATATTCCAGCTCGTAGAATTCGGTTTCGAATGCTTGGCGCTATGCATCGGGCACGATGGATGGCAAACGTTATCTACACGATAAAGATGTGGTCTTTTCAAAAAGACTGCTGCAGAAGAACGCAGCATTCCTGATATTGCCATCTTTTCGGTTGTTGTCTACTTGAAAGCCTGGATAACTTCGCCAACTTCACTCTCATGGAAGAACTTCTAATATACCCACATACAACAATTTCTGCTGCTACAAGCAACAAGCTAGGGCTTCATCTATGGTATCTTTCTGAAGAGCCTATTGGGCTTGTCCTTTTTGACCCAAGAGTATCCAATGACTCTAAGAAACTGATGATTGCTGCAATGGAAGAAGTAGCTCCAGATCGTCCGCCTATAAGACCCAGTGTGAAGTGAAATGCAGTTTTTGGCACCAGAGTTCTCGAAAAGTTCTGCACAACTAACTTCAAGAAACTGTCTCAGGTGCTTGGTATGCAAGAATCGAGCCTTTCCCGTGGTAGGCCCAGTGGTCTGGAACGGGCTCCTCCAGGAGATACGCCTGCTCCGTGGGACTCTTACTGAAGTTTTCTTTACTAAACTCAAAACTGTACTTTTTGGCCGTGTTGGAGTCGGGAGCGCCTCTGAGTAGGCTAGTCCTCTTGAACGGGCGCTATGTAAATTTACGAAGGAATGAATTTATGAATGAATGAATGAACTAGTATGTTTCTTAGCCAACTTAGTGAAAGACTGAGTGACAGTGAATGTGCTGAATAGCATTTTTTAATTTTGTGATTCAAATCGCAAAATCGTATTACATAACAAATTTCAGAGGTCGAGGGCCACCCCTAAATGTTATACAATTCCACAGTTTTTTGTCACAGAATTTTATTTCTATAATTGGCATGGATTGAACGTATGCCAGACTAAATTTTATGATTTTTAATTTTGGGCTGTATGCTAAGGGCCACCCTAATATATACATATATACATATATTGCATATATACAATTATATGTATGCATCACGTTACCCTTTAAAAGCACCGTGTACCCACACCCCACCCAACCCCCAAATGGCTACAAATACACAACAACCCTTCATCAACTGAAATCAGAAGTGTTTGCGATTTCTTAAATGTCAAAGACGAGGTCAACTATCAACATGAAAATAAGCCCACATGGAAATATGTCGTATGTAACCTACATTTAACTCAGGAATGGCTAACCTGCGGCCCGCGGGCTGTTGATTGGCGGCCCGCACGACCCCTTTGTAAATGAATTTTTGGTCTTGTTTTATGCCTGCTTAGCCCTACACAGGGCCTAATATTACAACAAACAACATTGCATAATAATGATGTCTAAAACACCAAAAAATTTAGTGTTGTAGTTCTAATGACATAGAGTATAGTCGTATAGGCCTACCTGTTTTTGAGCATTTTTAAAGTATGAAATAAACTTTTGTATTTCTTTCGAGCCTGTGAGGACAATCACTTGCGGCCCGCCGCATGCTTACCAACGACTATAGTGGCCCGTAGGCAGTGTTTCCGTTAACGCCAAAATGGCCGTTTTTACGTCCGTAAAAACGTCCAAAACGTCGAAAGTTTTCGGTGTGATAGCTGAAAGACATGAGCTACGTCAAAAATAATTCTAACCAGGGCGTAAATACGTCCTCTTTTTGGGCTCTAACGGAAACACTGCCCGTAGGTCAAAAAAGGTTGGCCACCCTGATTTAACTGGAAACACTATGCTTACACAGAACAAATATTTACGTGGAAACCAGTTTTTTTGGCCCTGGCTTTCAAAGTCAACAGCTCTGCAATATAATACAACGATAACAATAATACAATACAACTGTATACTTGGCACTGCCCTCCTTCCAAAGTTCACAAGTGCACACACATATTAAAATTAAAGTCGCACCTCTGGGGAGATGGTTGAATGGTAAAATGCTGGCACGAAGATCAGAAGGACGCAGGTTCGATACCTACTAGCCCCATAAGGTTGACTCAGCCTTTCACTCCCTAGAGGTGACTGTAAAATGAGCAGTAGGAAAGATGGGCGCCTTGCAGGCTGCCATGCAGTTAGATTCGACTCCGGTTAAACTTGTCATAGGACAGATGGGCGCCTTGCAGGCTGCCATACAGTTAAATTCGACTTCTGTTAAACTTGGCACCACCTGTTACTATTATCCAGTGCTTTTTTTCAGCCGGAACTGTCCGGAATGCCGTTCCGGGACCTTTTTTCAGCTATTAAAAAATAATTTAGCTAATTTAAATTTTTCATTAACATTTTTGTAAATTATTTAGATATCTTTATTTAATCTAAGTGCTTTCAGTATTTCTTGATATTGATATTATATGAAATAGAAATATTACCATAAAATATGCCACTAATAACTGTTCTGAATTCAATGTTGAGTTCCGGAACCTTTTTTTCTAGAAAAAAAGCACTGCTACTATCTCATGTAATCTTACTACGTACTTGTCAGCCTGAATCAATAAACGAATATTATTTTATTACACTAATTATCATTCAAGAATTCCTAATCCACCCAATCTTGTGCCTTCAAAGCTTTCTTGTCTTTAATGATGGAAACTTGACTAATCAGCTGCTCTGCCTCCTCTCTCTCTGGTCATTCTGGCAACCGGACTCTGATCTTCCCTGGACATGATCTCTGGCATAGTTGTAAAAAATGTTTTTTCGTTTTTTATTTTTTTCCAAAAACCGTCGTTTTTTCGTTTTTTTTTCTTCGTCACGTTTTTTTCCGTTTTTTAAATTTTTGTATGTAACTTTATTTATTTATTTACTGTCTGTTATTATTTGTTCAATTTTATTTCTGTCTGATATCCCTTACGGAAGTTACGGTGTCTCTGTCCTTTCAAGGATTCATCTAATTTAAGTCACTATTTAGTGTCATCAGTTGCGAAATAAACAGCAGAGTACAGGAAATAAAATTTATAAAAGTTATTTGAATTTCTAAGTTATCCAAAATGCGAATTATTTTCTTTTCCGTTTTTTATTTTTTTAATAAAACAACGTTTTTTCCGTTTTTTAATTTGACTTTACCGTTTTTAACAACTATGATCTCTAAATAACCGCTTTCAAACGACGCAATCTGGTGCTCTCTACGCTAAGCTTTTGAGCAGCGCTTTCGAAATTTGGGGATTATGATCTTACGATTCCACAGCCATATGACAGCACATCCAACCGTCGTGCTGAGTAATTGTGAGAAGGACTTGCTCAAGCTCCATACACAGGAACCCTTGGGGGGAGGGGGCGGTAGGCTGTAATGTCCAAAATGAAAGGGCATCTCTGTATGTACATTTAATTGTATTGTATTGTATTGTATTGTATTGTATTTGAACACTTGTTATAGCGCCCCAACCAGATTTCCCATTCAGAGGCGCTCCCGACTACTGCGCGAACGCTGAATCGGAGTTTCACGCCGAAGCGCATGAGCAATTGCGAGTGAAGGACTTGCCCAGGGTCCCTTACGCGGCGACTTTGAGGTGGATCCGAACCCGCAACCCTCCAGCTGCAAGGCACCGAACATACCCCTACACCACCGCGCCCCAGTTGTATTGTGATGTGTTGTATTGTGTGTTGTATTGTACTCCACGTTTATAATGCGACCGAGCCACCCGCAGTAAAGATCCAAGAAATTAATCTCTGATAATCCGACCCGACCGGGAAGCGAACCCGGGGCGCCGGCGAGACGAGCAGGCTACCAACCCACTCGGCCACTCAGGATCCTTAACATTTCCTTGAAGTCAGCCTGCAACTTAATTGCAATTGTTATTAGAAAATGTATTAAATAAAAATCCAGAGTCACTTCAAGAAAAAACTAATCAGGTGCTCTATCTCTGTCTCTCTGTCTCTTCTATCTTTATCTGTGTCTTCTCTGTCTCTGTATGTCTCTCTCTGTGTCTGTGACTCTGTGTCTGTCTGTCTCTGTGTCTATCTGTCTCTGTCTCCCTCTCCCCCCCGTGACAGATCCTCACACACGAGCTGCTCCCAACCAACCAACAAATTCCCATCCATAGACGACATAGAGCATCATGTTCTGAGTTTCTCCATCAAGCTGCATCGATAGTGTGATATGGAAAACTCCAAAGTGGTTAAAATAACCTTACTTTGAACTCCAAATAACATTTCCTTGAAGTCAGCCTCCAACTTAATTCTCCAAAGTGGTTAAAATAACCTTACTTTGAACTCCAAATAACATTTCCTTGAAGTCAGCCTCCAACTTAATTCTCCAAAGTGGTTAAAATAACCTTACTTTGAACTCCAAATAACATTTCCTTGAAGTCAGCCTCCAACTTAATTCTCCAAAGTGGTTAAAATAACCTTACTTTGAACTCCAAATAACATTTCCTTGAAGTCAGCCTCCAACTTAATTCTCCAAAGTTGTTAAAATAACCTTACTTTGAACTCCAAATAACATTTCCTTGAAGTCAGCCTCCAACTTAATTCTCCAAAGTGGTTAAAATAACCTTACTTTGAACTCCAAATAGCATTTCCTTGAAGTCAGCCTGCAACTTAATTGCGGCTAACAACAGTATGGGTTCCATGCAAGGAAAGGCATTTAATTAAGAAGACATGATGCACAAAACCGTTCAATCTCTGTTTCTAAATATATGAGCAGGTATTATTAGAAGCCTTTCAAGGATTCATGCTCATTGTCCAACGCCCACTGAGTAGTCTCAGATATACAGGGTTTTGAACACGGAACTCCAACAATTACAGCTCTTTGAATAGACACACATGACACTACTCATATAATTATAGCCAATGCTTATAACTACTGCCTGTCTCACTCAGCCAGTCAGCCCACCTATCTGTCTGTCTACCTGTCTGCAGTGATGGGCACTAACTAATTTTTTAGTTAAACTATAACTATCTTTCAACTAAAATAAAAAAGTTTAACTAAAAGTTGGCAACTGATTTTGTAACTAAGTTAATTAAACTAAAAATATTTAGTTAAACTTTTTCAAACTTTAAACAAACTTTTTCACAAACATTTTCACAACGACAGAGGTTAAGTGAACTGTAATAATGCAGAGCGTCATGACAATTTCACTTTCAAACTATGTAATTAATGTATACTAGACTAATTGTCCTAGTATAGTTCTATAAGAAAATCACGAAGAAAGTTGCTAATCGTGCAGTGCAAAGCAATTCACTTGACTTGAGTAATAAAACCAGTTACTCATGACAATCATTGCGGAAGATAGTTGCTGATTTTGTTACTTAAACTTTCTAGCTAATAACTAAAAAATATTAATTCAACTTTTTAGTTAAAAACTAAAAAATATTAGTTCAACTTTGGTTTTAACTAAACTATTTTATTTTAGTTAAACTTCTGCCTTAACTAACATTTTTTAGTCAAACAAAAAGTTTACAACTTTTTAGTTAACTTTTGTCCTTCACTGCTTGTCTGTCTGTCTGTCTGTCTGTCTATATCCCTGCCAGCCAGGCAGCCCGCCTGTCTGTCTCACTCAGCCTGTCTATCTGTCTGTGTGCCTGTTTTTGCATATCTACCTATCTTCTGTATATGAAATACGGATACAAAGCGTGTCTTTCTTGTCTAAAGGACTAAGTCAGCAATTTTTCTATATACATCCAGGTACACACAACAGCTACATCCCTCCTTCCTCCCTATTATCACTCCATCTATCCATCCCTCCCTCCGTAACTCCTCCCTCGAAAGAAAATATTCACACAGTTGTCGGAATTATTTATCTTCTTAATTTGCGCAAAGTGACTAGGACCCTGATGACAGACGCCGAAACACTTGGCCCATCGCCAGGCTCAGCAGCTGAGCGCCTGAGCACTAGCAGCAGCAGCAGCAGCAGTAGCAGCAGCAGCAGCAGTAGCAGAAGCAGCAGCAGCAGAAGCAGAAGCTCCTCGCGTAGCATCCAAATAATTGACATATTTATGATGACGCATTTATTGTCGAGAGACAGCGTTGACTGTAACCTTAGATTATACTTTCTAGCTTCCATATAAATTAAGAAGTTAATGCTTCTAGAAGAGAATCGAAGGTTTCTTCTTTGAACCTCGTGTCATGCCCCTCACATCGACGATCATAAAACCGATTTCGGCCTTTGACCGATTTATTTTGACCTTCCACCGATTTCGGCCTTCGACCAATCGAATGCCCTCTCTCGAGCAAGAATTGGGTCAATCCAGTTGGAGCACTTCCTAATTTATATAGCCCTACTCCAAAGCAAAGAGCAGGGCACCAGCCTACCCACGAGCGCTGCGTCAAGCCAGAGGGGCTTGTTCGTCTGGCGGACGAACGGATGAACAAGGGCAGGAATTCTTGAATAGGTGGATTTCCAGGTGCCTAGTCAAAACAATATCGATAGGCAGGTACGCTGAAAATCGGTTCCAGGGAGTACTGTGTATGTTCCGGAGATCTCCCTCCAGGAGTTATGGCTTTGACCGTTATTGATGCCTCATTTTATTACCAGATGATGTACTTGATGAACTCGACGTACGTCGTTAGGGTCCGGGAAAAGCGCCTTCGACACAACGCACAGCAGTCGATATTCTAACAAAGGTCGCATCATGAGGACAGTACATTATAAGGAGGGGACAATGTACAAACAAGAGTGGTGCTATTCGTTCGTTCGTTCGTTCATTTAGCGTCTGAACGTCAGAGAAACTAATAGAACCAAAGTGAACCTACATGACCCGGATGATATACGGCTTGAATAAGATAGATTGGCTCAGTTAGATGACTGTGAGTACTATGACGTGTGTACACCAAAATGCGGCGCGCAACTGGTTTATTAAAGGATATTCTTACTTACTTACTTACCTACATTCAGTAGGACACAATTTCGACCATCGTAATCGTATGTATAAGCTAGTTCAGCATTATCAATGCGCATGCGCACATTGCGCTTCCAGCTTACTTTTACTTCCGGGTCATAGACCACCGTTCATAAACAAACCGAACGGTGTCGGTAGCGATGATGCTATGATCTACTTTTACGCAAATGCAACAGCCACGAGTTCATGTGTAACTCGATGAAGTTGTCTTGTGGCCTCTTTCTGTTAAAAATTGCTTCAAATCATCTACGTTCCATCGATTAAAGTCATCCACTGTAAACGATTCGTCGAACCTATCCGCCATGCTTGACTCTTGTTTATGAACGGTGAACTATCACCTTTCCCGTCATGCCTTGCGGGAAATATAATGCTGAACTAGCTTATACTCCAACTAGGGATTAGCCGATTATCCGTTCGGTAATCGGTTTGGACCGGATTTTGCACTAATCGGCATTAATCGGAATCGGCGATCCCAGGCCTTAAAATCCGAATAACAAAAACAACAATAACAACAACAACGAAAACAACAACAACAACAAAAACAACAACAACAATTCGAGCACTGTGACAGCGTGTTTAATTACGCAGAGTTACGCAACTAGTGAGCAATTAAATGATTAGTCCTTCAGTTGAATTGAAGATACTTTAACAAACAACAAAAGGACTGTCTGTCCTCTATAGATGTGGGTATCAGGTCCCCCTCCCACTCGGCGGGTCTGGTTTAGAATAGATTCGCACCCCCCCCCGGAGACTATATTTAGATACAGTCTCAAGAGGATAAAAAATTTCATCCCCGTGAAATAATCTCTCACCCCGGTATAGACGTATTCTTGGACAGATACAGCTACAACTGCTGTAACGTTAATGATAATTTTAAGCTGGTGGGTAGACATTGTTGTAAAACTTTTAGTATTTTTAAACCATTTGTTATATTAATAATATGAAATTTATGAGCAGAAGTGAAAATTTAGTCCGGGGAAGATTCTGCTTTCGAGAGAGACTGTATCCTGACAGTGGGGACGCGGTGGTGTAGCGGTATGTTCTGTGCCTTGCAACCGGAGGGTCGCAGGTTCGAATCTACCTCAAAGCCACTGCCTAGCGACCCTGAACAAGTGTCTCACCCATAACAGTACTGTCTGTGAGGAAGGCACGGTAGGCACCGGGAAACTATCTCACTCATCTCATCCCCGGGTGGCGTAAAAGCCAATGGACCTTCCTTCGAGGAGAGAACTCATCATCACCATCACCATCATATCGTTTCTCGGAAAAAATCGAGTTCAGTAGGACTTGGTACATCCATCCGCCCCAGTCCTTTTTCCGTCCATCCATCCATCCATCGATATATCTGTCCTTCCTGTGAATCTGAAGTCTAGGAGCAGATGTCTTCCTCTTAATCAGTCTTGATTGCATTTGCCAAATCATCAACGCAATCGGTCAGGTCACCTTCGTCTGCCTGTATGTCTGTCTGCCTGCCTGTCTGTCTGCTTGTCTGCCCCCTCCCTATCTGCCTTGCTGCATGTCTGTCTGCCTGCCTCACTCTGAAAGTCTTACTGTGAGTCGGCTGGTCGATCAGTCCGTCTGTCTCTGTCTGTCTGTCTACCTCATCTCTGTCTATTTCTGTCTGTCTCTGTTTGTCTCTGTCTGTCTATCGCTGTCTGTCTCTGACTGTCTCTGACTGTCTCTGATTGTCTCTGACTGTCTTCTGCCGGCCTATCCTTTAATCCTGGTCTGTTCGTCTATCCGTCCGTCTGTCTGTCCCTTTACTTCTGATTTCTTCGCCCCTCCATCTGTCTGTCTGTCTGTCTCTCTGTCCGTCTATCCTTTAACTCTGGTCCGTTCCTCCATCTGGCTGTTTGTCTCCTAAAGGTAAGCGCATGGTACCAGGTTATTCACGCGAGCTGACAGACTGTCTGTCTGTCTGTCCGTTAATCCTGCTCCGCCCTTCCATCTGTCTAACCATCAGTCCGTCCATTCGTTAACCTTCCTCAGGACTTGATCCAGCTGCAGGCGCTCTATTAGTCTATTCAACTGGGCAAGGTCTGCCTCTAATTGTCTTTGGTAGACAGACAGACAGTCGATGGAACCAGAAGCTTCTCGAACCGTAACGATCGAGTTCGACCAGGTGCAAAGCAACTATACTCTACCACCGACACAACGCCGATAACCCTTACAATTCCAAGCACCGGGAAAAACGATCGAAATAACGACCGAGAAACAGCAACAGCAACAAAAAAACATGTGGAAACGAAGACCGATGAAGACGCAGGACAAAGTTCCATCCACTTCAGTCGACTGCGCACGGTGTTACCGAACGGAGGCGCCACGGTCGGATAACGGTTCAACGGTCGGTAATTTAAGAAAAAGCATGTTGAAATGGGGCAGTACAAATGCCCAACCTTCATCATGTATACACGTAAATACATGTATACGTATAAACACATATACATACATACATGCAAACATATATATAAATTGTTATTTAAGTTGAATTTTCTATAACTATATGATCATAAAAATCGTCTTGCCATCAGTAAATGTAATATGGAAAAGGGGCAGCCCTGCAATAACGGATTATTTTATCCTTTAGGGCTGTCCTGTTGACGGCATCAGCAGATTAACATTTTTTAAAATGACTGATTGTTAATTAATTGTGCTGTTGTTGATTCAATAAACGGCTGATTGATTGACATACACGCATACATACATACATACATGCGGACACACATGCACGCATATGGCATATGCGTGCAGATAAATACATCAATCAATCAATCAATCAAGTTGTTTTATTGCAACCAACAACAACAAAATCAGTTGTAAAAATCTCAGAAATGTAAAATAATAGAATACATACAATGTACATACATGCAAACATATATATATATATATATATATATATATAATATATATATATAGGTACGTATACAATATACATATATATATATATATAGGCACACACACACATATATATAAATATGGATATATATATATATATGCATATATATATATGTACAGAAACAACGCATGTGTAGGCCCTACATAGTTGTAGATAAACATATAGACGCATAAGCAAACGAAACCCTTAGAGACGTCTCAATAAGGCCATACGAAAACATTCGATTGTGAAACTACATACCTAAAGAAAGCTGGTGCCCCTTTAAAGCTTCCTCTGTTCTTCGTCTTCTCGACAGTTCATTAAGGTCGCTTCAGTCGATCTCACCTCTTTCTCGCCAGATGGCCAAGTGCCTTTCTGCTGTCACAGCGAGCAACCCCCCTGTTGCACAACCTCCCTCCCTCTGCATCAAACTTTTACTCTTCAGCTTGTCAGGTTCCTTGAAATGGCAACCCCAAAAAGCCCACCTTTCATATATTCTCCATAAACGTAGAAGACCAGTCTAGCCCTGAGAGAGTCATGGGTATGAAGTGTTAGCAACTTATTTTCCGAGCCTCGGTATATGACGGCAGGTAGCCAGTCCTCTCCCTCGCTGTCTCGTCTTCCCACTGACAGTGTATGGTCAGTGTACTCATTATATCTGAGTTGGCTAGGGGGCGCAAATGGAGCAGAAATCTCAAATCAAATTTCTACCGTGGCAGGGATTTGAACCCCGACTTCTCGACTGACAGTCCAGCACGCTAGCGGCTAACCACTACACTATCGAGCACGAATGAATCTATGAATGAACTGTTGCTCCCAAGAAGTTCTTCTAGAATCTCTTTCATCGTACTTCTCAGCCATATTCTCACGAAGTTGCTACATAGGTCCATATTTATTTCTTCAAATGGGAAAATTCTTAACAGGTCTTCTCTATTTAGTGACACCTGGAAAGTTTACTGAAGGCCCACTTTTAAAATGGACCGGCTGATAACAGTCTCAAAAGGTCAACTTCCTTTTGTACCACGGCACAGTTCTCCAACGGCCTACTACTTCACTTTGTACCAAGTGACTTGTTCTCCAAGGTCTACATCCTTTTCTACACAGACATCGCGTTCTGCGAGGCCTACTTTTCACCAAACAGTCTTTCCTGCCTTCACCTTTTTATAAGCATCGATTCCACGCCTACCATTGAAGCAGCTGCCCTCATTGTCATTTATCATCATTATTTTTTATGTCCCGAGGTAAAGGGGCTTAAAATTAATGAAGAGCAGTGAAAAGAACGTCTGGAACGGCAGCTATTCGTCGACTCCCAGTGCGGGAAAATTATCGCGGAATGCGACGCATTAAACGTTGGATTGTCCGAGCCAGACGTTGAAATAGATTAGCAGTCTCTTGGATAGTAGCATTCCCACAATATTGCCACTATGATAAATCGATTCCTTGACCTTGAAAATGTTAAATTCCACACGTCATATGGCATTATAGCTCACCGATGAGTAGAAATATACAAATTTGTGTGTTTTTGTGGCCATATTGGCCGCCGTCTTGGATAGTAACATTCCCACACTATTGCCACTATGATAAATCGATTCCCTGACCTTGAAAATGTTAAATTCGACGCTTCATTTGTTATTGTAGCTTACTTATGAGCTGAGATACAGATATTTGTGTGTGCTTGGGTTGCCACATATTGGCCGCCATCTTGAAAGTGCTTTAACTTTTACTTCCAACCTATAATGCTTGCAGGCTCAATTGACTCCTGTTTGTGTATATCTATACTACATAAAAAACCTTGTCAGTGTTTTCCCCACTCCCAAATAGATACCGTCTGTGCCACTCTGTGGGTCTGACACTGGTCTAATACTAAGCCACTAATAACCATAACCAACCATAACCAAAAATTTTATTGCTTCAAGTAGGCTATCTTACAACATCACAAACAGATTATGCATTGGCCAACAAAAAGCAAAGGTGAGAAACCCTTAAGGGACCAGGGTCCCGCTGACAGGGTTACCCATGTACATGGGAAAATGTAGCAACAGGTTATGCATGTACGTACCAAACGTTGAAGAGCTTAACTAGTTAACTAAATCTTAAAAATTAAACACAATGAGTGGCTGCACCGAGCACAGTATGTTCACATGATTGAAGCACTTAAGGCATCCATTTCCGCTCGCCAACCCACCGTCGCTCACCCCACCGCTGCTCACCCTACCCCTGCTGCTCACCCTACCCCTGCTCACCCTACCCCTGCTGCTCACCCCACATCTGCTGCTCACCCCACATCTGCTGCTCACCACACCGCTGCTCACCCTACCCCTGCTGCTCACCCCTACCCCTGCTCACCCTACCCCTGCTGCTCACCCCACATCTGCTGCTCACCCCACATCTGCTGCTCACCACACCGCTGCTCACCCTACCCCTGCTGCTCACCCCACCGCTGCTCACCCTACCCCTGCTCACCCCGTACATGCACCCGAATTGCTTTCCTTTCCTCTGGCTTCTGTCGCCAAGTATAATGTTACATGTCACAGCAGCAGCAGTTTCCTGAAAATGATAACAATTCCTCCCATCGCAGCCGGCGCAGAAGCCCCACATGACCGACGAACAGAAACGTCAAGACCCAAGTCAAAGACGTCATCGTCGTCTTCATCACTAAGTGACGTCACAGGCGTCATCATCATCGTCAAAGGCGTCATCGCCAAGGGGGTCATCGACATTGAGTGACGTAAAAGGCGTCATCATCCTTGAGCGACGTTAAAGTATATGCATGCTAACCCCTTATTCTGTTTATTTTTGCTTAGTTAAGGTTTAATACTTTGTACTAGTACGTTAAAAATTGTACATGTACTTTACTTATATCATGAATGCTCTGTACTAGATACATCTGGATAACCTCTGTTAACCATCTAGCAACTGACTGCGTATATAGGTGCCCTAACCAGCGGGACCCTGGTCCCTTCTGGGTTCCCTTTTGTTACCAACAGATTTTTCTTCTTTGTACAGCGAAATGTTACTTTGCCAATGTTTGGAACAATAAATTGATGGTTATGGTTATGGTTAAAGGCGCCATCGTCATAGGCGCCATCGTCCCTGAGCGACGTCAAAGGCGTCATCGTCATAGGCGTCATCGTCATCGTCAATGGCGTCATCGTCATAGGCGTCATCGTCCCTGAGCGACGTCAAAGGCGTCATCGTCATAGGCGTCATCGTCATCGTCAAAGGCGTCATCGTCATAGGCGTCATCGTCCCTGAGCGACGTAAAAGGCGTCATCGTCATAGGCGTCATTGTCATCGTCAAAGGCGTCATCGTCATAGGCGTCATCGTCCCTGAGCGACGTCAAAGGCGTAAAAAATCGTCGTCATCGTCCGTGCTGACGTCGTTGCAATTTCTGTCGCTGTTGTTTTTCCTAATCTCTGCTGTCCAGTGACCCTCCCCCCCCCGCAGCGGATCCCGCCGACAAATGGCAGAATTATTTTCTAAATTGGGCGCATGATCATCAGTCTCCAATTATTGCACAGGCGTCGACTCGCTCGTCAACAGCTGAAGGTTCATAACACGAGGTACTTTCACACGTCCACGCATCTCATGCATACATGTATGTACTGTATGTATGTTTGTGTTAGTATGTATGTGTGTGTTTGTATGCATGTTTGTGTTTGTATGTATGTTTGTGTTAGTATGTATGTGTGTGTTTGTATGCATGTTTGTGTTTGTATGTATGTTTGTGTTTGTATGCATGTTTGTGTTTGTATGCATGTTTGTGTTTGTATGTATGTTTGTGTTTGTATGTATGTTTGTGTTTGTATGTATGTTTGTGTTTGTATGCATGTTTGTGTTTGTATGTATGTTTGTGTTAGTATGTATGTGTGTGTTTGTATGCATGTTTGTGTTTGTATGTATGTTTGTGTTAGTATGTATGTGTGTGTTTGTATGCATGTTTGTGTTAGTATGAATGTTTGTGTTTGTATGTATGTTTGTGTTTGTATGTATATACAGTATGCATGTATGTAAGTATGTATGTACAGTAAGTATGTGTGTACATATGTATACGTATGTATTGTATTGTATTGTATTGTATTTGAACACTTGTTATAGCGCCCCAACCAGATTTCCCATTCAGAGCGCTCCCGACTACTGCGCGAACGCTGAATCGGAGTTTCACGCCGAAGCGCATGAGCAATTGCGAGTGAAGGACTTGCCCAGGGTCCCTACGCGGCGACTTTGAGGTGGATCGAACCCGCAACCCTCCAGCTGCAAGGCACCGAACATACCCCTACACCACCGCGCCCCAGTTGTATTGTGATGTGTTGTATTGTGTGTTGTATTGTACTCCACGTTTATAATGCGACCGAGCCACCAGCAGTAAAGATCCTAGAAATTAATCTCTGATAATCCGACCCGACCGGGAAGCGAACCCGGGGCGCCGGCGCGGCGAACGGGCACCAACCCACTCGGCCACTCAGGATGTATGTATGTATGTATGTATGTATGTACGCACGGACGGACGGACGGACGGACACACACACACACACACACACACACACACACACACACACACACACACACACACACACACACACACACACATACATATATATATACTGTATGCATGCATACATACACACACATTCATAAATACATACATACATACATACGTACACACATACATGCACATATGCACTTGCATATGCACTTGCATATGTGCATGTATGTGTATGCGTATGTATGTATGTGTATTTATGAATGTGTGTGTATGCATGCATACGCACCCAGCCTATATATATGTGTGTGTGTGTGTGTGTGTGTGTGTGTGTGTGTGTGTGTGTGATATCTAATGTGTGTGTGTGTGTGTCAGCTGTGTAGAAATGTGTGTCCGTCCGTCCCGTACATGCGTGCGTGCGTGCGTGTGTGCGTGCGTGTGTGTGTGTCCAGCAATTTGTAAATGACCTTTTCAGAACCTTCCAAGGGCTTTAGCATTTAGCATGGCAATCAGACGGATGAAAAAAAGAGCGTCTTAAGATGCCTTCGAAATGTTATCCTCTAGCATGGTCACTCGTGATCATTGTCCATTCTGTATCCTGTTGTGCGTACGTACATACATACGTATGCATACATATACGTGTATACTTACTTTCTTACAACGAGGTCATTTGTACGCTATTCAAGGTCACAATCACATTAGCCTAACTTACTTTCTTACAACGAGGTCATTTGTACGCTATTCAAGGTCACAATCACATTAGCCTAACTTACTTTCTTACAACGAGGTCATTTGTACGCTATTCAAGGTCACAATCACATTAGCCTAACTTACTTTCTTACAACGAGGTCATTTGTACGCTATTCAAGGTCACAATCACATTAGCCTAACTTACTTTCTTACAACGAGGTCATTTGTACGCTATTCAAGGTCACAATCACATTAGCCTAACTTACTTTCTTACAACGAGGTCATTTGTACGCTATTCAAGGTCACAATCACATTAGCCTAACTTACTTTCTTAAAACGAGGTCATTTGTACGCTATTCAAGGTCACAATCACATTAGCCTAACTTACTTTCTTAAAACGAGGTCATTTGTACGCTATTCAAGGTCACAATCACATTAGCCTAACTTACTTTCTTACAACGAGGTCATTTGTACGCTATTCAAGGTCACAATCACATTAGCCTAACTTACTTTCTTACAACGAGGTCATTTGTACGCTATTCAAGGTCACAATCACATTAGCCTAACTTACTTTCTTACAACGAGGTCATTTGTACGCTATTCAAGGTCACAATCACATTAGCCTAACTTACTTTCTTACAACGAGGTCATTGTACATTGTACGTACACTATTCAAGGTCACAATCACATTAGCCTAACTTACTTTCTTAAAACGAGGTCGCTTGTAAATAAATCAAGGCTGAGTTTCGATAACCGAAGAAGCCAAGCACTCACTTTTTACGTTGCTTTCCTGGTGGCTCGAGTAATTCTGGATCTGCTCGAAAGGTCAGACGATGAACGATGCCCGGATCCTGGAGTCCCTTTCCGGATGCGGATGAGGGAGAGGCTGAGGAGGACTGTTTAACAGCAGCTGCCATGTCATCCTCCTCCGGATTATCATCACTGAAACAGAAAGACCAGTGATGTTGAGAATAAGACAGAGCCAACCTGGCAGAAGGATGCAGAGATACAGAGGAAGACCAACAGAGAGGCATGTCGTCACACACACAGACAGACAGATACAAAGGGAGACCAATTCAAAGGCAGTGACACACAGCATGGTTCCATGTACACACACAAAGAAGAGTAGAGAGAGGGAGAGACAGACAGACACACAGACAGACAGACAGACACACAGACAGACAGACAGACAGGCAGGCAGGCAGACAGACAGACAGACAAACAGACAGACAGACACAGACATATAGACAGACACCCAGACACGCAGGCAGACAGACAGACAAACAGACAGACAGATAGATAGACAGATAGACAGACAGGCAGGCAGACAGACACAGACAGACAGACACACACAGACACACACAGACAGACACACACAGATACACACACAGACACACAGACAGACAGAGACAGAGGGGAATGATGAGATGTCAAACTGTTTTCCCCACCCCCGAGCCCCACCCGACAAAGCTGATACCATCTCCGGCCAGATCACACAGCTTCACTCTCCCCTGGAAGGGTGATCGAAAATGACATAACCAAACTCCTATTTACAAACATATATTAACCCCGGTCACAAGAACCCTATGTAGTCATTACCTTAGAAATTCAATTACTCAATTGTTAGTATCCAAATACACAGAACTGTTATCATTAACCATTAACTAATTGAATTTCTAAGCAGCAATGTCATTCCTGCATAGGCCAATAAACGAATATTGAATTGAATTGACTCATCTAGATAATTCAATTGACTCGCTGGCCATCATTGTTATCTAGTGTCAACACAGAATGAGAATGCCTTCAAGAGATGTGTTCCAAATTAACCAAATTAATAATACAACAGAACAGGAGCGAGTGGCAATTCATTTACCCAGGGAAGTCCTAGTCAGATATGGAACACACTCAGGCATATATATGGGGCCAGTTCAACCAACTCACAGAGTAGAGATCCTGAGTGGCCGAGTGGGTTGGTGCCCGCTCGTCACGCCGGCGCCCCGGGTTCGCTTCCCGGTCGGGTCGGTTTATCAGAGATTAATTTCTCGGATCTTTACTGCGGGTGGCTCGGTCGCAATATAAACGTGGAGTACGAGGTTGCTTTCTGCCTCCGACACTAATCATCTTCGATATGAAAAAGTGTCGTTAAGCAGTAATACAACAACTCACAGAGTAAGAACCTATCCTTCTCATATATATGCAACCTACTAACATGTACAGTATATCGACTTTTACACTGGGACATACATCTTCGGGTTCTGCTCCTTGCACATGCATTGCAAAACACAAACAAACAAACAAAGACACACACAGAGCCAACCAACACACACGCACACGCACACACACACCGCACACAAACACACACACACACACCAACAAGAACATAGAGCAATCTCAAGACATTCATTGACAGATACTCAAACACACATATATACATACACAGACATCAAATAAACACACACAGATATGTGCACAAAGGCACAAACACACAGAAAACACAGTGTCACACACACACACACACACAGGCACAAAAACACACAGTTTCACACACAAAGAAACGCATACAAACGTGTGCACACACACACACACACACACACACACACACACACACACACAAACAAACACACAATGGTATATGCAAACATACACGTTTTTATATAGCCTAGACCTGGCTCGTCTTCCAACGAATTTATCGAGCAAGATCCTTCACCGATTCTGCTGCTGTACCGCGTAGCTTAAAAACTGAAGGCAAAGAGCATTGAGTGCAATCACTGTTTTCTAGGTCGCTAGTTATTGATCGACAGTTCGACACCCAAATGCCGCTCAGCATCAGGTGATTCAGGTCTGACAACCTGTCTGTCAAAACCCGTGGGACACCAAAACCGGTTTCTCCACGGTTTCTGAATCTGAACCCAGCAATCACGGGCGTAATTAGGGGGTGGTTTTACGGGTTCAAACCCCCCCCAAATAAGTTTCCGAAATTTTTTATATACTTTAACATGCAAAATACGAAAACCCTGGACTTTTGCGACGATTTTCAATGGAAAACCCCCGAAATCTTAAAACCCCTCCGAAATTTTTTCTGGCTACGCCCATGCCAGCAATAGGCTGGAAATTGGTTATTCGGTGCCATTTAGATTGCGCAACACATCAACAATATCTAACTTAACTGAACCGTCCATCATTTAGTGCATACAGTGCCTTTGACAAGCCATCACAAGATAGTATTGATTCCCTACTTTATAATGTCGACGACACGGAAGCCGTTTATAGTTGCGGTTGGTTCACGCAGGGAGTACTTGGTACGAGCCATCCCGCTAGACAATAACTGTGCAGGGACCTTGAGCAAGTCCTTCACTCACAATTGCTCAGCGCCATCGATTGACGTTTGGTCATTATATAGTGGCGCTTAATAAATGCATTCTACGTAATAAAGTAGGAGGAAGAAGGAGGAGGAAGAGGAGGAGGTGGAGGAAGAAGGAGGAGGAGGAGGAGGAGGAGGAGGAAGAAGAAAGGAGGATGAGAGAGGAGGAGGTGGAGGAAGAAGAAGGAGGATGAAGAGGAGGAGGTGGAGGAAGAAGAAGAAGGATGAAGAAGGAGGAGGTGGAGGAAGAAGAAGAAGGATGAAGAGGAGGAGGAGGAGAAAGAAGAAGATGAAGAAGAGAGGAGGAGGGAGGAGGAGAAAGAAGAAGGAGGATGAAGAGGGAGGAGGTGGAAGAAGAAGGAGGATGAGAGAGGAGGAGGTGGAGGAAGAAGAAGAAGGATGAAGAAGGAGGAGGTGGAGGAAGAAGAAGAAGGATGAAGAGGAGGAGAAGAAAGAAGGATGAAGAAGAGGAGGAGGAGGAGAAAGAAGAAGGAGGATGAAGAGGAGGAGGGTGGAGGAAGAAGGAGGATGAAAGAGGAGGAGGAGGAAGAAGGAAGGATGAAGAGGAGAAGAAGGATGAAGAGGAGGAGACCTTGAGGAGGAGGAGGAGAAGAAAGAAGGAGGATGAGGAGGAGGAGGTGGAAGAGGAGGAGGAGGAAGAAGAAGAAGGAGGATGAAGAGGAGAGGAGGTGGAAGAAGAAAAGAAGAGGAGGATGAAAGGAGGAGGAGGAGGAAGAAGAAGAAGGATGAAGAGAAGAGGAGGAGAAGAAGAAGGATGAAGAAGAGGAGGAGGAGGAGAAAGAAAAGAAGAAGGATGAAGAGGAGGAGGAGAAGAAAAGAAGGAGAAGAAGAGGAGGAGGAGGAGAAATAAGAAGAAGGAGGATGAAGAGGAGGAGGAGGTGGAAGAAGAAGAGGAGGAGGAAGAAGAAGAAGAAGGAGGATGAAGAGGAGGAGGTGGAAGAAGAAGAAGAAGGAGGATGAAGAGGAGGAGGTGGAGGAAGAAGAAGGATGAAGAGGAGGAGAAGAAAGAAGGATGAAGAAGAGGAGGAGGAGGAGAAAGAAGAAGGAGGATGAAGAGGAGGAGGAGGTGGAAGAAGAAGAGGAGGAGGAGGAAGAAAGGATGAGGAGTTAGAAGAAAAACAGCAGTCCCTTAATCTAGCCCTATGGATATGAAGTGTTAGCGACTTCATTTTCTCTGCCTCGGCATATGAGGGTGGGTGACCACTGACCAGTCCTCGCTGTCTCATCTTCCCACCGACAGTGTACTCAACATAGCCCAGTTGGCTAGGGGGCACAGGTGGAGCAGAAATCTCGAACCAAATTTCTGCCCTGGCTGGGATTTGAACCCCCGACCTCTCGACTGACAGTCCAGCACGCTAACCACTATACTATCGAGCACCCTTTTGTCTTAGATGTGGTGCTGAATTCGGTTAGCTGTTCAAAAACAAAGTAACAAAGAGATGAAGAAACGCGTAGATGAAATTTAGAAACTGCTGTAAGACTTTTTATTTCCGGTACACTAATTGCAAACTGAAGACCTTGCTTCCGTGAATATCATGGTCCAGTTTTAGCAGCACAAGTCAAGTCCTCTCCATAGCAAATATCAGTCCACATTTCAGCCAAGCAAGTAGATATTCTGTTCACTCTATAGGAGAGACTCCACTACCATCTTAACTTAATTAAATTAATTAATTGATAATAATGATAATAATAAATAATAATAATAATAAGGCCAAAAAAATAGGTGTGTTTCCGGTAACAGTGGTTTTAAAATCTGGGTAGGTAGGTAGGAAAAAAATTTTATTTTGTAAAATATTTTTTATGCAATGCTGCATCGTTGTATAATAATAAACGAATATATCGTCATCATATTTCACCTTGCTGAGGCCAAAAAATATTTTTATGCAATGGAAAGCAATGTTATCAATGTCGCAAAGGTTAAATTCACGTGTCAATAAAAAAAAAAATTTTTAATTAAAAATTTTTGTTTTTAAATAATTTTTTCAAAAAAGTTTTTTCACAAAATTTTCCCAGTCGGGCCTAAAAGTGACTCGGTCGGGTTACCGGAAACACAACATTATTTTGTTTTGGCCTAATAATCATTCATTATTTCAAACTGATAAGTACACAGTAAGATTACAAGATATAGTAGTAACAGATGATAACAAGTTTAACAACAGTCAAACTTAACTGTATGGCAGCCTGCAAGACGCCCATCTGTCCTACTGCTTATTTTACAGGACTTCGCCCCTAGGGAGTTGAAGGCTGAGTCAAAACTTATGAGGTTAGCGGGTATCGAACCCACGTCATTCTGATCTTTGTGTTAGCGTCTTACCATTCAACCATATTCCCGCCCCAAAAAGACAGATTAATTTCACAGCCGGTGATTCAGTCATGATTACATCAGTCGTGATTAATTTGAACAGACGCCAATCCTAATACTTGAATCGTCTGAGATTAGTAGATATCATTAATCTGCTAATAATTAGGGATGGGCAACGATAACAAATTTTAATCGAAATAAATCGCACTATTAAAAATTTTATAACGCGATTAATTTTTAATTGCATGTCACACAGATAACAAGTACAACTACTCTACCGACTCTGAGTAGTTACGTTGAATATGCGCTATATAAGTGCTTGAAGTCAATAAACAAAAAGCAAACATGCTTTAACTACTTCTTATAACTTTTATTTTTTACTTTAAAGTTCAAACTTTCAACTTAAAGTTTTTACTTTGTAATAGCGGTTTTATAAAGAATTGTTTTAGTGCATTTATTAAAAATAATTAGGTGCAGTGACAATAGTGTTAACTGCGTTACAAAATTTAATCAATTAATTAACGCATTAATCGTGTTAATAACGCGTTAAATGTCCGTCCTACTAATAATACTAAGTGTCGTCCGGCACAGTAGCCGATTGGATAAAGTGTTGGCGTGTAACGCGGAGGGTACTGGGTTCAAGCCTCCACTCAATTGGTCACTGTGTAGGGACCTTGAGCAAGTCTTTCACTCACAATTGCTCAGCGCCATCGATGTTCTGTCGTTTGGTCGTGTGTGCACTTCTGAACTTTGTAAGGAGAGGCAATATCGAACAGTTATATTGTACTGAATTGTCTTTCTGCACGTCTTTAGTTTATGGGTTCCAGAGCCTCCGTTGCTGTATAATTGGCAAGGACATGAAAACCGATGATCCAATAGACATGGTACTAAAACCCGAACCGTCTCTGATTCATTCATTCATTCATTTCAGATATTTATATAGCGCCCCTTCAAGATTTCTACTCAGAGGCGCTCCCGACTACAGCGCTGATGGAGAGGACTGGCCTCTCGCCGCTCTCCCTCATAGGCCGAGGCTACGAAAATTAGGCCGCCAACACTTCAAGAAATGGCTGCCTCATTAGAATGGCCCAAGGGGCTGATCCTTAAACTATAAGAAGAAGAGTAGTCCCTTAATTAACCTAGCCCCAAGGCAGCCATGGGTATGAAGTGTTAGCGACTTCATTTTCTTACCCTCGGTATATGAGGGCGGGTGGCCGGTCCTCTCCCTTGCCGTCTCATCTTCCCTCCCTAACGAGAAACAAATTTGCACTGCGTCTTAAACTCCGCCACTGATTGCACACTGTCAGTGCCAGTCCCAAGCCTGGACAAAGGAGAAGGGCGACGCTAATGATCTTTGTTATCACAGTGCATGTCGTTAAACTGAAACTACTACCACTGCGTCTTAGAACTCTCGGAAAATCCTACGGAAATGAAGAAAAGAGGATTCGTATCGAACGAAAAGCGCCAAAGCTTCCACCAGAAAACAACCGACTCTCTTCAGTCATTTCCCCTAATAAGTGGTTATTAAAAAAGTCTTGTAACAACAGCGCCTTAAACGAAGAGAGATCTGTCGGGCTACTGACCAGATATATCAGCACCTGAAACTGTGTTTACATCATTTTCTAATATTCCACTGTGGTTGTCATCATGGAACGAGTAAGCTTATGCGAATATTATGAATATTAACATTTGTAGAAATTGCCGAATATTGCCGAATATTGAAACTGGAAAACGAATATTAACTCTTTTAAATTTCTTTTCATTCTTAATTCTTCAAAATCCGGGAGTAATTGTACAAAATTCAGTGCCAAAAACTAGGCATTAGAACAAGAACAGTTACAAAACCACTGCACATATTCTTAAATTGTTAGTCTTAAATTAGTTCGTAAGCAAAACGGAAGCAGTGACGTCATCAACGAATACTTACGAATATTTACGAATATTAAAAATGCCCTAATATTCACGAATATTTACGAATATTAAAGCCTCAAGTCACGAATTCTCGTTCTATGAATATTATAGGCAAGTATTACTTAAGAACTGTATATGCTAACAAAGCTTCAAGGGAAAATTATAGAATATCTTAGTTTGTCGCAGTGTACAACAGAACTTTCGACTTAGCCAAACTGACGATTTAAAGAAAACTGGAGATTATATCTAAGATTCTGTTTAGCTCAAATGAAGATTAATTGAAAATAAGAGATTATAACAGAGTTTGCCATTAGGCCATACCTAGATATTTAGCAACAGCTTCATACATATCTTAGTCCTGTCATCTCCAACCAAGGCCAGGGCATATCGATGTTACATGTCTTAATTAACAAAGGAATAAGAATCATATAAAGTAGATGTTCTCACATTGCCATTAACCCTGAGCGGAAATAAAATATGAGCTCTTACATTGCCCTTTAATCTTATAACCTCGAAGGAAATAACAATTGAAAAAAATAGGTGTTCTCACATGGAGAAGAAATTTAAAAATGGGCGGTTAAATTTCATTTAAGGTCATTGCCTTTTGACCTTATAAACTCAGAGAAAACAAAAATCGAATAAAGTACTTATTCTCACATTTCCATTAACCCGGAGAGGAAATAAAAATCGAAAACATACCTGGAGGAAATTAAGATGGCATAAAGTATCTAGACGCTGCTCAAATTGTGAATTAATTAACCATTACCATAGAGGAAATCGAAATGGAATACGGTTGGTCCTATCAAATTTCCATTAACCCTGAAAGGATATTAATGATGGAATGAAGTATGTGCTCTGAAATTGCCAGACGTTTTGTCTAGAAATGAGGACACTGTCTGGGATGCGGCTCTTCTCATATTCATAGGAAAATATTGATGAGGAAATAAACAGGACATAAATACACTAAAAACATGCACACGTACATACATACATGCACACGCAGACACACATTCCCATGGACACACATACACACACATAATATACACACACACACACACACACATGCACATATACACATGCACACACGCATATGCACACATACACACAAACACACACACACACACATAATATACACATGCACACACACACACAAAATGCAATGCAGAGGCTTCCCCAATGTACCTTCATCTCACTAAGTGTATACATATCTGTCCAACAATACTCAAATCTGCACGCATCCTTGGTTGGTTTTTTACGTGTACTACACAGATTGTGGTCACAAACTAACATTGCTGAACAAGCTTTTTCTGTTGCTGAACAAGCATTTTCTGTTGCTAAACAAGCTTTTTCAATTACTGAACAAGCTTTTTCAGTTACTGAACTTTACTTATTAGATTCTCCCTCTATCTGTTAAACCTGTTAACCCATCCAGGAGACCAAAAGTTTACCGACTTTTAAAAAACAGTTAAAAATGCATCTATTACGTAACCACGAGCACTAACATTTGCGCTGACAGTTGACAGTTTTGTTAAGCGTTCTAGAAGTAGCTTGCTACCAACAAGTGCAAACAACGCTATATAAATCGTCGTAATTACAATTACAATTACTCTGTCCAGTCGCTTGTGTCATTTCGTTCTCAACTTAAAACTTACCCCTTTCAAATTGCTTATACTCCATACATTAGGGTGTCCCAGAAAATTTTTTTCCTCAGGAAGTCAAGAGGCACCTTCTAGAAAGTTTCTATATGGTAATACAATGCTACTGGCAAAATTTCAGTTCATTTGAATAATATTTAGAGGTCCCTCAAAGATTTTGAATTTCACCAACTCGACCATCGATGTCTCGCGAGAACTCAAAAGTGTACTGTAAAATAATTATGCAGTGCATCCATAGTAAATTATATTACATTATTTATTATTTAACACCTCTAGAGTCTAGACAGTAGACAGCTGTTGAAGAGTAGATTTCATAAATATATTGATATGCTGGCCTTGATTGATCAGTAAACAATTATTTAGCTAAGAAATCTTTGAAAAACTGTAATTTCAACATTTCTACAGTTTTCACACAAAAAATGGACCTTCTCAGTTTACACTTTACAGCTCTGTAAAAGTTAGGTGCTATACAAATTTACAACCATCTGCTGTCACGTGACTGGAAGCCATGTTGTTTTTCATAGCATACAAAATCGAAACATTTAAATATTAAAAGAAACTACAACATAACTATTATAATTGTACACTTCTTGAAAAGGACATTGGTCGGAATCTGTTATGGATGGCGTGCAGGCACCACATGTTTGAGGTTCTTTTGGCAGATATCTTTCAAGTATGTCTTCGATCACCATCAACTGGTCCAGATATCCTTATTTTTAAGCGATTCCGCGAGAAATGGTCTGATCTAAATCACGATATCTTCAAACAACGAACAGTCCCACTCATAATCGTTTCGGATCAAGTGAAAGAATTCATTCTTGAGCATTGCAACAAAAGTTATCCTCGAGAAGATTATCGCGAGTTTATATGCCTAGCTGGGTTAATGGTTGGATTGGATGTCAAGGCAAACATTCGCAAACCTGGTGCTTTACATCGTGCTCGCTGGATGGCGAAGGCGATATATTCGCTGAAAATTGAGCTTCTGTTCAATGGAAATGAACAAACTTTTCCTCTGACAGGTTGTGAATTCCAAGGAGTTCAGAGATTCAATCGATTTGTTGTGACAATTTACATACAATCCTGGTTCACTAGTAGGTTGGTAGTCGATGCACCAATCAATGATTTACTGCTAATCCAACGCTTGAAAGTATATGATGATGGTGCACTAAAGTCTACTGGACTGAAAATGATGAAACGCCATTCGTGGTATTTAAGCCAAGAGTTGGCTACACTATGCTTATTCTCGGAGAAAATTTCTAACGACGAGAAAACTCAGCTTGTGAGAGAGATGAAATCTGCAAGAGGTCCACATTTACTCAAGTCACTTCCAGAAACATTGGAGGATATAGCTATTTCAAGGAGCTTCTTCCAAACTGCAGGCATTGAGGACAGTTTTCTGAATTCGCCAGTTGACTCTTGGAAAAACAATGAATCATTCCTGGCTGGCGCCAAGCTAGTGAATAATTTGGCTTGCGTTAATGACGTTGCTGAACGTGGCGTTGCCCTGATCCAGAACTTCAATTCATCGATAACAAGAAATGAAGAACAGAAACAGTTTCTGTTGCAAGTAGCAGAAAAACACAGAAAAGAATTTCCAACTTGCACCAGAGACAAACTTCTCGATATGTAGTTTGAACTCGACCTCGTTTCTTACAAAAATACTGCCGATCAATGAATAATTTTCTGAATTTTGATGCTTTTGCCTGGAACTAGTGTTATTATATTGTTTGAACTAGCACAGTTTATAAATATATTCATAAACTACATACTCTAACAGCTTTCCAATGGTATCAAACAACTTCAAATGACAATAAATAATTTTTAATACCTTGTCAAACTACACGATATCACGAGACATTCGACGGCCGAGACAATGACATTCAACAGACTTGAGGGACCTCTCAATGTTAATCAAATGAACTGAAATTTTGCATGTAGCATTGTATTATCATATAGAAACTTTCTACAAGGTGCCTCCTGAGATTTGCCCAAGAAAAGTTTTTTTCAAACATTATGGGACACCCTACCATACATGTTGCCTCTCTTTCATTGAACTGTTCTTCTACGTAATCACCCGATTACGGCTTGGATTTTGGACATGATTGGTTGATGCCTTGTGCATCAGAGATGGGCACGATTAGTTGAATTGCTAATCGATTAGAATTAGAATTAGCCACTGAAATTTGCTAATCGATTAGAATTAGATAAATCTTGTAGCTAAACAATTAGAATTAGAATTGGCTGTTTGTCTAATCGATTAGCTAGTTGATTAGCTACATTGTTAACCGATTATGAATAGAATTAGCTAAAGCAATACGCTAATCGTTAGAATTAGAATTAGCAAACTCTTGTAGCTAATCGTTAGAATTAGAATTAGCAAACTCTTGTAGCTAATCGTTAGAATTAGAATTAGCAAACTCTTGTAGCTAATCGTTAGAATTAGAATTAGCAAACTCTTGTAGCTAATCGATTAGAATTAGCTGTTTGTCCAATCGAATAAAATTTAATTGATTAGTTACCAACCTCTGTTGTGCATTAGACACTGGGTGGATATATAAATTATAATTATTATAGTTATTATTAACTGGTGGGCCAAGTGCCTCTTTTCATTGTCTGAAGAACTCTTTCTTTTCTCTGGGTCTTTCGTACTGGGAGCGCCTCTGATTGGTGTGCACTGTGAGAGGCGCTATATAAACTGATAGATACAATACAATACAATAATAACTATTAAAAAGCTCCGACAAACTAAGTAGTCTTTGATGTGGCCGCTTCCGTTTCGTTTCCTACAGGTGGGCAAACAGATTCTTTACCTTATATACTCTGTATAAACACGAGAAGAAGGATCAAGGGTGTGGAGCAGGAGGAGGAGGAGATGGAGAGAGGAGAGAGGAGAGAGAGAGAGAGAGAGAGAGAGAGAGAGAGAGAGAGAGAGAGAGAGAGAGAGAGAGAGAGAGAGAGTGATCGATTGGGTACCGAGGACGAAACATTGCATCCGCTTATAATAAGATGCACCAATCTACATCTGTCAGACAGCCAGCCACGTCTAAGCTTCTTAAGTGTTCTTAACAGGTATCACAGAAAAAATATCCAGATACATACATAGATACATACACGCATATACATACATACGTACGTATATACATACATACGTACATACATACATACATACATACATACATGTACATACATACATACATACATACATGCATACATACATGTACATACATACATACATACATACATGTACATACATACATACATACATACATGCATACATACATGTACATACATACATACATACATACATACATACATACATACATACATACATACATATATACATACATACATACATACAGACAGACAGACATACACACACACACACACACACACATACATACATACATACATACATACAGAGTATTGATGCACAAAGATAGAATCGTGGCAGTTTCTTCAAGTATAATATAATAGGTTCAGACATGCATACATTCATGGACATAATTACAAACATATACATTCATTTATGCATAGTGTATACAATACATACTTGCATTCAGATACATTCATACATTCTAATTCTAATTGATTAGCAATTTAACTAATCGTGCCCATCAATGGATGGTGGTAGCATTGATGATGCTGCTGCTGCTGATGATGATGATGATGAATCAGACTGTGATGCATATCAATCAATCAATCAATCAATCAATCAATCAATCATCATTTTTATCAAATAAAACAGGTGTTGATATAAAATACATCAATATTAAGCTAATAATCAGAAGTAACACTCAATAATACAAGTAATATAAGGAATCCAGAGCAAAAGGCACACCTAGAAGGGAGAAAAACTCCCGCTGTTTAGGGGCCCTAGTTGGGAATGTAGGTGGCAAGTTTCTCCGAGATAATTTGTCGATAAGATAGGTTATTAGATAAAGAAAAAGTTACAAACAAACAAGAGTTCATCAAAGATGATAAACCGGACCAAGGTAGTTATGCGTTATTTTGTATTATAGGCACGAGTAAGTTTTTTAAATTGAGGGAAACCTGTAGCATTTTTAATAGAACTCGGTAGGTTATATAGCGACACAGATACAGCAACAGAGTCTTTGAGCAGACGGCTGGCGTCTTTCTGTCATGTTTTTGCAGCCGTCACGAAAGAATATACGAAGCAAGAGACACGTGACATTCTAAAAAACCATAGATGTGCGCATGCGCCGTCTTTGGGTGACATATGAAGCACCGCCTTTAATGAAATCACGCCGTAACAAGTTTATTTTCTGTTGCTGAATCCTGGTCTCCGACACTGCTTCCATCTGTACGAATTCGTTTATAGCAAATCAAGGAGTGTGTGACAGTGTAGTGGTTAGCGTGCTGGACTGTCAACCGAGAGGTCGAGGGTTCAAATCCCACCAGGGAAGAAATTGTTTTGAGATTTTTGCTCCACCTGCGAACCCCTAGCCAAGTCAGCTATATAACGAGTACTCCGACTGTACGCTGTCCGTGGGAAGATGACACGGCGAGGCAGAGGACTGGCCACGCGACCTTGATCAGACGGCGAGGGAAAGGACCGGCCTCCTGTCCTCGTATCATATGCCGAGGCTAAGAAAATGAAGTCGTGCTAAAGCAGAAAATGGCCTACATCCACTTTGGTATCGTCTTACTGACGCCTCGGCTTTGATGTGCCCAACGCCGCCGGAGAAACGGATAATTCTCTCGAGAGATGACCCTCTAAGGTTTCAGCGGAGGATGAGGAGGATTTGACGCCACGTGCAGAACCCCCTTCCTTTCATCCCCTCCTTCGACGACCAAGATTACCCCGCGAAAGACGATACCGCAGGCCGTGCAATTCAGCGATGGCCTTGTAAGACGAAGGAGCAAGGTGCCATGCTGGCCTTCGTTGACTACACATCGTCGTTTTATAGGCTTAGCGACACATGCAACCATCCCTACGGCCATGCATCCATGTCTGTTTTTATGTGACGCGCGCGCGTGCGTTTCTGTTCGTATGCTCACGTGTGCTTCCGTATGTGTGTGTGTGTGCCTGTGTGTGTCTGCGTGTGTTTGCGTGTATGCTAAAGCCCTGCATTGGACTTAGATGCGACCTGAACATGCGACGTCTTTGCGTGTAAAATTGTAAATGTGGGCCATGGCCGTATCGATGCAGAATACAGTTTGCTCGTTTTCACATCTGTCAGAGACAACCAGTGCCACCACTCTGGGATTTTTCCCAAGATCATGGGAATATGGGGGTCCGACTTGGGATCTGGGGATTTTGCACAGCAATCTTGGGATTTTTTCTAAGGTGATGAATCATGACTAGTACTGAGTATAGACTAGTCTTTACCGTACTTTCCAACAGTGGCAGTGAATCAGTTTATAAAAACTCGCTCAGTCTCAAAGATGTTTATAATTATTGTAACTCGTAAACATTGTAGCCTATTTTGTTAATTCAGTGTTAGCCTATGCTCCGGTTTTTCTTTGCCAGTTCTTAGCTCGGCATTTTTGTGAATAATTGCGATTGTTAAAATGCATTTCATATTTCATCACAACTTTTTCCTTTTCAGTGACTTAGTATTTTTGGTACACTTTTGGCCAATAATCCTGGGATTTCAGAAAATGGAGAGAGGCCGCACTGTAGACAACTTTGCAGTGCTCCTTCAATTAAATGGATTCATTTTATACGTCAATACCAGACGAGCAAATAAGATAAAGGCCTACTTATTGGGCGTCTGGCACTGGCAGCTGAAACTCAAGCCGCATGGCGACCAATCGGAAAGGTTCCAGTGACTCAAGGCCGTGTGTCTGGCATTGAATTTATTATTATTCTTATTTTTTTTACCTGATCTATAATTCCTCGGGTGTCAGATACTAATAAGCAATGGAGTGACGGCCGTTGTCAAGACCTAGAACAGCAAATGTGCTGTGGCATGTAGCCTAATAGTATTGAAACTCTGAATCACGATTCACGGCTGACGGGCGCTGGGACAAATAATTGGTTTCTCCTGGGTTGCCTGAAACTTGGCACAAGAGACGACCCAGGTCGGCGAGAAAGGTCTGTCACTTGGCGTAAATTATTATTATTATTTTTTTAATATGCCCCGAAGTACATATGAACCCTCAGGGACTTAAAAATTATTTAAGAATAGCAGGAAACACGTCTGGAACATGTCTATTCGTCGTTGAGATCCAGTGTGGCAAAAGTACCGCAGAAAGCCACCGCATTGTACCGCTGGATCGTAAGAGATACTCGCTGAAGTACGTAGGAGTTATTATTATTATTATTATTATTATTATTATTTTTTTTTTTTTTACCCGAGGTATCTATAATTCCTCAGGTGTCAGATATTAATAAGCAATGTTTACTATGGAGTGGCCATCCTTGTCAAGATCTGGAAGAATAAAAGTGCTGTGGAACGCAACAGCGTTGAAACGTTGGATTACAACGGACAGGCGCTGGAACAAGAAACTGGTTTCTCTTGGGTCGCCCGAAATTTGGCCCAAGAGACGACCCAGGTCGGCAAGAAAGGCCAGACCCTTGGCGTTAAGTGGTCCCATGGTTTCAAAAGCCAATGGGACAAAGTGGTAGGATTGCATTAGATGGCTGTATTATTATTATTATAATTATTATTATTATTATTATTATTATTATTATTATTATTATTATTATTATTATGTTACTATTATAATTGTAATTGTACATTAATATTATTATTATTAATACGTCGACTGCTAGGAGCACTTGCTTGCGGAGAGTAGGCCTATGGCTTCGAGCTTCCTTCCCTGAGACAGTAACTGTTGTATGGAGTCTATCATGGACCTTAAGCAAGTCCTTCACTCACACCTGCTCAGCGCCATCGATTGATGCTTGGCCATTGGATAGTGGCTCTTAATAAATGCATCATAATCAAATTTAAAAAATAGATAAAACAAAAGGCGTAATAGATACTGCTCAGCGTGTAAGGCCAAAACAGTATGATCTCTGTTCAAACATTATCAACCTATCTTAAGTGCCACCCTACTTCGATCAACATACAGCCATATTTAGCGCCCTTGATGCTTACTGTAACGTTACAGTAACGTTAGAGCAACGTTACAGTAACGTTACAGTCACTTCTGTAGTGCTGCTATCATCCGACACAAGGCTTATAAAACCGAATCTTTAACCAATGTCCAATTTATATATCCTCTTGAAGCAGAATTCCCCTTGACCAGTTTAAGACCCTATTATTGCGCCTATTATTGCGTCTCCTCCCCAGGGGTCCCTCCTCCCCGTTCTATCAGTTGCAAGACTGTTCTCTTCCGCCTGGCCTGGGAGCACTTCTAGGTAGAGATCTTGAAGGGGGTCACACATAAATTCCGATTGATTGATTGACTTATTGGCTGATTGATGGACTGATTTTTCAGTTCAGTTGTAGTCCCTTTTGAAGTTTTCTGTTCCCTGTTGCGGTGTGTCAACTGGTTTTCATATTAAACGAATATATATATGTTCACTCGACTTCGTTTTACGCCCTATTAAAGACTTTCCTCTGTGATCAGGCCTGGGTCGGGAGCGCTTCTGAGTAGAGCCCCTTGAAGAGGCGCTATATAAATTCTACGATTGATTGATTGATAATAACAATTAAACTGTAAGTCCTAGACTCCTAGAGACCTATTTGTACCTGCAAGCCTGCCTGCCCAACTTGCTGGCTACTTAACGGACTTAGGCCTATTTGTCTGCCTGGCTGGCTGGCTAGCTACCAGTCCTGACGGCCGATAAAAGATTCTGATTACCTTGTGCGGGTCAAAGGACCATTGCAAACAACAGCCTAGATCTCCTTGAACGACTATTGATTGCCTGCATTTATTTATTTGGTGAGAGGTCTTAATCGGGCCACAGGGCAGTCGATATGGCGCGGCGGAGGCGACGGCATCCAGCGTCACTGATTGGGCGTCGGTTGAAAGTAGACCACTGACGCAGTAAACAAAACACGGTTGCTCAGCTGAATTACGTGTACACAGAAAAACAGAAGAACACGAGAGAGAGAGAGAGAGAGAGAGAGAGAGAGAGAGAGAGAGAGAGAGAGAGACAGAGAGAGAGAGAGACAGAGAGAGAGAGAGAGAGAGAGAGAGAGAGAGAGAGAGGCACAGAGAAACAGACAGAGAAACAGAGACAGAGAGACACACACACACACAGACAAAGACAGACAGACACAGACAGAGACAGAGAGGCAGACTCAGACAGAGAGGCACAGAGAAACAGACACAGGGACTGGCAGACAGAAAGAAACAGATGGACGGTGGACCTACAAACAAATAGACGGAGATGGAGAGGAGGATGGAGAAGGGAACAGACCAAAGGCAGACATCGAAGAGACGCGTAGGGTTGGTCCGATGCACAACGATTCCCCTTACAACTCTCACAAAACGATTCCCCTACATAATGCTCACCTACTGAAAGGCAACCATGGGTATGAAGTGATGGCAACTACATTCCCCTCGCCATATTAAGGGCAGTTGGCCAGTCCTCTTCCTCGCCGTCTTATCTTCCCACCGACAGCTGAGTTGGCTGAGGTGGGGGGGGTAGATGGAGCCGAAATTCGAAAAGAATTTCTGCCCTGCCGGGATTTGAACTCCGACCTCTTGGTTGACAGTCCAGAACGTTCACCACGTCCACGAGACTATCGCGCCCATGAGTATTGCCACTGTGGTACAATACATGTGACCGCCTGTGGTCCACAAGTATAATTATCAGACAATCATAATCATTGGTCATATCTTTATCGTCATACAGGAAAAAATTTGCATATTGATAATATCTTCAGCTGATCATGCAAACGCTATTTCCTTTATTGGTTACTATATGAAATAGTCATTGAAGAAATTTTTTCATTCTTAACAATAATAATAATAATAATATCTTTTCTTTAATAAGCGCCTGACAAACGCACTGCGCTGTACATTTACATGTTATGCAATTTAAATCTTAACTACTAACAGAACAGACAGCCTGTAATACAACGGCGCTAATAGCAGCCTACAAAGCATATCCGCCCACCGGGGGCTCGAACTCGGTACCTCTCGGTCTCTGTGCCAGATGTTATCCAATGCGCTATCGGGCCCCCTTTCTTAATAGGGATGGGGATAGTACTATAAAGGATAACACTCTTGCCTGAAGTTTTCACGGACCCGGTTCGATTCCCGTAAGACCCCCTGGGTTTAGCTCATGCCTTCATTCCCTAGGTGGCAGCAAAAGTACAATGAGCTTGCGCCTTGCATGGCTGCACCTTTGTTGATTTATGTCTTCTGTAATTTGTGTTCTCGTGAATTGTTTAATTGTCATAACATGTACGTGTACAGCGCCGTGCATTTGTCAGGCGCTTCATTAAAGAATAATAATAATAATAATAATTATTATTATTATGATAATCTCACTAATCAAAAGATTGGGATTGAATTGATCGACTTTGCATCGCCGTCTAAGCTCTTTCTTTTGTTCCTCAGTATACTAAATCCTCATCAAAGCAATTCTTTGCTAATTTATATGGCTCTAATTGATTTATTGCGTTTTGTTAGTGAAAATGACAATTTGAAAGACGCTTTACGAAAAATGAATTGCTGTTTTGTAAATAGTTTCATACAACTTAAGCTGAAAACATTGTCAGCTCTTCATGTCGGTACAGGACAGCATTATTCTCAAAACTGGAATGCATTTCAACCGTCTTAGGACGGGCAAACATCTAGTAAATAATAATTGTCATGTTTCAGCATTTCGATTTCTGGTGGTGCCAGTACCAAGCCTGGAGAAAGGAGGAGGGCGACGCTAATTATCTTTGTTACATGACGTAGTGTCGTAACACAGCAAACAAAGAACAAATCATATTGGATAGAAAGAGAAGCCGACGGCTATGCAGACCATAAAATCTAAATCAGCCGTACGCCAAAGCACGGTGCAGTGACCGCCATATGCTCTCATGGACTCTAGTCGACACTGAAGATTACTGCTACTACTACTATAGCTGCTCGAGCAACTGTAATTATTTGGAGCAACTTTACGGCTTTCGACCGTCGACGCATCGGTATACGACTTGACCTCTGCTCCCATAGTCCGTATCTGTGGCAGTGCGTATACATGTATGTGAATGCATACACGCATGCATGTATATATCGTGCATGTATGTACACTGTACACATGTATGTATGTGAATGTATGCATACACCTATGCACATATGCATGTATATATCGTGCATGTATGTACACTGTACACATGTATGTATGTGAATGTATGCATACACCTATGCACATATGCATGTATATATCGTGCATGTATGTACACTGTACACATGTATGTATGTGAATGTATGCATACACGCATGCACATATGCATGTATATATCGTGCATGTATGTACACTGTACACATGTATGTATGTGAATGTATGCATACACGCATGCACGTATGCATGTATATATCGTGCATGTATGTACACTGTACAAATGTATCTATGTATGTATGTATAGAAGTGAATGTTTACACGCATGCACAAATGCATGTATATATCATGCACATATGTACACTGTACACAAGTATGTAGGTGCATATGTATGTATGTATGTGTGCATGTATGTATGTGTCTGTATATGTGCATGAATACATGCATGCATGTATCTGAATGCAAGCATGTATTGTATACATTAGGCATAAATGAATGTATATACGCTTGTAATTATGTCCACCTATGTATGCATGCCTGTACCAATTCTATACTTGAAGAAACTGGCCCTTGGACAAATTCTATCTTTGTGCATCATTACTGAGGTGCTTTACCCAACCCAAAATACGAATAATTACTGCTCGGTTAAGAGTTAAGACCCTCCGCGTTTTCTGTATGCATAATGTATGAATACATGCCCCCCCCCCCACTGTGAAACAATGGTAAGCTGATAACAATAGGCACAGCAACACTGTTGTCTGGCTACAGAGCAGTCCCTGGATTAATTAATTAATGAATTATAGCAGGCCAAAGGAGATACGGACACCTCGTATAACGGATGCGACACGATGGAAGCATAATTATAAAGTATTCATGCCTGAAAGTCAATATGTGCATGCATTAATCTTAGCAGAGTAAAGGTGTGACAGAAGGCTAGAAGCACTGAACACACATTGTAGGCAACAGGGCTGACGACAGAAATTCCGGGGCCCTAGGCAGAGCAGTCACGGGCCCCTAACTATCCTTAGACTTTATGAGAAAATTTTTTGAAAACAAACTGTAATAATAATAGTGCAGTTACAACTCTACTAAATTATATTTATATATGCAACAATTGTAGTTAAGTGTCCGTAATATTATAATTTAAAAGGCATAAATCATAAATTTTATATAACTGATTATAATATTTTTCATAAGTTGATTGCTGGACCCCGCCCGGGCCCCTAAAAGTCGTCGGGCCCCTGGGTTTTTGCCCCCCCCTGGCTCCCCTTCTCGGCGGGCCTGGTAGGCAATCGCTTAAATAGCCAGTGTGGTGCAAAGTTTGTTCCAGAGCAAAGAAGGTTCCGACATCGTCTGCTTTTAGCACAACGTATACTGCCTCAAATTTCGAAGTATCCTCAATAGGACACTTATTATCCATCTAGTTTAACTTGCGGAAATCTTGATGTTTGAGCCACAGGCTAAAAAGTCAAATCTTGCGATGACTAATTCGATCACTTACAATCATTCAATCGTCATAAAACTTGGCAGATAGACTCGACCTCGCAGACACTTCATTCTATAAAAATTTCAGCTCCCCCAAAAAGGCTAGCTTATAGAATCGGGGACTCAACTTTTCGAATCGGGAATCACCTTTTCCGATACGCAGCGTTGTCATTGGCCAGCGTTGTCATTGGCCGCAACAAAAACGGGCGCGCTGCCTCATTAAACGCACGCTATGTTGTAAAATGAACGCGGACTATATATTTGTAGAGGTAACTGCTTCGTAAGACGCATTATAGGATACTAGATGGATATAGTAAAAAACTTTGTTTTTACGGGCTGTATTTTATTTTAGCAACTAGATAAACAGAACCCAAAGCAGTCTACACTCAAGTTCGACATGGCAGCCGATTGGTTAGAGCGCTCGCCTTGTTACGAGTATAGAATATGGGTTCGAATCTTCTCCCCTGAGACGGTTACTGTGCAGGGACCTTGAGCAAGTCCTTCAATGGGAGGGGGTTTAGGGTAATGGTAACACTCTGGCACGAAGAGCAGAAGATCAGCACCGATCGCTACCTTCCCACAGGCCACAGTCGACTCAGCCTTTCATTCGTCAGATGGCATTGGTAAAATGAGCAGTAGGACGTGATGGGCGCCTTGCATGGCTGCCAAACAGTTAAATTCGACTCATGTAATAACTTGTGATCTTCTGTTCATACTATGAACTGTATTCATACCGCAGTGTGTCAGTTTGAAAAAAATAAACGAAGATTATTATTATTCACTGACAATTGCACAGCACCATCAAATGATACTTGGTCAGTAGAAAGTAATAATAATAATAATCTTTTCTTTATTAAGCGCCTGACAAACGCACTGCGCTGTACATTTACATGTTATGCAATTGAAATCTTAACTACTAACAGAACAGACAGCCATGTAATACAACGGCGCTAATAGCAGCCTACAAAGCAAATCCGCCCAACGGGGGCTCGAACTCGGTACCTCTCGGTCTCTGTGCCAGCTGTTATCCAAAGCGCCACGGGCCCCCCCCCCCAAAGTGGTGCTTGATAAATGTGCAGCACCAACAGTTATAGAAATAATAATGCTAATAATAATAACAATTCTGCAGTCCTATTAAATCTAGATAAAGCCGGATTATGACCGAGCAGGCAAGCGCCGGCAAATGGTGTCAACGACAAAACGGTCCCATGTTTAGAAGCAAAGTTCAGCGTCCAAGGTTAAGTGAGTCGATAGCGATTCTCGGAACTGTTTTCGACACGTTTGCTAATTTGGTCTCATAAGGAACGAAAGGCCAATGAATCGCAAATGCGGCTTAGCCTAACGAAAGGAGGACAATTATTTTGCAAAAATATCGCGGTTCATTTCTTATTTCGGGCGATTGCGCCGTTGCACTGACAAATGATTGACAAACACAGTCTACTAACAAGGCCCTGGGGCATTGTGGCTTGCACGGTGACACTTCTATATCATTACCATGGCAAGGAATAAATACGGTATTAAATCGCCATCTTTGTTATCATCATCATCATCACCACCACCACCTGTCGCCACTACCATGCACCACCACCAGTGGAATGCCCCTCAGGTATTTGAACCGTAGATGGTAAACCATCATCTGTCAGAACCCATCATCATCATCATCATCTGACACCATCACCACCACAACCACCACCACACAATCATCATCATCATCATCACTTGCCACCACCACCACCAGTGGCACCCCTCTCAACATTAGGCATTTGAATGGTAAATCATCATCATCACCACCCATTCTAATCATCATCATCCACCCATGATCATCATGATCATCATCATTATCACCATCATCATCACCACCACCACCACCACCCATAATCATCATCACCAGCCGGCACCATAAATAAATCATCATCATCATCATCGACCACCACCACCACAACCACCACCACGCATAATCATCATCCGTCGCCACCCCCACCCCAACCAGCGGCATGCCCCTCATTATCGGGTACATGAACCGCAAATGGTGGTCTACTGTGCATGCCGCACAGTTGGTCAACTTGGTAGCACGCTAGATCTGCAATGCAACGACTGTGGGTCCACAGGGGGACCCGATAGCGCATTGGATCACACACTGGCGTAGAGAGCGAGAGGTACCGAGATCGAGACCCATAGGAGGACATGCTTTGTATGCTGCTATTAGCGCTGTGTATTGCAGGCTGTCTGTTCTGTTAGTAAAGATTCATGTCTTCTGTCATTTGTGTTCTAGTGAATTGTTTAATTGTCATAACATGTTTGCCAGACGCTTCATTAAAGAAAAGATATTATTTTATTATTATTACACTGGCTGTGCTGATTCATATGGGAGATCCTAATCAGCAGAAGCTATATTTAGATCTGCATGGCTGACTCTATGCAACGACCCTGGACGGGTTGTTTACGCGCGCTTGTCTTGCTCCTCATAGTCACCAGTTATTGACCTTGCGTGCGTAAAAATTGCCATAAAGCAAATTAATAACTATATATAACCATAATTTTTTTATAGCGCCGTAAATAAGACTAAATTGGGTATAAATCCGTATTTTCCGGTCACTTGCTGTAGAAGTTGGATTTATTAAAACAATTCTTGCTTAAAGAATTCTTGCTGAAATAGAAGTTTGAATGATGAAAAATGTTATAGTGTAACTAGAACTTGGATTGATAAAACTATTTTTCCAAAGGCTCACAGATCAATGCACAGTTTGGATCTAGTTCAGCCGGTCATTCAACCAACCAACCACTTATCGGTCCAATAAATTCTTTGAGACTGAACTCAGTGCCAATCAATAGTGCCAGTCTCAAGCCAGGAAAATGGAGGAGGGTGACGTCAACGGAACTACTACTACTAATTGGCATTCTTTGAGACTGAACTCTGTGCCAATAGTGCCAGTCTCAAGACTGGAAAAAGGAGGAGGGTGACGTCAACGGAACTACTACTACCACTTGACATTCTGTTGAGCCGAGCAATATAATCTAATCTAATCTAATCTAAGCCGAGGCTTCTATAGCGCCAAGACATCAGTCGACTTATAAGACGAAGTTCATAATTGACTTCTTTAAACCAGAACTCTGTTCATTGCATGTCAGTTCACAAGATTTACCACCCAAGCGTGAAAGGCATTTGCAACGGCGTCATGCTCTTCTGAACAGCGGTATAGCCGCCTTCGTGTCCCAATCAAGGTAAACAGGAACGGGCAACAACGTTAGTCATACACCTACCGCGATCCGCACATGCAGAGGTGCATGGGGCGTGTGCTCTAACCAATGCAGCTATAACCAGGCCAGTAGTCCAAGGAAAGTCGCAAATTCGAATACTCAGTGCTCAAAACTGCTTTAACTTTATTTGACCTGCCAGTAAGATTCATAGCAAGGCTATTATTAATTGTGTTGCAATGTAAAAACAGGTCATTTGCCTGTACACCTGTATTGCTGTACACCTGTATTGCTGTATACCTGTATACCTGTATTATACTTCTGAAGTAACTAGACATAACGGTCTGGCAACAGGATACAATGAATGACAGCTTTAACGCCAGACACTTCAGCCTGCAAGCACTTAAGCCATATAAGGATCAAATACCTTTTCGAGTACACAACAATACGTCACTCATGCACCTAATGTCCAAGGCCATTACCTTGTAAAATCCCAAGTACATGGCGGCGCTGCAATCAACAAAGCTGTGAACTCCGCCACTACCCACCTGTGGTAGTGCCAGTCCCAAGCCTGGAGAGAGGAGGAGGGCGACACTAATCATCTTTGTTATGACACAGTGTCCTCAAACAGCAACCAACAAAGCTGTGCGTCCATTCAGCACCGTTCTTCTGTTGAAGAGGCCCCATCAACAGACCCTTAAGAAACATTCAGCTGGGTGGAGCGGCTGTTCACAGCAGCTCTCTTAACCACCACATAAGTGAGCTACATAGCAAAGACGGGGATTGTCAGATCTAGGTTTGTACCATAAGATCTTTCTTAATAACTGCATTTTGGCAGACAATACTTTTTCAGAGAGAAGTAATTGAAAAACCTGTGCGTCCGCTCGAAGCGGCATAATAGTAGGTAATTTACGCCTATAGAAAGCAGCCTGAATATAGGAATCTTTCACCCAAAAACGGAGACTGGCAAAAGCACACAGTGGCTTCGTACCTAGCCTAGAACAACCCGGTCTAGTCCGTTACAGACAGAGACAGAGAGACAACGACAAACTGAGAGATAGACAGAAGCAAAGATACGAGCACAGAAACAGACTTAGAGACGGACCGAACGCAATGTAGTAAGAGACACGAGCGTGCGCTGGCTTCTCATCTAAACAGTCTGGAACAACCCTGCTCAGTCGGTTTGAGAGACAGACAGAGAGACAGGCAGAGTGGCAAACAGACAAAGAGTGAGAGAGAGACAGAAAGGCAGAGAGAGACACAGACAGACAGACACAGAGAGAGATATACAGAAACAGACAGATAGACAGTGACTGATAGACCGGCAGAGCGTCATATAGTCACACAGACAAACACCCAGGTAAGTAACCCTATACGCTAAGAAGACGCACCTCGATACTTCAAGCACGGCATAATTGCGCAGGCTGCTTGAAATCAAAGATCCTCCGGAAATCACACTTCCACAGAAATTGGGCTCAATTACCGGAGTCAACATATTTACTGGAAGAAGCGCCTCTCTGTTAGGCCCCAGGAAAATGAGCCGGCGCCTTTCAACTCCACCAGGAACTACGAACAGCCAATTCAGACGGTAATTACCACCTACGATGACCTTGCTCCGCGGTCCCCTTCAGACAAGTCACATGATGCGAACATGTGACGATTTTGCACAAAGAATACGGCTGCTCGCCGTCTGCCTTTTCGCACTTTCAAACCCAATGAAACCGGTTGAAGTAACTGCGCGGCACGACAGTCGATTGGATAGAGCTCTCGCCTGGAAACGCGTCGAGTATGGTTCGCGTAGTTGTTAAAACCGGTTTTGGGATGTTTTTTTATTTTCTTCCCAAAAATCTTGTATTTACGTTTTTTTTATTTTCGTCACTTTTTCCGTTTTTTATTTTATTTTATTTTTATTTTCTTTTATTTTTTATTTTATTTTCTGTGTGTAACTTTATTTATTTACTTACTGTCTGCTATTATTTTGTGTAATTTTATTTTTGTCTGGATGTCCCTTAGATCTACGTTGTCTCCGTACTCTCAAAAGCCAGCACTTACCATACCTTATGCTATATGGTTGCTTAGCACCACCGAATGAAAGCCGGACCAAATAAGAAAAGTAAATACGGAAATAAACCTGGATTGAGTAGATTACTTTATTACGCCCGAAGGCAGAAACAAACAAATAAACGTCACAACATACATGCGCAATGCTGTACAAACATAAAATCAAGTGCACAGACTGCGAAAATGTTCATAAAAGTCATTTATGCAACTATATCCACCGTTCAAGATGCCGGTGTCACGAAATAGAGTATCCCCATATAGGCTACGAGTAATCGTCGAGTATCCCCTTAGCGAAATGGAGTATTCGGTTAAGTTTGCATTTTTGGAGGTTTCTAAGTGTATTCAGTCGTACTGTTTGGATTTATTGTACACATAAAATATTTTAAGTTGCGTATCTTTAGTTTGTACGTCGACCTTAAATTAATTTACTTCAAACGGTGATTTTGACTGGATTTTCGTCTTGGGTATTGTGATGCGCATGACTATGGGGGGATAGAATGGTTCATCCCCCGGATACTCTTAACCGGTTTATTCCATCCGGGGTATATGCTTTAGGGGGATAGAATATCTCGGGACACCGGCAAAACAACAATTTGCTCCCACTAGCTTCCTAAGTGATCTAGGACGGATGTACTATTAAGCGGCCCAAATTAAAGAGTAGGCCTACACGTAATAGCAAACAGCTATACGGCAAACCGTTTACCATATATATACTGTGCACGTATACTGTCGTATACTCATTCTAACATTTCCATAGACGACTATTAAACCTCACACAGAAAACGCTTCTTGACCCATTGCAATGTTCAATACAGCAAAAATGCAATAGCATTCAGTTGTATTTTTATATTGCTCTCCTTCCAAAGTTCAGAACTGCACACACTGTGACAGAACATCAATAGCGCTGAGCAATTGTGCGTCAAGGACATGTTCAAGGTCCCTACGAAGTGACCACCTCGGTGGAGGCATGAACCTGTACTCTCCGTGTTCCAGGCCATGTGCTCGAACTAATCGGGAACCGTGGGAATAGCCTCTTCTCTTCCACCGCAATTGGGTCCGCATAAGTGGATAGCTTCAGCAGGTGCAATAAAAAATTGTGTGTGTTCAATATGTTACGTAGTAAGAATGGGCAGTCCACGTCGAATACTAGGCCTACAATTGGTGCAAAAACCTACTGTTTCCAAAAAAGCTAGGGTTTCTACGTTCAATCGGATTTTTTAGCAGTCCTTTCAGCTAGCCTGAGAGGCAGATGTGGGTATGAAGTAACAACAACTTCATTTTTCTCATACACCCTGGCTGAACTATACACCCAGGCTGAACTGACTGAATTGGCAGCACAAATGGACCTTCTATGTTGGCTGAAAAGATGCAATCTTGCGTCTATATTAGCTGAATGGATTTAACCGGTAGTTATATTACGAGTACGGATTTCACTTGTATGCATGTATGTATGAATGGCTCTAAGCGTATGTATCTTGTATGTATGTATTTATACTTAGTATAGCGCCTTGAGCCTTTTACGCACCTCACATAGCGCTGCTTTTATATTCAAAGTTGGCTAATGGACTTTACTTGTCAGATGGCCTATAAATTGATCCCCTAAGTTGCCTGAATGGACAGATCATTACCGTTCCTTGTAAGCAGCCTTGTGGTCCCGACCCCTTAAAAACTGTTCAGATAATACGAAGTCCAGTGAGTTTTCGGTATGCACAGGGCAGTCACACACACACACACACACACACACATGCACACACACACACACATACACACACACACACACACACACACACACACACACACACACACATACACACATACACACACACACATACACACACACACATACATACACACACACACATGCATACACCCACTGTGACCCATATACACACACGCACACGCACAGAGATAGACAGGAGTTCCAGTTTGAAATCGTTGCATCCTGTTACAGTGCAGTTATAACCTCTGAATAATTTATTCATCTGCTCTGATTTCTGTCCTCTGTGGATGCATAATATTGAATGTAGGCCTACTACATTATAAAGATAGTCTGTCCATTTTAGACTGCACTTTTAAATGGTAAAAAATAACCTATTATCACTTCAGCGACCTTCTACAATCTCTTTTCTAGATGCCAAGGTTCAATGGTATAAACAGGTCCATCAACAACAACTGACTTGAAAGTCATAACTAAATTCTGTTCAATAAAAACTACGCCCGTATTTGATATTGCTCTTCTACGCAACAATAAGATAGAACATCTCTGGTGCTGAGCAATTGTGCATTCAGGAATAATTGCAGCTCAAGGTTGTATACACAAAATGACGACCTCAGTGAAGGCTCGAACCTCTAACCTCCACGTTACACGACGACCGCTCTAACCAACGGGTAGCGTGCCCCAAATCACAGGCGCCGACTCTCTGGTAGCCTTGGGTGTGAATGCACCCAGAGAGAATGTTCAGTGGGTGCGTCGCAACCAGAAGAATTCGAACATACGTACAATAATTGGGGCGCGGTGGTGTAGGGGTATGTTCGGTGCCTTGCAGCCGGAGGGTTGCGGGTTCGAATCCACCTCAAGGGGGTATGTTTGGTGCCTTGCAGCCGTAGGGTTGCGGGTTCGAATTTACCTCAAGCTGCCGCGTAGGGACCCTGGGCAAGTCCTTAACTCGCAATTGCTCATGCGCTTCGGCGTGAAACTCCGATTCAGTGTCCGCGCTGTAGTCGGGAGCGCCTCTGAGTAGAAATCTTGAAGGGGCGCTATATAAATATCTGAAATGAATGAATGAAATGAATGAATAAATTTGCAAATGTCCTAAATAAGACACCAATTTCGGAATCTGCAGCAAGGTTGCACAACTCTGTCAGTCACCGTCACGTGAGTTTCAAATACTTTTTCTTCTAACCACGTAACCCTTGACAAGAAAACAATTTTCTTTCTCGGAAATACACTAAGACCCACCTACGGCAACGTAGAATAAAAAAATTCCCGGGTTAGAACCCATGCACCCAGAGACAAACGCCAGAGTCGGCGCCTATGCCCCAAATTAAGCTCTGTTGTTGTATTTCGGTTTAACCACACTTTTTCATATCGAAGATGATTAGTGTCGGAGGCAGAAAGCAACCTTGTACTCCACGTTTATATTGCGACCGAGCCACCCGCAGTAAAGATCCGAGAAATTAATCTCTGACCGACCCGGAATCGAACCTGGGCCGCCGGCGTGGCGAGCGGGCTACCAACCCACTCGGCCACTCAGGATCTCTAAATTAAGCTCTCTGTTGAAGGCAATATTTATAGTACTTAGTGTTCGAGGTAGGCCCTACTATATAATTATTTCACCTAGACCAATCCACACACCTCAACAGCACTGTTTTAATGTCCGCAGTATCGCACGGCTTCAAAATATCCATTCAACTACAGTAAATTAAAATCTGGACGTTGTGGGACACGGTAGCCAACTGGATAGAGTGCTCGCTTTGTAACACAGAAAGTATGGGTTCGAGCCTCCTCCCCAGAGACGGTTACTGAGTAGGGACCTTGAGCAAGTCCTTTACTAAGAACTGGTCGAGTCATGACTACTGCTTGGCCGTTAGATGGCCGCGCTTAATAAACTCGCAATAAAGATAATTGGCACTGAAGACAACATCTGATCCTTGAGTCTCTATACAAAATCCTTCCACGGACTTTCTACAGGTGCGTATAAAGACGAGCACGACCTTTGCCTTTTTACCTGTACCATCGAGGTAGCACAAGTCATAAACTAAGAAAGCCGAGTCGGCGCCGATCCCAATGTAGGCCAGACCTTAACTATCGCTCGCAGGAGCCCTTCAGACGAATTTTATGAAAACCGACATTAGTTTATAGCTTCTAAAAATAGAGCTTCTAAGCCGCTACGAAACAATCGAGTCGAGACAATTCTCACCCATGCGCAATTCTTAACAGAAATGTAACGGTAAATGTAACGGTAAATGTGCCATACGGGCAAAGGTAACTGCAAGACGATAACGGTAAATGTTGTAACATTAAACCGCGTCATTATCTGTGGTAATGTGAGACTTGACAATAATAATCTTCTTCTTCTTTCAATAGTGTGAATATCGACATACGACTGCGCTCCCGATAAAATCAGTATGTTGAACATGTTTGGTAAACAGAAGCAGCTGCGCCGTTTGTAGGCTTTGGTACACCTCTTTAATATTCAACCGTATCTGAGCGTACGAAATAAGTCGTGTTTTGTATAAACGGATATTGACCGGAGCCTCCGGAGGTCATCAACACGTTGAATTAATTATCAACCTTTCATGTATAGCAAACCATCGGATAATGAGACGAAACTCAAAAGTATTTACTTTAACAACATTCAACTCTACTACTAAAAGTTATTATAATTATAATAACTTATTATTACTGCTGCTGCTACTACTAGGCCTACTACTACTACTAGTAGGCTACTACTATATTTATATATTTATAGGTTTATAGGTTGCATAAACCACAGTTAATGTAAGTTCTCTCTTTATTAGTGTTGGTTTTCTGAGGGAATAACAATAAATAATTACGATATTTAGTCTGATCAGGAAGGGGCGATTCTCAGGTAAGGGTTATCTGCTCATCCATTCTGCCACTGAAACTGTGGAAATCTCTCCATGACATAACAAAACAAAAACAATAACAACACTACAAAGAACATAAATTTATTATTATTGTAATAATATATTAGTTATTATTACAATTATTTTACTGGCAGAATGACAACTCTAATTACAATCAGCCTGTTGCCATTGTAATCATAACCAGAGACAGTAGCATAGCGAGGAAAACATTTTGATGGTTTTCATTCGACATGGTCACAAAAGTTAAGTTCTTTTGTATTTTGCATATAAAAACATAAAAAAATTTCGGCAATTTATTCTGGTTTTGAACCCGTAACCCCCTAAATACGCCCATGACCAAAGATTTATGTAGCATTGCTATCAGTCAGTCATATTGAATATATAACCATATGTCTTTTCCGATGAAACTCACTTCATTCCACTGAGCGCAAACCTCCCTGAGTTTTCTCAACTCAAAAAACAGCCAACAGACAGCCAAGTCTGCAGTACTGCAGTACTTAAAAACCACTAAACAATTTTTCTCTTATTTAAAGCTCTACAGCTGTTGTATAATTCGAAATGTGCCAAGCACTGCGTTACTTAAAATGTCACATTGTCACAACTGCTCTCTTGCAGAGGCTGTATAATTCTAAATGCACTTGATCATATAAGCCCTTTCTGGACCAGCAGCATGTAAGGTTGCCAAGGCATGCAAAGAAACAGATTTCACGCAGCACGACAGTAATAAATACGTCAACACAAGTGCAACAACAATAACACAACTTGTCAAGTACAATTTTCGATTCCTTGTGGGGAAAAATACAAAAACTATGTAGGCCATGGAACTGCGGCTGTCTCCTCGATTCATGTGCGCCGCTATTCTCCGATTCCTCGACATCAATTGTCTCGTTGGACTCGGCCTTAAGTGCCACATCCATTACCAGGCAACGCCAGGCATCGTGCCGCCCATGTCTGACCTTTTCCACGCCAGCCAGCCGTCCGGCCGCATGCATTTCAATCTCTGAACTGTTGCTCCTCGTTGGCCTTTTAATAGTAACCGTAACCTCGAGATTTCTACAGCGGCCACAGAAGCCAAGTCGCAGGAGCCGGTGTCCCGTGATATTCTGTACCCCCCTGTCTAAAGCATACCCCCCCACTCCGAATGGAATAAACCGGTGTAGAGAGGGGGGGGGGGGATAAACCATGATTCTATCCCCCATCGTCATACGCATCACGATAGCCAAGACGAAAATCCAGTCAATATCACTAAAAACGAAGTAAATTAATTTCAGGTCGACGTACAAATTAAAGATACGCAACTTAAATTTTTTTGTACAATAAATCCAAACAGTACGACTGAATAGGCCTACACTTAGAAACCGCCAATATTGCAAACGAAACCGAATACCCCATTTCGCTAAGGAGTATACTCATGTATGGGGGATACTCGATATATCTATTTCGTGACACCGGCGGCTTATTCGCAGGCGCTTAATCAAAACAGAATCGATAGGCAGGGGGTCAAGATCCGGACAGTCAAACAGACAGACAGTCAGACGGCTCTTAGCCCACGCAGTGACCGACACAGTGGTCTAGCCGGTCAATGCTCTAGACTTATTACATCAGAGACTTGGGTTTCAGTCGAGGCTTCATTATGGAAAATCATGATCACGGAAATCTGTTGTCCTTTCGTCAAACATGAATACACGCACACACGTGCGTACTGCTACACATACACCTGTATACATGGGCGCCCATAGATATTTTTGAGGAGGGGCAAAACACGATGGTCAAGGTTAAATTTTTTAGCAAGAGCCTGCAAAATGCAAAACAGGAAATTAAGAAATGTATGAGTATTTTTCATAGAAATTTTTTATTCTTACTTAAACTTAAATATCTCAGTTTCATTTTATGTATCATTAGTCAGGACTTCTCGGTTGCGGCGCTGTGGATCCGGAATGTGGCTGTATGGTTTTGTCTAGACTCTTAAAGACGCACTTTTTCAGCTGTTTGATGGTCACGTGTTGAACGCTTTTGGAAGACTCTTAAGTGGCACTTTATAAATGTCTGTCTTGTTACATTACGTTACATTCTGTCAACAGGCAATACTAAAATTTACTAAAATCGTGTACTGCAACTTCAGTTCATGCATGGCAGATCCCCATGTAATTTGTAATTGCAATGATAAATCTATATACACTGTGTCCATGATAAAGTAGAACACTAGACTTTGTGAAATATCTTGGTCAATTGTAGTATTATAGGTACTAAATTTGGTGCACATGAACATGAATTGGGTGGTTCAGGAACCAAGTTCACCAACAAGTTACCAACACGTAAAACGCATCGACAGATGCGTGCGCGCTGCTGATCAGCACCATCAACCAACTACTGTTATGCGTAAAACAGGTCTCGTAGTGTAAGGCCTAACTGTTTCCGAAAATGACGCTTATAAACAACAGCCTAATAATCTCCTGCGGTAGCCAGAAAAATGACGTTATTCTATGCGTTTTACGTATTGGTAACTTGGTTCCTGAACCACCCAATTTCATAAGGGTATATCCTCGTAACCGTTGCATCAATTGTAATAAAATTTGCAGGGTATAGATAGAATAGACTGAAGTTCATTTGCACCAAATTTAGTACCTATAATAGTACAATTGACCAAGATATTTAACAAAGTCTAGTGTTCTACTTTATCGTGGACACAGTGTACTACCAATTCAAGGGAGTAAAGACGTTTAACCATATATATGTATACGAGCCTTAAATTCAGACCCAGATGAGATTAAAGAACGGACAGATTTGAGTAGAGAATGCCACAGCTGTGAAACACCTAACGAGAACACCCTGGAACAGAGCCGTTCGAGACACAACAAGAATATTTATTCCACTGAAGGAGTGCAGAATTTATTGGCACCTGGTTAGGACAATTAGTTGAGAGCTATACAGGTTGGCTGGTTTATATGTAATATTTTCTGAACTCCATGAAGGACAACTTCAAAGGACTAGTCCCGGATTTAATGTAGAATTGACCTGAGTTACACAAAATGTTTAGATCAGATTGGTACTCAAGTGTGCCCTTCTGAAAGGTATTTAAGAGGGGTCATATTAAGCAGATAGGCATGAATAGTTAAATGGCTAATCGATTAGAATCAGAATTAGCTACTAAAATTTGCTAATCGATCAGAATTAGAATTAGCAATTTTTTTTAGCTAATTGATTAGAATTAGCTGTCTAATCGATTAGCTAATTGATTAGAATGTAATTAAGTTACCTAGGCCTACTTCTGATATTAATTGTCTTCATTGTCTAATTTGTCTTCATACGTACATACGCACACAATCATTAACACATACATACATACATACATTATGATACATACATGTACGACGGATTGTATGTACAAAACATACAACAGTTACACACAACATCATATTGGAATTCAAACCCCATACACTGAGATGCAAAGTCTGCACTCTTACACTGTGCCATTCACAAGCGAACAACAATAGCACCACTGCACCTGGTAATGACAAGGGAGAAAGAGAGTTCTAGAAACCAATATCCTCTGCTCATCACTGCAAAAGGTTTCTAATCCGTTACATCTTTGGACCCAAAAGTTCAACGACATCTTAGGCATCAAAGGTCCTTGACATCTTTTAATGTTTTCACTGCTCATCTTTGTAAATTCTTCATTCGTTTCTTCTTCATTCATCCAATAATTCTTCGTTCATCCGTCCATTTATCATTCATCCGTTCATTCTGTTCATTCTTCATTATTCATCCATTCATTCGTCATTCATCCGTCCATTTATCATTCATCCGTTCATTCTTCATTCATCCGTCCATTTATCATTCATCCGTTCATTCTGTATTCATCCATTCATTCGTCATTCATCCGTCCATTTATCATTCATCCGTTCATTCTTCATTCATCCGTCCATTTATCATTCATCCGTTCATTCTGTATTCATCCATTCATTCTTCATTCACTGTCATTCTTCATTCATCCGTCCATTTATCATTCATCCGTCCATTTATCATTCATCCGTTCATTCTGTATTCATCCATTCATTCTTCATTCATCCGTCCATTTATCATTCATCCGTTCATTCTTCATTCATCTATTCGTTCTTCTACACGTAACAGTCATCTCATAAATATTTGATTTGTTCTTCTTAATGTCGATAGCACTATGCCACATCCTGATCAACATCTCTGGCAGCCATTTCCAATTCCCCTGTTACAGAAGGTAACAATAGTAACCATACAAAACCACACAATGTGACCGTGACTAGCCAGAAAAGACAAGCCCCAAAATGACCGCTAACGTTCAATCCACCCACTGACAACTGTATGATTTAAATTACCCTCCTCCCAATCTCCCCACAAACGGTCAGTGCACTACTTACACTCCACCGGCTAAAGAGCGCAAGTGGGCTGAAAGCTCTCACCTAATTTCTGCCCATGCAGGTTGTTGACCCCTGACCTTGCGTGATTGCATTCCACGGGCGAACCAGACTATCGTTAATACGTACTAGACAGTGCCATCTTTTACGGCCCTCCTCACCCCAATACTACGCCTGTCTGAAGAACAGAGCGCAACGACCTAGGCAGGCAAAGTTGTTTACCGTAACAGCCCGTCGTCATCAGACACAATTATTCGGACAGCCCTGCCTACATCAATCTGAAGGCAAACAAGACCGGCCGCGCAGCTTTCTTCTCTGGCAAAACCGCTACAGTCCTCCCCCTCGCGAAGACACGCATGTCCCTTTTCATTTGGCTACTTTCGGACTTCACGTCTCTTATACTTCACTCTCCGCCCGGAAGTCTTCATCTTTGTCGTCTCTCTTCCGTCGGGCATGTGCCGCCGACGATGAGGCTCCAACGAGACGTCTCCACTTCTCTCTGTTCCCCACCTCCTCCTCCCGACCACGATCACAGCAGTTCAAACGTCCACTCCTCGCGTCACCAGGTCCTCCTCACATCATCCATCAAAGTCCTCCTCACATCATCCATCAAAGTTTCGTCTCTGGCGTTGAGGGAGAGGGCTAACCTCCAGCCCTCATATGCCGAGGATAAGAAAAATGAAGTCGCTAACACTTAAACCGATGGACGCCTCTCAGAGGCAGCAGTGAAGGGAACAGCAGTTTGGAATGCGCTGCCTGTCGAGAACTCTGTGTTCCGGAACTTCCTATCGAAAGCTTCAGTAAGAAATTAAAGACTTGCCCGTACAAGTCATCTGACTAAGCCAAGCTGCTACTAGTGCATATGCGGTGCATTTAATTACATAACTTGTGCCCTATAAATCTTCATATTATAACAGCCTAGGTCCTAGTAACAGTCTAAACAAGCTTTTCCAAGTACGTCTGAAATCCATTAGCACAGCACAGCCTCCTCCCAGCAGTTTGCTATCCCAGTAAAATACTGATCGGCTTGAGAAAATGACCTTTGCGATAAGTCGGTTTTTAAGAGACAGTTTTAACGAGTTTCTCTTGTAATAAGCAATGTTGGCTCACAAATGCGGCAACTCTACACAGCATGTTTTCTCTGCTGCCTACACCTGATGTTCGGCAGTTAGGCACAGCCGAGTTGGTCCATAAAAAGGATCGTTCTGGCATTCCATTACCGAATACCGGCCAGAATCACCAGTGACGGAAGATTCCATTCTCAAGGCCGGGATCTTTCTCATGCCGAACGAATACCACGCACACACTAGAACACACACACACACACACACACACACACACACACACACACACACACACACACACACACACACACACTTTGCGACACACACACACACACACACACAACACACACGTAATGCACACACACACACACACACACACACACACACACACACACTAATGTTCACAGCCAGGCACAGCACAGTTGGGCCATCGTTCACACACACACACACACACACACACACACACACACACACACACACACACACACACACACACACACACACACACACACACACACACACACACACACACACACACACACACACACACACACACACACACACACACACACATCTCAATTAATAATGATGACAACAAGCGTGTCGTCTGCCTCCAGAGATCCAGGGTTTTAAGCGGGAATTAAATTTGACAACACAGCCGGGTTCCCATAGGATGGTACGAATCTTTTTCAAGGTCTGGCCCAGTTAAAATACAGGCCCACCACGATGCTCAATTTTTACAACCTACGCAGACTTCTGCTATGGAACATAGTTCAACGTTTCCAGAAAAAAGTAATCCCAAAAATCCAGTTCTTTCTCAAATGGAATGCAAATTCCATGCATTGAATCTCTCAAGAATAATTTAAAGTCCCCAGAATCCTATCATCTTTCTTATTCAGTCATCCAAACTCCAAGCATCTATTCTCTCCCAGCATAACGTTATCTCCCAAAAACCGTGTTATCTCAACACTGTAATGTAAACTTCAGCACAAACTCTCCTCTGCAAAGTGCATTCTCCCACATGCCCCAAAGTATTGAAATTTCCGCCAGATACTGTAATCTCCCTACTCAGGCAATCTGCCGAGTATAGTATCACTACCAATCTCATTTTGGTTATCCAACGTTATGACGCTTCTTCATCAAACATGTAGTCTGTTACCTAATTGGGGTTGGCCCGATAGCGCATTGATTGATAACACAGCATAACATTATCTCCCAAAAACCGTGTTATCTCAACACTGTAATGTAAACTTCAGCACAAACTCTCCTCTGCAAACTGCATTCTCCCACATGCCCCAAAGTACTGAAATTTCCGCCAATACTGTAAAATCCCCACTCAGGCAATCTGCTAAGTATCACTACCTATATCTCATTTTGGTCATCCAACGTTATGACGCTTCTTCATCAAACATGTAAATGTACAGCTGTATGTGTATGTATGTATGTATGTATGTATGTATGTATGTATGTATGTATGTATGTATTATGTATTATGTATATTGCATGCATGCATGCATGTATGTATAGCACCACCATAGGAAAATTTCCGAGCATAGGCCTATTGGTTCCACCTATGAACCTCTGACCACATAAATTGGCTGTAACCAGGTATCCGTTTCAAGAGTTAGCAAGTTACCAGAAGGGTCAGATGATGCAGTTATGTTGATTGGGGGGAGGGTCGCTCTAATTAAACGGAGGTTGCTGATTGGACGGAAAAATTTGTTGATTGGAGCATCACTGTGCATTTGGCAGTTACAAGGTAAATGGCCTTGGACATTAGGTGCACGAGTGCGTATTGTGGTGTAAAATCTTTGATCCTATAGTATGGCTAAAGTGATTGTATGCATGAAGTATCTCATGTCAAAGCTCCTTCATTGTGTCCCGTTGCCAGACCATTGTGTCTAGTTACTTTAAAAGTGCACTGTGATGGCCTGGCCAATGATTGCTATTTTATTGCAACACAGCATGGTGCTATGCAGGTATGCTGCTGTGTGATGTTTTGACAAGGTTGACAGTATTATCACCACAGCTGTGGTGACAACTGTCAACCTTTTCAAGACATTACTTTTTTGAGAGTGTATAAAAGGCCACATAATCCTGTATTGGCCGATACCAGACATGAGTTTCAAGAGTTAGCAAGTATGTTAACCAGACACTTTATGCAGTGCCACACAAGAACATCACGTATATCCATTGGCGTAAATCATGGGCGGGGACAGAGGGGGACTGTCCCCAAAGTTTTGACTTAAGCCTTTCTGTCCCCCCCCAAAAGCCGACCCTTGTATAATCTGTCCCACCAAAGTTATGTATATATTTTCGCCTCTGTGTATATCCCTCCTCGTGGTACCAAGAACAGGGAACACGTATACCCTAGCGTATAACAACCCAATCAAGATAATCAACTGTGATCACGTGACATACCACAAATTAATGAGTTAGAACTGCACAAATCAGAGCTACTCTTACAAATGAAAATCATCAAGTGTAAAACCTATTTGAACGTCCCATTTCCGATCTAGCAACGGTGCCCAAACACCCATGGAACGGGCTACCCCTGGAGATCCTTCTCCACCCTAGGGTACTCTCCTCTTCGTTTTATCCGTTGCTTAAGACGGCTCTCCTCCGCCTGGCCTGGCCCGGGAGCGCCTCTGAGTAAATATCTTGAAGGGGCGCTATACAAATTTCAATTGATTGATTGATTGATTGATTGATTGATTGATTGATTGATTGATTGATTGACGGACTGATTGATTGGTTGACCCAACATCAAGCTCAGCTTGTTTCGGCTCCAATTCGAATGGCACATCTTGAGCAGTTTGGAACCAAACATGAAACCCAATGAAGCTCTATAAATCAGACTACTTAGCAGTTTCAAATAGACAGACAGAGTCAGTCAGAAATGGAGCAGACCGAGCACAACTCGATATAAAACTATGCCAGAGCAGCCGCTAATAAAGAAGCACGCCTGAACCTTGTCCGGGCGCCGAAGCACAATGACCAAAGATCGTTGGGGGTTCAGGGTCTTGTCGAATACCCTAGAATGCTCGCCACGTGTGCCTAGCCCACCGTCTATTGGTCCAGTAACCTGACAACTCCATTTCATCACTTCAGTTTTGCTCCCTGCATCAGTCTTGTTCTATTAATGCTACCAGAAAACCTCAAGACTGTTCTCTTTTGCCTGGGTTGGGTCAGGAGTGCTCCTGAGTAGATAATCTTGAAGGGGCGCTATATAAATCTCTTAAATTCATTCAGAGGACTTAAATAGTGCCCCTCAAAGATAACCTACTCAGAGGTGCTCCCAGCCCAACTCCGGCGATAAAGAACAGTTTTGAGATTCTTGTAAAAGGTGTATGCAGAGTTCCTGGCTAAAAGAACACGCAGATTTGAAGGAAGATTATTGCACGTGGTCGGCCCAACCACTTAGAAGGCACGACGCTGCATCTTTATATGTTATGTTACGTATAAAGTGCTCAGTTGTTCCAGCAATTGATCGAGATTGTTTTGAAGGCTTGAATGATGTTCCCTAGTCAGGTATGTACCTGGGCTTTTATAGAGTGCATTTTAAGAGCCCCGTCTCAAAAGCGATAGTGATATTGATAGGTTGGAACTTGGAACTTTCATTCAACAATGAAATAATAGTAATTCGTCATTTCTATCACTTTACAACATTCATCGTCATCAGTTCCTAATACCCGGTCACTTCGAAGTGGCGTATGCAAATAAAAGACCTCTATTCCTCATCGTCATTTTCCATCCACGTCAGTGCTTTCTTTATGGCAAATCCAGTCTTTTATGACTTCATTGACGTTGTTCATCTATTGCAGTCTTGGACTTCTTTCTCGGATAGTCTTTCCCGCAAATTTTGCAAGCAGTCCTTTGACTTATATGCTCTCATCACGCATTCTTTCCACGCGACCAAATCAACATCCTTCACTTAATAACCTAATATACAGACATCGCAGTCACTTTCACGGACCACCGAACTTCTTTATTTATAACTTGTTAACATACGCTGAGAGGAGACTCACTACTAAGAACGGTCATCGAAGGAAAAATGAAGGGGAGGAAGACAAGAGGAAGACCAAGACAGATGATGCTGGATTGGATGATGACAAACGGCTACAGGAAACTGAAAGAAGAGGCCCAACAACGAGAGAAGTGGCGACGTCGGACATTTGAACCTGCCTAACAGGCAGAGAACCACAAGAAACATACCACAGATGACATGAAAGCATACACTACAAGGTCAAATATTTCGTGGTTACTACTGCATCACGAGCAGAACGTCTGTCTGTCATGTCAATTCCGACGTTTCATGGTCAAACATATCAAGGCCGATACTCGTATAGCCAACTGACAATGCTCAGACTTCAGCGCATTGCAATGTCATTCACAACGCCAGCCATGTCCTAAGTTGTCTAAGTACTGCCTCCTATAAAGAATGTTACCTACTAACTCCGTCCTCGTTCACATAATCGTGAGATCCCGCATGCTGATGCATTAACCAGATGTGGTTTTATTACGCGAATGTTATTCAATTGACTTTATTGCCGATCTTTTTTCTTACTTTAACCTTACTCTCTCACAGATCTACAGATGTCTGTTTTACTGTATATAATGATTTCTTGTAATTTTGTGATTTATGTGATTTTGTTATTTAACACTATTAGATTGTTCTTATCCGATGTACCTGCAGTGCGTTTGTAGGCGGTTCAATAAAGCACGTACTTACTTACTTACTTTACTTTACTGTGATACTCAAGTCATGAACGTATAAGTCAAGCACTCTCTCTGCTTTCACCAGCCTTTCAAGAGTGTTTTGATTTAGCTTTGGTAGACACAGCAGTGGTATTCCAAAATACATTTTCTAAAATAAACTATAACCGGAGCAGATTATAAAGTCACACTTGCACAATTAACTAAAGATACAACGATTACGAAAACTACTTTTAAACAATTTAGATTTAACAAATAGCAGCACGTAAGGACTTCCTCTCTTGCGAAGTAAGTAAGTATACATTTGTCCTCGCGAGGAGGTGGCAAGAGCTGGTGAATGCAGTGGCCAGAGAACTGCACTTAGGGACAATGTCGGATAAAAGTGCGTACACACATTGGGACAATGTTGAACAACGTTGATACAACGTTGGATCAATGTTGGACAACAATTTATCCAACACAGCCCCCAATGTTTGTATTACGGGTGGAGAATTCCCAATAACGCCGAGACGGCATTTAACATCTCAAAATCCCATCAACAGCATTCGCCACTAGTCAGACAGCGTTAAGTGTCATATTCCTAAGCCCACACGTCTCCGACCAAAGGTACTGCTGCACATTCTCTTCTATCCACAGCACGACTGGTTGAATTCCAGGTCAGACGGAATAGAAAAAAGACAACAGGACCTGGAGACTATGCACCTGTTGCATAACAATATGCCTTGGGGTTAGGATGGAATCACGTTTCGAAACAAAGATAGGAAAGATAGAATTCCAGAAAGACTGGATCGTGTCCAGTTTATAAGCAAAGAACTGCCTTGTCTGCTTCTTCATAAACAAAACAAAATCCACGAGGTTGTGAAACTGAATATTAGTAACATGCACACAACTTATCAACAATCAAACTATTTAAAACTATTATTATTTATTATTATTATCATTATTATGCATGTATTGTATTATATAATAATAACACCCTCATTATGCCTTCATGACCTTAACAAAATAAAACAGGAACTGATTCGCATGATGATGATCCTGCGAATCAAACCGGATCCACTTGGCTTACAAGGACACGTCTTACCAACTCCATTTCGGATGCAATAAAGATTCTTCTCAATAAAGAATATACTTACTTACTTACTTACAGATCAAGGATTTAACCTGTAACCTAAGCCTCAAGCAAAGGTCCCATGAAAAAGAGAACTCACTTGTCAAGATCCTGTTACAAAAGCTCCAAACCGACTTTCGATATCTAGCAACTTTGGACTACATAGATAAGGACGTAGGTACGTCTGTAGTACTCTGCACACATACACACCCACTCACGTACGCCTATCAAATTGTCTATGTAAAAAACTTTCCAGCTGCAGATGTTCCCTTAAATCAATCAATCAATCAATCAATCAATCAATCAAACAATCAATCAATCAATCAATCAATCAATCAAACAATCAATCAAACAATCAATCAAACAATCAATCAAACAAACAAACAAACAAACAATCAATCAATCAATCAATCAATCAATCAAACAATCAATCAATCAATCAATCAATTTTTTTATTCTTTCAAGACAGGATGACATTGACGCATCATATTTACAATCGTGTATGAATTCTCTATAGCTCTGTGATAAAGCTGTTCTGATTTGTTCGATGTTTAAATTAAAGTCACCTTTATTCACCTTTATATTGTTTAAGTTAGTCAACTGTACTCAAAGTTTTCACTAACTTAACATTTACTCAGCATTGTAGCCTCTTATTTTAGATTTTTCAGGAAGTCTCTAAATTCAAACCTGATAGACAGTGGACTGGTAAACAAGACGTCGTCTAACGGAGGACATGCCTTCTGATAAATTATGACGTGCAAACCAGACTGTACCATGCACCGAGACTTAGATAAGCAATCCAGCGCATCTGTCAACCAAAGGCTGACTCTGTTGCAAAATGCAGATATCAAGAAATTGCATAATCACACCTGAGACGTGTGTGTGTGTACCGGCAAGTGTGTGTGCGTGTGTGTGTGCGTGTGTGTGTCTGCGTATGTGTGTGTCTGCGTATGTGTGTGTGTAATAACTGTGCATAGTGCCTACTTATCTATTAGGCACAGTAGGGCAACACACTTCAGGGCCTATAGTAGCCTATATAGTATACGCAAGTCCGAAAATGAGATATTGAAAAAATAAGTTTAATGATTGAATTTGATGCAAAAATGGAAAAAGGAAATTTCAAATTCTAATTTAATAATTTTGGTAATTGTACTCAACCAGTTTAAGATATGAAAATAAAGCTGTGCAACAGCCTACATTATATGAACTTTACGGCTCTTCTTATTAGCAAAATCACAGATAACGTTTTCAAACACATAAGACCTTAGTGGATATATCCAGGATGCTAAATAATGTAATGTAATTAGCAACTTAAATAGCGCCGCTCAGGGCAGTGGCCATTCAGTATCGCTCTCAGTGCCAGTACCCCAACCGAAGAAATAGGTTTTGACGAGAGAGATGTAGGAACAGATCCAGAAAGAATGGAAACATGTAAAGAGGAGGGGAGGGCATTCCACACGGCTGGCCCAATGGTGGCAAATAATCTATTTTGGGCCAAAGTAGTCCGAGTTCGCGGGACAAAGAGATCACGCAGGTCCAAAGAGCGGAGAGGTCGGAGAGAAGCTGCAGAATGAGAGCTAATGAGATCTCTCAGATATTTAGGAGCAAAACCCAGCTTGAACTTGAGGACCAAAACCATAATTGTTAAAACCGTTTTTTTTTTTGTTTTTATTTTTCTAAAAGTCTCATTTTTAGTATTTTATTTTTCGTCACGTTTTTCCCCATTTTTTTTCTTTTTTCTATGTAACTTTATTTATTTATTTACTGTCTGTTATTATTTTGTTTAATTTTATTTTTGTCTACTGTCCCTTACATTGTCTTCGTAGCCTACTTTCAAAGATTGAGCTAATTTACATCACTATTTAATGTCATCATTTGCACAGAACAAGAAATACAATTTATAAAAGTTATTTGAATTTCTAAGTTATCCACAATGCGAAATACTGTCTTTGTACACAGTAATCTCCGACTGACTGATAAACTGACTGATATTAGGCTACTTCATATTATCACGTTCTTATATAAGCAAAAATTGCAAGTACAATTTTTAATTAAATACACTCTACAGGCTACTTACAAAGTTTAATTTTTAATTGTGCTAGTTTAAGTTAGCATGGACTTATGTGGACTTATGTTTACAATTTAAATTTGAAAAGATTTCAATATTTTTAATTTCTCAATTTCTTGTTAATCCACACTTATAAAAATAAAATAATCGTTGTAGATTAATGTTACTTAGTGTTTACTAATAGAGTTGTGTTATTTGCTGATTAAAAATAATTGTGTAAACAATGTTTTTAATTTTAAAATGCAGTACAAGATGTAACAAAATCAAATTATTTACTTTTTCGTGTTTTTAGTTTTTTTCCGTTCTTGTTTTGTGGGGAAAAACGATGTGTTTATTCCATTTTTAACAACTATGACCAAAACAATCAACATTACAAAAAGTAAATTGAGAAGTAAATTGAGATTTAATATCAAAACTGGGTGTGCTCATGAATCATGATTAAACATGATGTCAATATATAATGTGAATGCACAGTTATGTGTGTATGCATGTATGTTGCATGCAAGATGCATGTGTGTATGTATGTATGTATGTATGTATGCATGTGTGTATGTATACATACATGCATTCCATGGACTTTATATATGGCCCTCTCGAAACGAATATTATGACCAGAATGCTGAAAGGCATCACAGTCTGATGGCCAGGCACAGCCACCATAACCTTGAGACGACAGCTTGGCCTGGTCTCCTTTAGAGGACGATGCCTTTGTGTGCTACTGCATAAATAATGACTCAGCATAAACTAAAAACGTAAATTACATCAATATATATGTAAAATATACACATATATACTATATATATCGTTCGTTAGTTGCTGTTTAACGACACTGCATGTCATAGTTAAGATGGTTGGCGTCCTCCTCATTTCTTTAGGCTTGGGACTGGCACTACAGCAGGACGGGTAGTGACAGAGTTTACTATATATATGTATATATATTTATGTATATATATATATATGTATATATATGTATATACGTATATATATATAACAATGTATCAGAATATAACTATTGTGATGTTTGGTGTGCATTATTGGCAGTAGCACCGCATTGAATAAGTTCAGATTACAGTATCTTAAGCACTTCAATGAACCGAATTTCGCTTTGACGCCCAAAATAAAACTGCCTTAAATTCAAACCAGCCTAGCAAGCCTTCAGAAGAATGAGCACAATCTGTAGATGTCAGTCAAAAACTAGGTTATCTGAAACCTTTGAACAGTCAAAGCCCACTTTATTGCAGTTTGACGATGTCTTTTGTGGAATAAAAATATTCAACAGTTACAAGTACAGTGTGGATTCGTTAAAGTGGAGGCGTCAAGTGGAACGTGCCTTATAATGCATCCTGTAAACCTGGCTATGCACAGAAAGTACCCAACATGGTTGGTTATGTCAATCGCTTTTGGGGACATAACACCACTTAGCTACATTGGTTAGAGCTTACACTGTGCCCTATACTCCTCTGCGTAAGAGAGCACGCGGATCGCAGTTCACTTCCCGAAGGTGGCTTATTCCAGAGATTAAAATCTCGGGCTAGCGCGGTCCGTACAAGCGGACCTTAAATGGAGTGGCACCTATTCAAACGGGCAGCGGCGGCGAAGTATCTCACCCGATCAATTCATAGAAAAATTAGCAACGTTGAGGCCATATACAGTCCCTATATAAAGTGTAGTACAAAAAAGATTTTTTACCACTTCGCGTTAAGCAGAATGGTGGCATAAACTAGGAGAGCAAAAACGAGTTCACACTGTACAACGACATCGAAGAGGGTATGTAATTTCAAACTTCCTTGAAACCTGCATTTCATAAAAAAAATTCTCGCCTCGACCGTTGGAACTGTGTCAGCTTATCAACAACAGACACTAAAGTGGTTGAAATCCGGCACCACGACCGAACATATAAGAAGCTCTTATACGACCACCAGTTTTTTGGTAGCAGGTCGTTCGAGTAGCTCTTGTTCAATCTTGTCGTTGTGTGTTTATAAACGAGATAGTAAATAGGACAACTGGCCCATATTCACTAGTTGTGCAATAACAACAAAGAAAATTACTGGACGTCTTAAAACAGTGCATTGCAAAGTGGTGGTCCGCGGACCGGTGCCGGTCCGTGAGCCCTCAGTTGCTGGTCCGCAAAGTGAGTCAAGAAACCGGTCATAGTGTCTCAGAATCAAGATATGGCTATTACATTTTTAAAAGTAATAAAAACCCTTTATTAGGCTAGCATTTAAAGGGCAATACAGTCATAGAATTGGCTAACATACATTTATACGTTGCATCTTTTTGTTTAACTTGTACATAGGTGTCCGTACTTAGTGGGATCAATGATCCCTTCAGGACGTTTCCTTGTGGCAATCTCCTATTCTCTGTGAGTTTTGCAACTCTGTAATTGTAAAGTGACTGTTTGGTTACAAAATAAATGATTTGATTTGATTTGAAATCAACTTTAATACATTTTGGGGGATTTAGGTGATCGAAAACAAAACAGATAAATAATTATAGGCCTAATCAATCAATTTGGCACCGGTCCACCTGCAGTGGAAAAGTTCCCGCCGGTCTGTGACACTGAGAAGTTAATTCCTTCCGGTCCGTGACACTGAAAAGTCTGGGAAGTGCTGCCTGAAAGGATTCAAACTGCACCATGAAACACATCCAGCGGCATAGACTTCCGAAAACACAATACCCAGACTGAAGCAAAATTGACGGTGGTTACATCAGAACCGAGAAAGCTTTTTTAGTTAATACCAAAACAGGTGCAACAATAATAACAATCATCATCATCAGCTCCTGATGCCAACCAAATGGCGGCGATGGGTACGAATAAATTATCGCCATTGTCCTTGGTCATTTGTCAAACCCATTGCTCCCCTTAGTGTTAGTCCCAGTCATAGTTGTTAAAAACGATCAAATCAAAATAAAAAACGGAAAAAAACGTCGTTTTATTGAAAAAATAAAAAAACGGAAAAACGAGAAAAAACGGAAAAGAAAATAATTTGACTTTCTACACCTTTTACTGCATTTTAAAATTAAAACCTTGTTAACAAAATTTTACTTTAATTAGCAAATAACATAACTTTATTAGTAATCACCAAGTAACAGTAATCTAAAACAAGCTTATTTTCTTTTTCATAAGACTTAGTTGGTTTAAAAAGAATTCGAGAAATTACAAATATTGAAATCTTTACAAATTAAAATTGTATACACAAGTCCATATCAATCCATGCAGACATAAGCAACTAAAAACTAAACTTTGCAAGTAGGCCTATAAGAGTGTACTTAATTAAAAAGCAGGTCTACCTACAATTCTGACTTATATAAGAACTTGATATGGAGTAATATCCGTCAGTTTATAAGTCAATAAGAGATTACTGAGTACAAAGACAACAATTTTGGATAACTTAGAAATTCAAATAACTTTTATGAATTGCCTGTAGCTGTTTATTTCAACTGATGACACTAAATAGTGACGGTGAAAGGACGGAGACAACGTAAGGGATATCAGACAAAAATAAAATTCAAAACAAATAGTAATAGACAGTTAATAAATAAATTAAGTTACATAAAAAAATAAAAAACGGAAAAAAACGAGACGAGAAATAAAAAACGAAAAAAACGACGTTTTGGGAGGAAAAATAAAAAACGAAAAAAACGTTTTTTACAACTAGTCCCAGTGATCTGGTATGTCCTCTTTATATTATCTATCCAGCATAGTAGCCAATAATACCAATGCATAAAGGTAATTAATACAAATGTTGCCAACATCATAAAGTTATTTAAAGTAATAGGCACTTCCGTCTTGTTAAGACATAAGTCTTACAACTACAAGTTTAACCATATAAGCCACTTCCTATAAGCTTACAGGTTTGTATCGCTACTTGGTTAGGTCTGACAGGAGATTCATGGGAGAAAAAAATGGTATGATCTCCATCATTTTCACTTCCTTTTACGCTGGCGACACCTAGTCTCAAGATTTTGCAAATGACATGCTCTGTGCGTGTGTGGGTGTCAGTGTTATGTGTGTGTGAGCGGGTGGGTGGGCATGCTCGCAACCTTTGCAGCCCCAGATAGGCACTTTCGTCTAAGTAACTACATGTTTAACAATATATTAAGCCAGTTATACACTACAGGTTTGTACCGCTAGTGTCAAGTTTTTGCAAATGACATCCTCTGTGTGTGTGGGTATCAGTGTTGTGTGATGTCAGTGTGTGGATGTGTGTGTGTGTGCTTGTGTGTGTGCATGTGTGTGTGTGTGCGTGCGTGTGTGTGTGTGTGTGGGTGGGTGTGTGTGTGTGTGTGCGGGTGGGTGGGGTGTGGGTAGGTGTGCATGCTTGCAACCTGTGCAGCCCCATATGATGACTAATTAATTAACTCTGAAGCCGGTTAATTTCCGTCATTTTCCTAACGATCGTCATTATCCCGCCTTGTCACCAAGGGACCATAACTCATAAAGTCTCATAATCACGAGACACAATGTAGTACCCTTGACATTATACACTGATTAGGCCTTGCTCCTCTCAAAACTCTTCATCAAAGCACATTAATTCGAACAATGGCATAACAAAGAAAGAAGCCAGCTGGTCAAGTCGAAAGTTCATTCTTCTAATCCGGTTGTCCTGAGATAGTCCTGAGATAGCAAAGAACAGCTAACCACAAACTTGACATATAACTCTAAAGATTGGCGTAGTTAAGACGTACTGCTCTGGACTCTCACTGCTTTGTCCAGGGTTCACTTTCGAGAGTATCTACTGAAAGTACTTCGATGAAATTTATTGCAGGGTTAAGTGTGACAAAGGGGTGCTCAACAGTGTAGTGGTTAGTGTTGTGGACTGATGTCACTCGAGAGGTCGGAGGTGCAGATTCCGGCCAGGGTAGAAATCTGGTTTGAGATTTCTGCCCCAGCTGCAACCCTACCCTAGCCAAGTCAGCTAATATGAGTACCGTGACCGTATGTTGTCGGTGGGAAGATGAGACGGCGAGGGAGAGGACTGGTCTCCCAACCTCATATTCCGAGGCTAAGAGAATGAAGTCGATAACACTTTGTGGGCTGTCTCAGGGCTAGCTCAAGGAACTGATCATCATCATCATCATCCTCATCATCATCATCATCCTCATCGTCGTCATCATCATCGTCATCATATGTTACAAAATGTCCGTGGTCTTGTCTTGTCTGTAACTTCCCTCTTTAACATGTCAGCTGCACTGTGGACAATCTTCTGTCAAACCTATTGCATCCTTCAGCAACAGCTCAGAACAGGTAATGTAATGCCAATCTCTTTTTAAAAATGTTCTAACACTTAACCAACATTCCCTGCAGGTGATCTTGCACCCATCATCTTGACATATTTTCAGTTTCTCTTCTCAGTAACCAGGCTCCGGTCCAGCGGGATTCGTTTCGTCCCTTTCGGTTGTGCCCGCTGCTCCCAACCCCCATACAATTGATTGATGATGCTGTTGTACTTCTGTTTGTTTGACGTTATCTTTTTCATTCATTGTATGTATGTAAGACAGATGATGCTGGATTGGATGATGACAAACGGTTACAGGAAGCTGAAAGAAGAGGCCCAACAACGAGAGGAGTGGCGACGTCGGACATTTGAACCTGCCTAAGAGGCAGAGAACCAGAAGAATTATGTATTACTAAGATGCTTAAAGATGTAAATGTACATATGGGGACAAAAAACTACTACTAATTTCTCAGTACCACACAACAGTCACGTCAGTGGGACCAGCTTACTAACAGGAACTATATCAAATCAAGTCCAAAAACAGTCACGTTGCTTTCGTGCATTTCGATGCCGGGTCAGAATTCAGGGGAGGTCAAGCCGAGCCGAATGAGTAGCACAGTGCTATGGTGGAAATTGGTGATGGTGGTCTTTGGCTGCATGGTGCTGAATCAGTATACGAGAGCTTGAAAAGTTTAGCTTTCAGTTGCGAGTGGAAGCTGCAGAAAAGAGGATAGACCACGAGAGTTGACATTGAGAGATGAAAGAGGAGGAACAGTGAACTGGAGAAGATCTTTTGGGAGTTCACTCCACAGAGCTGGCGCAGCATGAACTATAAGGAATGACTGCGCAGAATTCGAGAGAAACCCTGATGAAATTCTGGGACTTCCTCTTCAACTGCACCCAGGTAGCCTACTGTTCCCTGGATCACATCCATTTCCAACTCGTTTCTATGAATTCGAAATGGCCATTTCCTCATTACATGTCTCAATTTTCAAGCTGTCACGGATTCAAGCGCGTTTCTTTTAACTCTGACTACCTCATCTAGCTTTCGTTTTTCGGCATGTCCTGCGGAAGAGTGGCGATTGCCCGAAGAAGGACAATATAATCCAAAGAACAGGATCCACAGCCTAAGGAAGACCTAAAATGACATGGACTGATAACACAAAGTTGTGGACTGATTCATCATTCAGTCAGTTATTCAGGGTAACGAGAAACAGAAGCGGACCGAACAAAATTGCCCATGGTGCAGCCAACCCTCAAGTCAAGGACAACTGAAGACAAGACAAGCCTCCAGCAACACTTCATAGGTCTTCTTATCCACCTGTTACATTCAAGTATTTTCCTCAATATTTTCATTTCAATCATCTTTGTCTGCATTTCAGCAAATGTGTTCAATTTGTTGTCACAACCAGGAGCCGTAACTGGCCAAAATCAGTGAGATGCATAGCGAATCCCCGAAACTCCAATTCCCTAAACAGAATTTCACCAGATCCCAGAAATTGATTTCCTAAGTAAGTGTTTCCCAGCGTGTTCTGCAGAATCCTAGGGTTCCATGAGAGGAAGATAAGGGCAGTGTTGTAAAGTAACGAAGTAAAAGTAACGCGTTACTGTACTTAAGTAAAAGTTTCAGTACTTTTACTTGTAACGAAGTAGTACCAAACGGAAATACTTTTACTTGTAACATTTAAACCATTTTTCGGTACTTTTACTTTGTTACAATTTAACTAATATTCGTTACCTCGTTCGTTACTATGAATTGCGCTATAACATTATTTTAACAAAGGGAGAGGCTGAAAGAGCTAATATCGCAGCACGAGCACCATTGCAAATCTATTCATAGACTCTGGCAATTTGTAACTGTGACCAATAGACAAGCTTCAACCAAAACATGTGACTTGTAGCGGTTGTTCCTGCGCAGCTTGGAAAATAGTGTGAAATTGTCTTACGAAAACGTGGACATTGTTTAGACATTTATTAAATTTTCCCCTAAGCTCTTTCAATTATCCGTTTACAATTTTGAACATCCATGGCCTTATATGCGATTGACTGCAGATGTTTACGATGAAGATGATGCCGCAGAATTCTTTACGAGAAACAATAAAATTTTGTACAGCATTGCAGCCTGGCCTAGTTTGAAGGAACTAGGCCTATTTAATAGATTGAGTAGGCCTACTCCAATTTCGTGCAAGTGCAGCTGTTAGACTCCTTTTCTTTAGCTGTGCCAGTTTAACAATAATAAACAAATAAACGCTCTAGATTGAATGCATTTTGAGAAATTAGTCTTCTTGGAAATAAAAAAATTGGGTCCAATTAAGACTCAGTACTTTTACTTTTTACTTAAAAAGTATTATTTGGAAAGAATACTTTTTACTTTTACGAAAGTAACTTTTTGACGAGTACTTTTTACTTTTACTTAAGTAAGTAAAGTCCTAATTACTTTTACTTTTACTTAAGTACATTTGCCCGATACTTTTAACAACACTGGATAAGGGTTCCTACACCGTTATGTCTGTTGTTAAAACAATAAACGAATATGATGATAATGAAATTGGAAAAGTGTTGTCTGAATGTGTTATTATATTAGGTTTTCCCGGGACAGTCCCGATTTTCTGCTAGCTGTCTCGGCTGCCGGGAAAGGTAGGCCAAACTCTAAATATGTCCCGGTTTTTAAAAACTGACCTGACTTTCCGATCTTATATATGATGTATTTCATGTGCGTTTGTCATGTGATCAATAAAGGATATAATTACTTACTTTATCAACGTCTCCTTGATTTTACTATTGGCATCTGGCGAGTAAATTCATTTTTAATCTCACTTTTATTTATTACCATGCATAATACCTCTTCCGGTTCTAAACGTCATATTGTCGTAGTGATAATATTCTGATAAAACACATTTTCATAAATAATATTTTTTAATTTAAAATCTAAAATTTATAATTTTATGACAGAATATTAGCAGACAAAAAACTTTAAGAAGCATACATTCAAGCGCCAAATATGAGTGACTGATTTGATAAATTTAGAATAATTAAATTTAAATTTAAAAGCAAGATTTTTTATGATAGAATGTTAGCAGACAAAGAAACTTTTAAGAAGCATACATTCAGGTGCCAAATTTGAGTAACTGATTTGAGAAATTTAGAATTTAATTTTAAATTTAAAAGCATGATTTGAATAAAACCTTTCACTTAGTCTTATAGTCTTATACCAATATAATAAGCATAAAATAGACATTTGTGCAAGTTATATTATATTAATTATTGACAACATCACAAATTTATTTTGTGATTGAAGTGTCCCGGTTTTTAGTTTCCAATATCTGGTCAGCCTATATTATATTATTAATCAGACTCCGAGGTGAAGACAGAGATTCCGCGGGAATATTTCATTTAAAATAATTTCTAATCTATAAAAGAGAATTCAGTTGTTCATTACTGTTATTAATAGAACCTACGTTGGTCTGCACACAGGCGCCACGTACATTAGAATGTTTTATTTAGGTCCGGGTTCCGTCAAAAGATTTTCCAATCAAAAGGGTTCCATAGCCAAAAAACGATTGGGAGCCACTGTTCTAAGTTAAAACAAACTTGTTTGTGAAAATCTAACTATTCCAGACATTTTCGAATATACTATTCACGGTATTGGCCGATCAGTACAAACTAGTTTGACACTAGGAAACCGATTGTCTTATGATAGACAACTTTGCTGTATAATGTATATAATTACAATTGATAATCAGACTGAAGTGATTGTGTACTACTAGATTTGTTTTTGAGAAGAATTTGGTACTTGTTGTCAATAAAAAGTGTTGAATTGAATTGAATTGATTAGTTGTTTACGGGAATTCGGCCAATTTTGCCGTTAAATAAACAGGCCAAGGTTTCGCTCCAGACGCCAACTGCGGAGCCCACAACACGCCCTCAGTAAGTCTCCCCCAACTGCTCGGCCCTCTCTCTGCTTAATCTATCCAGGCCTGCCCTCCCCAATTTCCAGATTACAATACCCAAACTTATTCGAAATCAATTAACCGTTATGAGGACACGTCCATGCTGAAAAACAGACATTATCCCGAAAACACATCTATAAATAACCGAGCCTCGTCGGACAAAATGGCGAGACCTTGACCCATTTACAGAGCGACATAAACAAACTGGCGCCCTGAGCTTTGAGCCCGGCTGATATCAGCGAGAGGCCTGCCAGCCCATGGCCCTGGCCGGCCGGCGTTGCGGCCCCGTCAGGCGGCCAATCCCACGGTCGGCACGTAGGCCCAGCAGGGATAACGATTCGCGCGCTTGCTGATTATTATTCATTGAGTGGTTCAATGACAAATTATTGCAGCAAGGCGAACTATTGCCTGCTTTTATGGTAACCCTCCGCGCGGCCGACTTGGGACTAAACAGAGCCAGGTCTTAGTACAGAGTCAAGAAGAATGAAAACACTTCGGAGACGCTAGGATACTGGAACGGTTGGGAGCAGTGATATTTTACTTCTCAAAATAATTCCTAATTCAGTTCTAATTCAGTTCCGTGTCCTTGAATTTTACTTCTAATTCTAATTTTACTTCTCAAATAATTTTACTTATCATTCCTATTTTAGTTCTCAATTAATTTTACTTCTTATTTTAGTTTTCCAAATAATTATTAATTTCAGTGCAGTAAAACGTTTTTTAATATTACTATAAGATATCTTAAATTTGTTCAATTTCAAGAACACTCTCATTTCCGGAGATTTTTCATGCGATTTCTTCGTCCATCAGTAAAAATTCCACATACAGAAAAAATTCTTTCCACAAAGGCCTGTGAGGCTGGAGCTGATAAAAGATCCTCTGCAATGGGTGCAATTTTGCTGTATGAAGCTCACCTTTCCTTCCAGAAAGCAAGAGGATTCATAGTATCTTTCTCCCTTACTTCGGCCAAATAACTTTTGACAAGATCTTCAATTTTTCTGACTTTAACAGAAACTGCTTGTCTTATGAGCATGTCCATTTTAGCTGATCCTATATAGTACAGTATAAATAATATCCAGGAGGTCGTTGTTAGGTTGGTACGCAGGCGGGACATTTTTTAGACAACGAAGACCAAAGATAGTATATTACATAGAGAATGGTATGCGCAGCGCCTTCATCTCAAGCAGAAGTTTTCAATGGATTATGTGTTTGGATCACGTGTGATTTATTCGCCTTCATCTCAGCTTAAGCGCCACAAGAAGTAAAATAATTTTACTTCTGAAAATAATTCCTAATTTCATTCATAATTTTACTTCTGCAAATAATTCATAATTTAATTCCTAATTTAGTTTTTGAAGCCAAAATAATTCCTACTTTTACTTCTAATTTTCATTAACGAAATCCTTTATTTTTACTTCTAATTTTAGTTTTCGTTAATGAAAATATCACTGGTTGGGAGTGTCTTCCAGCTCGGACCCATTTATGGGACCCACGTGGGCTCTATACTTCCTATTTTGTACAATGTGAGCGTTTGACTTGCATTATTAAAAGGCTACTTACTTACTAACTTACTAATCTGTCAGTGCCAGTCCCAAGCCTCGATGAACGAGGAGGGCGACGCTAATGAGCTTTGTTATCACAAACCGTCGTTAAACTGAAACTACTACTTTAGCCAAACCAGCAAACTCTGTCAACATCAGATTTATAAGGTAGCCCAGCAGATTTATATGGTATTTTCGTTGCTGCATTCACTGTTTCGAGAAGAGAACTATATTTCTGGAAATCGCTTTGGCCACAATTCAGCACAACCATGGACCGAAAAAAACAGTAAGATACGACATGCTACCTATTACCAGCAACTGGTGCAACATGACCAGACACGGAATACAAGTAATCTTTTACTCCAAATTTCTAAATCACCACTTGAAAGCTGCGCGCAGGGCACATGCTTATTCACGAGCACTGAGTCGAGTCAGAGGGGTTACAAGCAGTGGCGTAGCCAGACATAATTTAAGAGGAGGCAACTTCACACGTCACAGACAGTGCATATTTTTCCAATGACCTTTTTTTAGACATAAAATTTTTCAACTCCGATGACACCTTTATACTTTTGTAAACTCCGATGCTTTCTTTAAAAAAATATGGTCATTAGTACGTCGAACACGTAACAAGAAACACGACACTTCAATTCAAGAGGAGGCAACTTGCCAAAATCCTGGTCATTTGCGTCGTTGATCAATTGAAATACGCGCTACGCCTATGGTTACAAGTACTTAACCACTACGTGCGTAAGCAGCCGTTATCTGCATATAATACGCGTATGCTCATGTCACAAATGCAGCTAGTATACCTACACATAACCGCTACCTACTTCCTCATTAACTTCCTCATCAAACAGCGACTACCTAACCAATTTGCACAGCAAATTATCAATCTAGGTATGCACGTCAAAAGCAATAAATTCTGCACCGGTGAATAAGCGTCAGACATATCAAGCCATATATGAACCTCTCTAAATAAGAAACTATACAGACATATTAGACAGGAGACGATGCGTCTGAGACGAGGAGGTCACGCCGACCGCGAATCAGAACAAGTACCGGCTGGAAGGCAGGCTAAGGCAGACTCATCAGGCAGCGACATTTCCATTAGGTATTGATTCAGGACAGGGTCGTTGCAGTGGAGTCATCAAGGACATTCCACAGACAGTCTCAAGGACGATCTTCGCGCTGCATTCTACATAGTCTCAGTTACCCCAACAACAGAGCCGCTCTGTTGCCTGCCTCAGACTTCTCTACTTATCACCCCCGGAGGCGGTGCCAGACATTTTTTTACCCAGGGCATAGCCATGGCAGTTATACAAGTAACCAGACTGCAGAGGGCGATTCAAATTCTCGGCAAAGTAAAAATTCCGGCAGCCTTGTGGCAGGGCAACGACCAGGACAAAGGCTTTTTACCAGGGCATTTGCTCTGGCTTGCCCTGCTGTAGCGCCGAAACTGATCACCCCACAGGCTTTCAATTCCAAATTGAAGTCCCACCTCTTCAAGAATTCCTACCCTAGTCCCGCCAATCTTTCGCCTCACAAGCTTTCTCGTCCTCAACAAATCCCACCTTAGTAGCTGCCCTGCCTCCTCTCTCTGGTCTCTCTGGCAGCCGGACTCAGATCACATCTCTGAACAACCCTCTGACACAATGCAGCGCTCGTGAATAAGCTGGTGCCCTGTGCTTTAAGCTTTAGAGTTTAGTAGTCCCGGAGTCGCTAACAGAAGCGTTAGCGACTAACTTGGAGAGGTTAGCGACTGACTTAGCAACTGACTTGACGGAGTCACTTGCTTTATCGACTGACTAAGTCGCTGACTCGCTTAGTCTTATCAACTGACTTAACGACTTGATATCGACTTCTCGGGTAATCAGGTACATCTATTAGTTACCTAACAATAAAATGCATTTTACGGCGTACTGTAAAGTCAGGTTTTGCAGCACGTCATGGAATTAAGTCTAGATATGGATTCCTTGGAAGTTAGTGTATATCTAGTTAAGTAAGTAAGTAAGTAGTAGGAAGTAAGGTAGTAAATAACTAAATATATAACTGCTGATATATTAAATGGACAAAGTCGATAGCTTAGCGACTGACTTCAACTTGAGGGCTTCGTGACTGGCGGCGGCGGCAGAGGCGCCGGGGACTAGAGTATAGCGCTTTAGAAATTGGAGTTTATGAGTACAATTATGATCCTCAGGCTAAGAAAGAGTACCCGTAGTAACAATACAAATTACATACCACTTGCCTGAATAATTATTTGCTTTGAATTTCCTACAGAAGATAAGTGGCCTAGTTATTTACTGAAATTGTAAGCATGTATCGCCTTACAAAGAGGCCACTTTCCACACCCAGTCACTAATGCAATATTTGAATAATAATAACAACAACGACAATTTCTAATGCACCGTAACGCAGCCATGGGCGCCTCCCCAAAGCTACAACATCGAGCGAAGTAAGCCACCGTGAAAGCCGAAAAGCTATAACAAAAATCAGGCTGCATACGGGTACCACATCCGAACTCAAAATGCCCCTCCAACACCCCCAACACCACTTACTCTGAGGCAGTGGGTCGCCCCAAGAACAGCAGCTGTTAAACCCTGATTTCATGTTACTTATAAGGCAAGAAAGAGGTCCATGTTCACCTCAACACACAATCAAAGGGCACAATAACAGGCCCACAGTGGATAGAAGCACAGGCCTAAGAATACCCCCCCCCATCAACGACAGTGGATACATATGCCTATGAACACCCTCCCATCCAACCATAGTGGTCATCCATCAAGACCATTTGGCAGCTGTGGGTTGTGTGCATTTCCGTTTTGCAACACTGCGTCATAAAGAACATGATCAACGCTGCCCTCCTCCTTTATCAAGGCTTGGACTGTCACCACCCCGAAAGTGACAGTGGCCAAGTTCAGCTGTGAGTTAGATGCTTGCTGTACAGTGAATATCCAACCAAAGATGCAAACTTGGAGATTATCAAGTATCTATTCATAGTCTATTTAATATAATATAATAATAATAATAATAATATTTGTTCTTTAATGAAACGCCTGACAAACGCACCGCGCTGTACATGTACATGTTATGACAATTAAACAATTCACAAGAACACAAATCACAGAAGACATAAATCAATAAAGTTGCAGCCATGCAAGGCGCAAGCTCATTGTACGTTTGCTGCCAACTATGGAATGAAGGCATGAGCTAAACCCAGGGGCCCTTACAAATGTAAGTAATCGTCGTATACAATGTAATGCATGTGCGCTTGTCATATGCAAATAAAGGATACTTACTTACTTTTACGGGAATCGAACTGGGTCCGTGAAAACTTCAGGCAAGAGAGTTATCCATTATACTATCCCCTCCCCACAGTGGTCAATGTGGGGCTATCTACAGTCCATTTTTATAGTCTATCACAGTCTATCTATTCATAGACTTCTAAAGAGCCTTTTCAGCAACTATCACCTGTATCTAATAGGTCTAAACGGCTGTCATTTACAACGAGCTTCATCTTACAGGAAAGACATAATTTTGCCATTAACCACACGTGCCATGCATTTTTCCTATAGCTCTTGCAGTCCGATAATTATTAAACTAAATTTAAAGTCCAAATCGCTAGAATAATATGCATAATAATTTTTAAACAATTTACTCCACTGATAATATGATAAACAGATTTGTACTTGTCTTAGTCCACCAATGTCAAAAAAGGATTATCTACAAACTCTACCATCAATCACCTACAACTGCGTAACAATGAAAACCCACTCATATCTCTCTGACCTTCTTGAAAACCACACGCCCTCAAGGAACATGTGATCTTCTGGAAACCGAACCCTAGTCTTGCACTACAGCCGCATCAAGATCATTCACCTCATCAGCCCCTCATATATGGAACAATCTTCCTTCCGCAATCACGAACTCTACATGCCTTGGTGTTTTCAAGTAGGGTTGTTAAAATTGTTTTTTTTTGGCAATCCCATTTTCGGTTTTAGAAATCCGATTTTAAACCGATTTTCGTTTTTTATTGGCCTTCATAGAAAATTTAATATTTTATTGTAAAAGGCAAGTTATTTCATATATTATATACCATAACGTGGGTACACGCAATGCATTGTCAACACCGAATTGTTTATTTTCTACTTAGAGATTTAAAATTTAAATGAACAATCACTGAACATAATTTAAACAGTACTTTTATTTAAAAATCTTTTATTAAATAAACACCTTCTTATCTGCCGGCCATATTCAATTAACACAATAGTAAACACTAACAAAATGCATAAATTAATTTTTTTTGGCATTTCTTGAAATTTTCACTACGAAAATTATTTTTTTAAATTCGATTTTCATTTTGTAAATAATAAAAACCGATTTTCGTTTTCAAAACCGAAAATCGGATTTCTGATTTTCGTTTAACATCCCTATTTTCAAGAAACATCTAAAAACTGAACTTTTTACATAGGCCCATCTTGACTGATTTCCCTCTGCTGCATCAAGTGCTTCTGAATAGTTGCTTCGAGTCATGGACTGCCTACGAATTACGGCATTCAATATCTCTATTATTATTATTATTATTATTATTAATATTATCATTATTACTAATTTGACCTAATTAGGCCAATTGTATATCAAGACATCCTACAAGCACTACACTTTATCATTTATTTATTTATTTATTTATTTTATTTGAATCAGTGTACAGCAAGAACTCAATAGAAGAAACATAACATACACTAAAAGTTTATATCAGGCACACTGACTTCTCTTAAAGATGGATTAAAGAGGTGTTAGCTTGCCCTAATACTTGCAAGAAGCAATGTTCTGGTCTATTCAAATTTCATTTACGCTTTCCTACCGCATTGATAGCTGCATTCATAAGTAGAACAGCTTTCCCTTAAGTTGACCTTGAGAGGCAACCATGGCTATAAGTATACTCAACTTCATTGCATTAGCCTCAGCATGTGCAGGTGGGTGGCCAGTCCTCTCCCTCGCCGCCTCATCTTCCCACCAACAGCGTATGATCAGCATACTCATTTTAGCCGAGTTGGCTAGGGGCACATGTGGAGTTGAAATCTCAAACAAATTTCTGCCCTGGTGGGATTTGAACCCCCAACCTCTCGATTGACAGTCCATCATGCTAACCAGTACACTATCATGAATCCCTTTCAATATAAATGATCATGGTCTCTTTCTAACAGAAAGTAACTAATTCCTGCATGGTCCAGTTTGTTCTCTCCAGCAGAGTGCACTTCTCATATCAAGTGTGTACCAATTGCACATTGTCAAGTGTCGATACATTCGCCCGGCAATCTGCTTTGGGACTACTCGAGTAAAGAGTATTGATTCGCAACACCCGTCATTTTAAAAATTAAAGAGCCAAGTTTACTTTCACAACATAAACTTTAAACGCAACAATCCTTCCTATTCCCGTGTGAAAATTTCAAGAGTATGTATATACCCATGCAAGGGCTCTGGGAAAGTTGCAGATACATCTCAAAATCACCTACTCCCTTCAGTATAGTTTACTAATGCTACACACAGTAAAACAATGGTGGCCTATGTGTACATAAGAATATTTTAAGTTCCGAAGTGATTACGGTGTGTTTATCGGTGATCCAGATAACTGGCTTTACCCAAAGTTCAATGACACCGTTTCGAAAACACATGACGCCCTACCGCATCGCAACGATTATAATATATTCTTAAACCGATCGATCTACAAAACATTCAACGTTTACATAAAACGAAACAGAATCAAAAACTTGCACCTGTTCATTTTCAAACAGCCCCAAACGAAAGGCGTATGCAAAATAACACTGCAGCAACAATATCACCCAACATGTAAACAAACCCATCGCGCAGATAACGTGTATTTATCATCACCCTTACCTTTGCACTTCGACAGTTTCTCGCCTGTTTTTCGACATCTTCGAGAATTTCTCGCGCTGCGAAGACTTAGAGTCGTCCATCGATACTTCGTACGATCGAACAGAGTCCTTAAACGCAGATAAATTACGCAAAATGTGAATAAAACACCGTTATATTCCTCACTTAGACACCATTATTAACTAAAAGCATCGCAAAGACTAGCCCCATTTGAGGCACATCTAAAGATAGACTTCGCAGTATAGACGCGCTCGCCTAACTCTGCGCCGACCATCAGTGAAGCTCTGCCAACAAATAAATCGCACTGAGCTGGATGTTGATCGTAATCGTAATCGTAATCTACAAACTTCTAAAGCGCTACTCGAAAGCCAAGCGCAGGGCACCAGCCTATTTACGAGCGCTGCGTCTAGTCAGAGGGTTGTCTAAAGGAGGGAGGTCCGAGTCCGGTTTCCAGAGCGTCAGAGAGGGCACAGCAGACGCAGACTTCTTATATTTACCGTAACTAATATGACAGTAATAAGGTAAACGTGTAAAACGAACGCCTCATTTGTAATTAAGTAACGCAAAGGCTCGTGTTACTCGTGTAACTAAGTAATAACACCGATAATAACATTACCTCGTTGATAATAACACCGCTTTCTAGTATACCTTCTCAACGCGAAGGGAAACTTCCTCGTATACGACTTGGTGCGAATTTACTTTTCTCAAGGACGACAGCTGTCAGCTACATTGCCCTGCCTTCGTAGCCGGTGAAAGCTAGGCTGTGGCGCAGACTAGCATAGTCTGATGTCAAAGTCGCTGTATTCGCTGCAAGTCAGCGACGCTAGGTGGCAGACGATCTCAAGGCGCTGCTACACGATCGAATACAGTGAGGAAACCTTGACCCAGTTGCGAAGGCCTAGCCAGCAACAAACGAGAGTGACTCACCCTTGGCGAGTCGAGCGGGATAGGATTTTTCGTAGTTTTATCGCTCCTTCGTCTGATATCCATAAGTTTAACGACGCAGACTTCCAATAATATTATTATGTTGTAAACCCGACCGCTCCAGCTAAGCATAAGACTTACGCTGACTTTGCATTAGGCTTAACTGGTTAAAAACGTTATCTTATTCCTTGTTCAGACGTCTCGGACTTTGGGACCATTTAAAAGTTTGCAGATTATAATAGTAAACTGTCTGATTTGCCTGCGTGTGATTTCTGCATGTGAGTCACAGTAGTCACAGTCCCCATACTCATTGTGCTTTTCCGTGACAAATATCGTCGCTTATTGCGTGTAGGGCTAACTCAGGCTTGGACTGGGCCGCCGGGACACCGGGAGATTCCCGGTGGGCCGGCGCCCAGAAGAGAAAAAATATGATTTAAAAAATATTGTGATATTTTAGTTCTACTTCTTAACTCTAGTTTAATAATGATGTCCGGTACAGAATAAAAACTCTCCCGGATTATTCTTTGACAAGTTTCTAATGTATTTTGACAGCGCAATTGTTTTGAAAGTGCTTGAACAAACAGCTCCGTTATCTCATGGTTCAAAATTCAATACACTATCAATGAATTAAGCCAAATACATTGAACTGTTGCTCTCAGTTTTCAAGCAGATACACAGTTTGCTATTCGACACTGAAATATGAGACATAGAAAGTGAAACAGTCTTAACAGCAGAAAACAGCAACAGTTGGTTCCAAATATAATTACGAATTTACAACAAATAAAAATTAAAACGTATGTGCTTATTGTTTTATTTTTAGGTTCGTTATTTTTAATATCCATTTAACAATATTTAGGTCATTTGACCCATTAATAACTAAAAAGTCCTTCATTTATGTTAAATGTTGCAAAAGGCGATGGCGGGTGGCCCGGTGGGACACCACTCGGACCCCCTTATCAGGGGCGGCGCCAAGGGGCTAGGGGGCTAAGCCCCCTAACTGCGGCTCAGCCCCCCAAAAAGTGGGAAATCACTGCAAATCACAAGGAAGAGGGGACAAAAGGGAAGGTTTTGGAGCTTTAGCTACCCCCAAACCTGAAATCCTGGCGCCGGTATCACGAAATAGAGTATCCGTCCTAGGACTATCCGCTGGAGCCAACTTCGAATTGAGGGCACCTAGCCTACGTGTTGCAAACAGCGTAACCCTCTACGCCTAATAACCCTTAGAGCCTGTCTTTAAAAGAAGAACAGCAGATCTTATGCAAGCATGAGATGGAGCCACGGGTATGAAGCGTCAACGACTTCATTTTCTTAGCATCGGCATAGGAGGGTGGTGGCCAGTCCACTCCCTTACCGTGTCATCTTCCCACCGACAGTGTACGGTCAGTGTACTCATTATAGCTGAGTTAGCTAGGAGCTCAAGTGAAGCAGAAATCTAGAAACACCTTTCTTCCCCGACGTGGATTTGAACCCCGACCTCTCGGTTGAGTCCACCGCTGTAACCACTAGAATATCGCGCGCGCCTTTTTCATAAGCTCTATTTCAATTGTTTTACTTAAAAGCGACAGGATCAATAGAGACTCTTTTATTTCTCTAGCAGCCATTCCACTTCAGAACCACATGGGACCACCTATAGGCTATTGGATAGAGATCCTTACATGTACCACATGGGACTCGTATTCGATAGGAACCCTGAGGGCCTATAGCCCTATACGAACCACATGGGACACAATTTCGATACAGACCCATAGGCCTACAAGAAGCAAATGGTACCCAAACGCGATAGGGACCATTACATGGACCATAAGGAACCCATATTTGGTAAGGGACCATTAGGCCTACACGAACCATTTGAGACCCAAATTCGGTAGGCCTATGAGACCATTACAAAACCATATGGGTCACATTGGCACTATTATTGCTAATCAAAATGTTCACGAGCATGCTGGCAGAAATCATACTGCTGCTGAAAGGAGTCAGTAGTGTGGGGCACTATAGAGGATTAAGACAGGTAACTGATCCCTACGGTGGCATAAACTGGACAAATCTCCCAGTGTAAATTCCTTCAGTGGAAGATAGTTCCGTCCCTCGCTCGGCTCCATTTCCCTCGTACCCATAACGGTAACAATGATAATTCCCTTTGGGATGCACTGCCATTTCCCCCCTCTTTCACTTCTGTCCAATGAAGGGCCCTTCGACATTTTTATAGCGCCTTTGTTAGAACCTCTGGAAGGCGCGATATGGCATGGAATCTAGCCTCTGGTTCAATCGATTTCAGTCACGTTAGCCTAGTTCTCCGAAACAGAAATTTATTTCCCAGCCTGTCATGGCTTCCCACGTATAGATGATTCACCGACTGTGTACAGTATAATAGCTCTATGGCCTAAAAATGGCGAGCGAACGCCAAGGTCAGTCTTTTAAACTGACAGATTATGGCGATTAAAGATATTCCACGACCTGCCAACCAGAAGATTTACTGAAAATATTTTAAAGATTTTCTTATACGAATGAAATTGGGAAATTCCTGACGTTATTTTCTCGCCTTCTTCACTGAAACGGAGGCTGGCCTGTTCAAGGTTGTTCCGACCCGTCTTCTGCAGACGTTGGGAGCAGAAAGGAGGCCTTTGGACAGAAGCGAAATATATTGGGAGAATATAAATAGCCTGGCATGCTTATAGTATTGGGGACTGGAGGGAGTGGAGGATACAGTGCGTAAGTTTACTGACGTCGCGAGTGTCGGTTAGGGTCAGGTTAGGCGTTGTGAGGGTCACTTACGGTCAGGGTTAGGGTTAGTGTCGTCATTAGAAAACCTGGCACCGTCCAGCGTCCGCGCAGCATGCCCAAAGAATGGCAAAGATACTGTACAATCCTTCGGCCTCCGATACTACAAGTTTGCCAATATGGGCCCACAGAGGGCTCGCAACGTGTCACTGATGGGCAGATACAGGTGGCCCAACGAGAGCGGTTGTGCTGGTGGAACTATGCATTCCGTCATGGGGGCACTAATGATGCGAGAAGATCCCATTCAATGGCAGCATAGCTTTTATTAACTAATGACCAATTAAACTTAAACTTTTATAAACTAATTACCAATTCCGTTGTCATGGTAAAGAAATCTGTAACATGGCCTTTAATTTTGGGGTTTGGACGTAAGTGGTTCAGCCTAGAAATAATGTTAAAAAGCCTTTATTTTATGCTGTTTAGTGGTGTTATTATGAATGACTTGAAATCCTTAATACTTATTTATTTCTTCATCAATTTCATTCAGAAACTACTCAGAGGCGCTCCCGACTCCAGCACGGCCAAAAAGAACAGTTTTAAGGTGAGTAAAGAACGTGGGAGAGAAGGTCCTAGGAACAAGGCGAAGCTCCAGAGGAAGGCCATTCCAGGTCGAGGGACCCCCCCCCGTCCCTCCCTCCCCCACAGAGATAGCGTGATTCTGCATAGTAGAGGTTCGAGCAAAAGGGACAAGTAGGAGTCCCTGTTCAGATGAGCGGAGGGATCGAGAGCCCCTAGCACTAAGGACAGGGCAGCAGAGCTCACGAAGATAGGCAGGAGCGAAACCTAGTAAGCAGCGCCAGACTAGAGCAGCTGTTCTGTACCGTACGCAATCCGCTGCTCAGAGGGGAGCCAGTGGAGAACGTCGAGCATGTAGCCAGAGACATGGCCATATTTTGGTATGCGGCCAAAATTTAAAGCACTTGTTACGCAGGCAGTCATTATTAAACTTTTTCACCCCTTTGGATATTGACCTGGAACCGATTTTTACACCATCACCCCTATCGATGTTGTTTTGACGAAGTGCCTATGAATAAGCTGGTTCCTGCGACTTCTTTTTTAGGCGCTGTAGCAATCTCGAGATTAAGACTATGAATGTGACTGTAATCACTTGCTCTAGCACAAATCCTTTCCTGGCTAGACATGTCTGAACTTTGACCTGGCATAAAAACTGAGCGAAACCAATGTAACTAACCCTTGTGGATGTGATTCAATTTAGGATGAGTAAATAAACAAATCTCCTAGAAGCAATGTCATGTTTGGTGCGGCAAATTTGGAGATATACATGACATTATCTGAAGCCATATTAACAAAGTCCAACAGTGTACACAATATTGGTAGCTTTGCAGACAGTCGCAGAACGTGACCCAGTAACAATATGTATACAAAAACTAGCAACGAGACACTTGTAATATCACCAAAACATAATTTTCATCACCGATTTTTATGTCGCAAAGGGAAATACACGCATACATGTCAACAATATTATTTCAGCTCATGCAATATATTTAAGTGCATGAAACAAATTTCTACTGCAGTTTCAACAAAATAACACGACGTTGTAACTTAACTACTAGGCCTACTATAAATGGTTCATGCCACTCTAATGTAATGAAATTGACCTGATTTCGAAATGCGTTCAGTGTTGGGCTGGATCCCAGAAACAGTTCGCAGAGAACGATTGTAAGGTTCCTATCAAGTGCAGCAGAAACAAGTACAAGTATTTGTTTTCGTCAGACAGATATTACAAGAGGATGTACAGTATTCTTAATTGTTCAAAATTTCGACTGTAAATGAGTGAAAAATAATCTCTGGCTAAAATAAAGGTAACCCAAATGGTTAAAAAGTCGAATCTCACAAGTCCTTGAATACAGTAAAGGTTGGTATTATTATGCAGATAACTTATGTACATCTCAGAGCGAACAAACATGAGTATTGTAGACTGCAGATTTTTTAGAAAAGGTTAGCCATACAACACGCCTTGGATACAGTACAACCAACAGATTGTGCCTCTGATAACATAAAAGAGACAACTACCAGGGATGACACAAAACATATGGACGACACAAAAGAAGGGAGGACACACAAAAACTGGGTACGAAAGAAGGGATGGACGCCATTGTAGCTGGCTGTTAGTTTTTCACATTTTCCTTTGTTTTTGCTTGTTTACGTGTTTTCATGGTTACATGTGTTCTCTAGTTTCAATTCTCTTAGGCAGTAACTAGTTTGGATTACATGGAAGACTGTCGGATCATAACACATACTTAGTTCCTTACTTAAATAAACCCCTTGGCACCATAGATATCTGAAATAAACTGATTATTCTGCTACATGACGTGGGGCTGACTGGTCTTATTTTTCGTCATTTCAATCACTTTGGAGCGAGCATGTTCTGCGGTTTGACCCACTTGTCAAACTCCTCAGCAGTCAGATGCTTCAAATGAACCGCAGCTTCCTTCAGCGTTAGATTGTTTTTGTGGGCATACTTCGCTATCTCGGCGGCTTTGTCGTAACCAATGTGCGGATTGAGCGCGGTCACCAACATCAGCGACTCCTCAACGTGCTTCGAAATGCGCTCAGTGTTGGGCTGGATCCCAGAAACGCAGTTCGCTGCGAACGATTTGCAGACGTAGCCGAGGAGACGGATTGAGTGCAGGACATTGCGAATAATCATCGGTTTGAAGACGTTCAGTTCAAAATGGCCGTTACTACCGCCGACCGTCACAGCCTGATGGTTCCCAAAGACTTGGGCTGCTACCATGGTAACGGCTTCGCACTGTGTTGGATTCACTTTACCTGCAAATATTATAATTATTATTTTAATTAAATTTGTAACACGCGCTCGGTCACACCGAAATGTGAATCCGAGATGGGAAAGTCGGCTGCCAGGAGAAGGTGCAGTTAGATGTCCAAGTGCTTGAAAGCCAATGAGAAATAGTGAGTTAGCCGCTTTTTGAAGGAAAGAATACGAATATAATTATAAATCTAATCATAAATATAATTAAACAAGCATATCACAAATATTAACACGGAAATTAAGCAGAAATTAATCATAACACGTGTAAGTGTGCATAATGCATATGTGCCAATAGACTCTCGGTGACACCAAGCAGAAATAAGACAATTATATATCTAGCTGTAATATATACTCAGCAACATTAAGCAGAATTAGTGAACACTATATACATGTACTGTATACATTCATATATATATTTAATTGCACATATAATATGCACTAATAAATAGAGTTTATGTATACACATACACAGTTACATACATACATATTTATATATATATATATATATATGTATATATTCAAATAGTTAAAAAGGTAATGCGAGCAATAATTATGTCAATGATGAATCAAAGTTTCAAGGAGCTTTACTATGATGGAAATCAAACAACATAGTACACTTTCAAAAGTACATGTCCCTATCCCTACACGTGCTTCTTCTAGTCTTAATAGAACACATTTTATCTTGTACATGCACGGATAGTTGAATACTTTTTTCTTCAAACGCTACCATCTACTGACAAAGCATCAGTCAATGGCACCGAGCAATTGTGAGCGAAAGACTTGCTCAAGGTCCCTACTACACAGTAACCGTCTCAGGAAGCTTTCAACCCTCACACTGCGCCCTACAAGTGAAACGCTCGAGCCAATCAGCATCCATGCATAGATTGGCTCACATCACAAGCCACCAGCTTACGTCGCACAATTACTGCGACCGAGTTCATTCTCCGGAAGACTCGACTCCCCGAAGCTACCGCACTGTAATCCAATCGGCTTCCAGGAAACGCAAAGCAATTATCCCGCATTTTCCAACCATTAGTTTACCTGGCATGATACTGCTTCCCGGTTCATTCTCCGGAAGAACGAGTTCGCCGAGGCCACACCGTGGTCCAGATCCAAGGAAGCGAATGTCGTTGGCGATCTTCATAAGACTGCAGGCAATGACATTTAATGCTCCACTCACTTCGACCATTGTGTCGTTGCAAGCCAAAGACTCGAACTTGTTTGGTGCAGTGACAAATGGAAGGCCTTCAAATCGCAGCAAAAGCAGAGCAATTAAAAGACAGAAAAGAGTAGAAACAATGGAAAATAAATAATTAAATAACAATAAAGGAATAGAAAACGGCAACAGAAAATATTGGAATTATAAAAGCAGATAAATTAAAAAATTCCAGAAAACAGTAGAAACAATGGAAAATAACTTTAAATAAGTAATTATATAACAATAAAGCAATATAAAACGGCTACAACAGAAAATACTGAAATTATAAAAGCAGATCAATTAAAAGAAATTCCAGAAAAGAGTAGAAACAATGGAAAATAAGTAATTAAATAACAATAAAGCAATATAAAACGGCTACAACAGAAAATATTTGAATTATAATTTTAAAAAAAAGGACCTCAATCACAAGTTTAATATGGTATTGCATGGACGTATTTAGGGGTGGTTTAACGGGTTCAAACCCCCGAAATAAATGCATTAATTACTGTTATTAAAAACTAAAAATGTAGAAAAATACGACCATATCCAATGGAACCTCCCTGAAAACTTCACCATCCTTACAAAACAGCCTTTCATTAAAATCTGAACTTCTCTGCCACAGATGGCTTGAGAAATATTTTCAAGCGAATTCTAGTGTATCTGCAAAAGATTCATGTTTGACATCTTGTGCAGTTCTTAAATAATAATAATAATAATAATAATAATAATAATAATAATAATAATAATATATTTTCTTTAATTAAGCACCTGACAAACGCACTGCGCTGTACATTTACATGTTATACAATTGAAACAATCTTAACTACTACCAGAACAGACAGCCTGCAATACACGGCGCTAATAGCAGCCTACAAAGCATGTCCGCCCTACGGAGCTCGAACTCGGTACCTCTCGCTCTCTACGTCAGTGTGTTATCCACTGCGCTATTGGGCCCCCCAAATGGTGTTCTATAAATATTTAACAGCCAGATGCACACACAAACATACAAACAGATGATAAAACAGCAATTACTTTCTTAATACAAATAAACAGATGATAAACACTTAATTGGATGCAATCATCCAAACTGAAGACACAGCTGGAAAGCGACAAATCAGAAGAAAAACAAAGATTTTCACCCCAGGATGCATTCTCTATACTAATGACCATGTGCGTCATAATCACCAACCACCTGTTTTTGTCCAGGACAATGGTCATTGCCCTTTGTTACAATTACCTTATCGTACTTATCGTAACAGATAACGCAATGTTTGTGAGTGCGATATCGCCAGCGCATACCTGTCAACTCCGCAACTTTGGTTGCCGCCTTCACTGCAAAGCAACGACGCGTATTGAGGCCAGTTCCCACAGCAGTACCACCTGGTTTCAACAAATCCACACACTTAGAAAATGTCCACCTCTAGACAAGCAATACTCAAAATTGGACAGAGTATCAACAGGGCCGTAGCAAGCTATAATTGCGCCCCATGCCAAGCGTAAATCTAGCACCTCCGCGCCCCAAAGAGTTAGGCCTATTAGTTCAATAAATTAAATCATTCCATCTCAAAATTTGTGCCCTTCTTGGGTTGCGCCCTGTTCCCTGGACGCAGAGGAACAACCCTAGCTACGGTCCTCAGTATCACGGGCTTTGAGAAGGAAATGATCCCTTTAGCTGGTCTCATAGACTTTATCCCACTTAAGGTAGGCCTACTAGTGGTGGTCAGCATGCTGGATTTTCTACCCAGAGGCCAGGGTTCGATTTCCTGTTAAACGACAAGAGTGGACTTGGCCATCCGCCCTCGTAAGACGAGGCCGAGAAAAATTACGTTATTACGCTACGATATAATTACGTGATTACGTCACGCTACAATTACGTGATTACGCTACGTTTATAATTACGCGATTACGCTACGTTATAATTACGTGATTACGTTACATCATAATTACATGATTGCGTTACGTTACAATTACGCGATTATGCTTCGATATAATTACGTGATTACGTTACGCTGCAATTACGTGATTATGTAACGTTATAATTACGTGATTACGTCAAATCATAATTACGTGATTACATTACATTATAATTACGTGATTATGTTACGATAAAATTACGAGAAAGTCATAATTACGTGATTATGTTGTAACGTCATAATTACGTTACAGCCTGTGATTACCTGCAGCCAGCTGGTAAAGCCTTGGCAGCGTCGCCTGAACCCTATCAATACCGTTGGATATTTGCTGGACATATCCACTGAACTCTTGCCCCAGGGTCAGCGGAGTGGCATCCTGAAAAAAACACAAAAGATGTTTTCGTCAACATAATCACAATAGCGCATCCATTTAATGCTTCTTTTGCAAAACATCCGACGTTCTCTCGACCCCAACACACAAGACCACAACCCGATACACAAAAGATGTTTTCGTGAATGTAATCGTGATTGAGCATTAAAATAGCACTTCTTCACAAAAACTCCTCAGAGCTTCTCTCAACCTCACAACACAAGATCACAATGAAACAGCGGGATTCTCAAATATAAAAGATGTTTTGACAACCAAAATTACACGCTATAATAACAACAACAACAACAATAATAATAGAGACAATTTCTATGGCACCGGAACACAGAACATGCCGCTACATGAGTGCTGTGACAAACATCAGCACGCAATCAGTCAGAGATACGCCTTAGGAAAGAGGTGTGACTCGAGTCTTGACTTGAAAGACTTGACTGAGTTGGCTGAATGGATCGTGGTAGGTAGGCTGTTCCAACAGCTTGATCCAGCAGTTGAAAAAGCGCATTCCCCATAACACGGCTTCATCCTCCGCACATACAGATCACCCTTCACGCTCGATCTAGTGTCACTATAGCTATATAGTGTCTTTCAACAGCACTCCTCCAAATTGCTCCAGACACGATAAAACACAACACCATGATCAACTAGAATAGCCTCATTCTATACCATACCTCCTTGAACATTTCATTTCATCAACCTATTTCAATAGCATCATTGCTATTAAGTAGTTTTAAGTTCTGGCCTTTACTATATGAATGTCAACGTCCTATGAGGCAATCTCCCTACAGCACTGGAAACAAATATTCAAGCATTATTTAAAAACCTAAAATGTGTTATAGAAACTTAATTCAAGTCTCTGAACTGTCAAATAACTTACCATCAAGTGGGTGCGTCCAATTTTGACAATTCCATTGAACTCTTTCGATTTGGCCTGCAGTGCGTGGTGCAACGTCTTCAATCCCGGGATCAAAATGTCCCTCGTTGCCAAGGAAACGGCAATATGCATTGCTGTAGGAAACGCATCATTTGAACTCTGTTTCGGCACAGAAAAGCAGAATCAAGCTATTTCTGTAAAATTTTCAAAACTTCAATAAACCAATTCATTCATTAGGAATTAAAACTCTAATCCATAAAGTCATTTAATATCAAAGACGCTAGAGCAAAGAGAGCACCTTTGGTTAGCCTCTGATGAGTTTCTCTTGAAGTGGCGCTATATAGATTTGTTTTCTGTGTATATGCAAATGTTCAATGTTTTGTACAATGGTATAACCCCCCCCAAAGTCCTACCTGCACCTCACCGCGGTGGGGGGGGTGAACGGCTAAGTAGGGGAATGCCCGGTGAGGCTATGCCATCAGTGGTGAAAGCCCAGTGGTGAAAGCCCTGGGCAGAAGGACCACCTTGGGCGTCTCGCGAGGTGGACAGGCTCACCGGGAACCCCGAAAATAGCTGGCCAACGCAGGAGGCAGGTGCTGGAAGGACACCTGAGGGCGCAAGAGGTCATATAAAAGTGGCCCACCGGCTTCCTTACCCTGCCAGAAGAGGATTGGTCACCGTCTGGTAAAGCGACCAAGAAACCTCAACATGAAGCAAAGGAACAAATCAAGGATAGAGAATTCTGGAGACGACAAGTTGAGGACTCATCGTTGGCCTTGGCCTGATGGAGGAGAAGCAAAGAAGATAACCATAGAGATGTATAATATATAAATATATCACTAGAGCGAACATCTACCATCTATGTTTGAGGCTGCCGATTCAAAACGGCCTTCGTCCTTAAGCTAGGCAAAATGAGCGTTGACTGACGTCATAATCGAGAAATCGACGTCATCATCGACGTGTATTGCGGGGACACGTCACCAATTATGTTAATGAGCGCTGGCTGACGTCATGCAAGCTTAATTTCACAGTTCAACTTGGCTGTGATAGGCTACACAAAAGTAAACATCGATATCTATATTTAGAATGCTTAGCTTCTGGGTCAAGGTCGCTTAGCGATTGTGACTTCACTGCGACCTGAAGAAAACATACGTCATAATTATGGTCTCTAGCGCTTATAATAGATCTCATTGGGTATAACCAATAAAAGTTATGGCTATAGCTAAACAATAAAAGTAATGGTAATGTCTGTGCAAATCAAAGCACCTGGCTCATATTGACGTGGTCGTTGGGATGAACCGGTTTCTTCGACCCCATCTGACCTCCCAACATTTCAATTGCTCGGTTGGCGATAACTTCGTTGACGTTCATGTTTGTCTGCGTTCCCGATCCAGTCTGCCACACGACCAACGGAAAATGGCAGTCCAGTTTACCAGTAATCACCTGCCAATCAACACAGCCTCGTTAGTGCAAGAAATTACACTAATTAAAAGCAAATGAAGTCATAATGACGTCAACTGGCAAACTTTAATGAAGAAAATGCAAGCACAGTTTTTCAATGCTTGTGAATCAGTCGTGCCACGTGTTTAGCATGTGAGTAGCACCTTATAAATTTGGAGTTTATGATTATGATTATAGTTTTATTCGTCCACACAAAACATTTGTGGTAATAAAACAACAATCTCACATGTAGCACTTTGTATGGTACTTAAAATGTGCTATGTACAAACATACACAGCGGGATCTTCCTCCCACAATGCGAGTAGCTTACAGAGATGGATAATCGTGAAGATTAGGACAGGGATTTTAAATGCTTGATTAAAAAGTTGTGAACTCAACGAGAAAAATATGCTAAGCAACTATGGAAAAAATACTGATCACATTCAGAACTGTGGCTTTGAAATTCCGCCCAACAAACCTCATCAGCCGCTTTCACAATAGCACCAGACAACTTTTCATCGAGTCCATACTCCACGTTCACAATGGCAGCGGCTTTCTTAAGAATCGCAAGGCCATGAACCACTTCAATCTAAAAGAAGTCAGCATGAAAAATGCTCAATCTGTAGCAGTAGAAACTGATCAAATAAAAAATTTAATTCGTCTGCCAATTTTGTTCAAAAATTACAGCTAAGTTCAAAACTTTGTTGCATAATACATTCGATGCTAAAAATATACATGTACAGTTGTACACACATGCAAGAATTTAACTAATCAGAATCATTCGGAGGTTTGTAATCATTAACCAATTCCTGTTGAGTAAAACTATTGTAAAGCCATAGATTATGCTCAATTCAAAAGAAAAATAGAATTTGAAACCAGAAAGCAGAATTTTAAGAGCAAACTGCTAAAACTGCGTCTGATGTGGTAAGCTGAAGAAGAGCCGTTTCTTACGCTAGCCCTCAGGCATCCATGGGTATGAAGTGTTAGCAACTTCATTCTCTAAGCCTTGGCATATGAGGGCGGATGGCCAGACCTCTCCCTCACCGTCTCATCTCCCCACCAACAGTTTCCAATCAGTGGACTTATTATAACCGAGTTGGCTAGAGGCGCATGCGGAGCAGAAATCTCTAATCAAATGTCTGCCCTGGCAGGGATTTGAACCCCAACCTTTCATTGGACAGTCCAGCACGCTAACCACTACATTACCGATCACCCCCTACTACTGAACTCATGGCTAAACAGTTCTACGAACTAAAATCAACCAAATTGTTACCGGCATTCGTTCACGAGTTCCACCAATGTCAAAGTTGATGAGAGATCGTGCTGTATTTATGCCGTAGTACTTGTCCGCTGGCACCTCCAGTTCCCCAAATGAATCGGACTCTTTACGATACTAAAACAACAGAAGAACACCAATGAACAAACAATAGGAAGTTTACAACAAATGAAACCAGCAATAACAATTATAATTGCAATCTGACATTTGTAAAGTGCTACTTCAAGAAAAAACTTGTAAGTGGCGCTCTCGCCTCGAACCAGTCAAATAACTGTCGAATAATGCAGACTTCATGCGCTTGCGAAACTGAGGAAGGGACAAACCGAGGTGCTCGAGCTGCAGCTCTCGAGAAAGGCGATTCCTGGCGATATCTACCACTCTCTGTTTTCTGAAATCCCAAGCTCTTGCCAGAAAAATCCCAAGATTGGCCAAAAGTGTAAAAACTCCCAAGTTACTGAAAAGGAAAGAGTTGTGATGATATATGCAGTGTGTTGTAACAATCACAATTATTCGCAAAAATGCTGATCTAAGAACTGGCAAAGAAAAAACCCGGAGCATAACATTGAATTAACAAATAACGATGTTTACAAGTAACAATAATAATAAACGTCTTTCAGAACGACCCACTGAGCGAGTTTTTTTCTAATTTGATTTGCTGCCACTGTTGAAAGGTAGAGTAAAAACCAGTCTGTAGACCTTAGAAAAAAATCCCAAGATTGCTATGCAAAATCCCCAGATCCCAAGTCAACCCCAAAATCCTAAGATCTTGGGAAAAATCCCAAGGAGTGGTCACACTAATCATAGGCGATCCCAAAGATGTTAAAATCTTTGGGCGATCATGCGCAAATCGCGACGCCATCTAGCGAACTATTTATTATTAGTGACATTTAACGGCCTAGTGCGCACACCATCTATCTCTTACACCACGATTTTAAATGATTACTTACTGCAGCTGTTGTCAAACTTTTCGACAACCCAGGTGAAATTAGTAACTTGCAGACTTTGCCAAGTGCAAAAGGCCTTGCTCGGATCATTGTCGTTTATTGTAAAATATCTCAACACTGGACTTGGCTGAATGAACATTTCCACAACACTAATAATGTGCTGTAAATATTTACTTGAAAAAATGGACCAATAACAGAGTTTAGATCGTAACGGAAACCACACAGTGAAGCGCAATTCTTATATAGCGCAGCAATTATCTTTGTTTAATATTTTAAAACTGACAATTACGCAGTATGATTACAAATCAGTATGAACGGATGATCACAAGTTATTACAGGAATCGAATTTAACTGTATACGGCAGCCATGCAAGGCGCACATCACGTCCTACATCTCATTTTACCAACGCGCCATCTCGCGAATGACAGGCCGAGTGGACCTTTTGGAGGGTTGCGGGAAGCGGTCGCGCTAAAATTTATGTCGCTCTTTCACTACTCGTATTCGGTTTAAAAAAAAATAATTCATTAACTCATTCTCGAAACCAGTGGCGGCTCTAGTCGAACATGTGACAGACCATTGACACAATGGTCTGTCACATGGGGGCCGGGGACACAGATGGAGGGGCCATTCGATTCGCTCATTTCTCAGGGCTGAAAAATTTAATTGGTTTTTTGGTTTTTGGTTTTTTGGTTTTAAAAAAGTAAAAAACGAGAAAACCGCAAATTTTTCGAAAAACAAATTTCAAAATTATAAATGCCAAAAACAAGTCTCTTCAACTCTCTTGGTAATTGTTGTATTCTCTTTGTTAACTGAGTTTTATGCCATTCTACGGTTCACCTGTTAAAGTTATTTGTTTCATTTAATTGTAATCTGATTAATTTAAACGGTATTATGCCATTTTTTGTAATTTCTAGGTTTTATGATCAGAAATAGGAAAATCTGAAAACCAAAAACCAAAAACCAAATAAAACCATAAAAACCAACTTTTCATTTTTATCAAAAAGTTTGGTTTTTTTAACCTCTGCCATTGATGTCGGCGATTAACCGTCAGTGAAAACCTTGCTCGGTGTCTATAGGGCCTATACAGTAGGCAATAACCTCCTCATTTGAGACTTAAACCTTTACGCAAGCCGAGCACTCTAACCAATCTCCAATACTGTGCCCCTTGTGATAGGTCTTTCTGTTTTCTTCAACAAGCTATATTTCTTTCAGTTTTCTGGAGCATGTTGCAGCAAAGCACATGTCGTTAGGCTAACTATCTAAATCAGTTCACTAGTCTAATCAGTTCACTAGTCTCTTCCTTCGAATCCATTTAGGCCTATATCACTTGTTTGTCTAAATTTCCACTTTATTCAACCAAATTAGCCTACTTTAGCAGTTTCCTTATACAGACTCTGTGAATAATTAATCAACTCATTATAAACTGATAACATTTTTCCACGACAATTCAAAATATATAACACCACATTTGAAACTATTTTAAACTAATTATTAAATCTTGCAACTTAAATTAAACATTAAATACTTTATTTGCAACAAGAATTTAATCTTCAAAAAATATATATTATACCATATTTGAGTGTAATTTCTAGGCACTGGTGTTGGAAGATGACTTAGTTCCCGCTTTCCTGGACAGAATTTGAATTTCCACCTAATCAGAAAACGAATTTAAAAAATTAAATGTAAATTCAGTAAGAAAATAAATTACATAATTAATTTTATCAAAAAGTATAAAACTCTTAAGGTCTTCGATGCAGACTGCTTTTATCACCACAGCTAAGTTGAAAACCTCAACTCAGTAGTTTTATAATGTGTTAAAATGACAACATGGCAATAGAAATGGTTATTTAACGCTATTTTAAATGGGTTTATCATAACAAACGACCATACGAATAAATATGCACTTCAAATCAAGAAGGGAACTAACCAAAGACCTCCACTACCAGCTTCAGCATCTCATTTATTCCAGTTTTTCTTCTTAATCAATTTTTTTTTATTTTATGCTTATTTTACACGCTGATGTTCTGGCGTGTGAGAACTACATAACTGTGTCAAGTTGTTAACGTTTAATTTAAATTAATTGGTGACGCTAAACGATTATGCTGTGACGGGCGACTAATTGAGGATGCTAAAACGATAGATTAGGCCTACACGTCCCTAAACTGACATGGATAGTCAGCCAATATCCTCACTAGTAGGCCTAGCCTGTATTCGAAAATACTTCCAAAATTTTATTTTATTTTAGCTAATTTTGTTTTAACTAATAAAATTGATTTCGGAGACCCGGCTTTAATTCTAGTTCGGAATTGGTTTTTCGGGAATTCGATACACACCCAATTAGGAACAAGTATAGGCCTATATGCCTACTCTTACCGATCTTTCAAGCGCAAAATAATTAGCTTTAAAAATACTCGGAAGTCGGAATAGTCTATAATAATTTCTCCAGTAACTAGCGATAAACCCAACCGAGTTGATCGATCAGTTAGGCCTATACTTAAAATATATCTAGGCTACCTAAAATTTACTAATTCAGAATCTATTCAAATTAAATTCGCCGAAATGTAGGCCTACCTCTTTATAATCGCTGCCGAGAATGAAGACTAACAATACCATCAATATAATGTCGACGAACAAGACAGACAACAGTTCAAATGTCGCAAAAGACTGACTTTGAAACCTTCGCATACGCTTGGTACACACGCTGTTGTATGATAAGAGGGCGTACATGTATACAAGGGGTGAACGAATCACTAGTGTGTACTGTGCGTGGAGTTCGTCATGCATCCATCCTTCCATCCATTCATCCAACAGCACGTGTACGCACGCATACATACATACAGACATGCAAACATGATCCATCTCACATAGGCTACATGCATGCATACATACATACATTCCCAGAATTAATGAGCATACATGCATACGTGCATAAAGCCATAAACACAGTTATGCACAGGCCTACTTCTACGCGCGCGCACACACAGCACAACACACAAGCATGTACGAAGTACACCAAAGCCTGCATCCGGTTAGGCATAAATGAAAATTAAACGACTCTTCCGGAAACGATATTTAGAATCGATTGTGTTGGAATTTTGACGCTTATTGTTTGACATATTATTAGCTATTATAGTATTACCATAGGCCCACTCCTATATAAAGTGTCCGAACGGACATAACAGAAGCAGGTGCGTGTCTAAGGCTGCACCTACCGCCCCGCCCCTCGGCAGAACGTCTAAACAAATACGGTTCTTGAGGCCATGGTCCACGGAGGGTCATCGTCACCCTATACGCACAAAGACAATTACAGTTCAAGGTTCAGACTTTGGTCTCGTTCGAACGAGCTTCGCGCGCCGTCTATTCGTGAACGAAGATAAAGGCCGAAATTGCTTTTTAAAGTCAGCGCAGTTGTAAGTAAGTAGAGAAGTAAGTATTGTCTTTATTGAACAGCCTGCAAGCGCACTGCGGGAATATCGGATAAGAACAATCACAGGGTGATCAATGAGCAAGACTCGTTTTATACTGACCGCGAAACGCCGGGCTTTAAAATTTTCCTCTAGAAATGACTGATAGCGCTCTCTTTTGATTACTCGCGAAATACTGCGATTTTGTTCGTATTCGGAAGAGGGCGTTGTAAAATTTAGCACGTTGCCGATCTATTCTTAGTTGCCGATGCTCAACTTCTTTTCTAATTAATTTTTCTCCATTCGTTGGCCATCTTGTCGTATTATCAAGAATAGTTTCTGACTTTGTTATTGTCTAAATAGGCTTATAATATTATTATCAAAGTGAAAAAAGAAAAGGAGCCATCGTAGTTTTTGCGTAGCCTACTTATTTGACTACTTGGCTTTCCAGCAAGATGTTCCGATAACTAAAATTACCACCTTGCAAAATGTAGGCCCTTAAAACTTTCAGATGAATTTGTAGGGTTACTCGCTCCACAAATAGGTTAGGCCTATGTAGGGAATTTAGAAAGCTTCACTTGAATGAAAGCTTAGGCCTATCCCTCTGTGAAATGCACCCTTCCCATGATTCACGCTGTTCCGTTTCACAGAATCTTCCGCGCTGTACTCGTTTAAGAGTTTACAGGGTGTTCAATAAAGACAATCACAACTTAGGCTACAGTAGCTGTCCACAATCAGCATATTATGATTGCAACGCGTAGCCTACATACAGGTAGGCCTATGCCAACTTTAGGTCCATCCAGTATTAAAATCTTCCATATTTGTAGCCCAATTAAACAACTTACTCAAAAGTATCGTTTTCGGAATCGGAATAACTTATTCCAATTTCACTAATAAATAGAGCAGATAATTGGCATTAGGAATTAAACATTAAAGATTAGCAGAAACTAGTTCAAACACGAGTAACTCTAAGTTCCATCTTCTTGACTCGATTCTCGTAACTCGCACAGGTAGCCAATGTGGGAGCGGAAGTGATGCAAATTGTTCATCGATTTATAAACAGTTTCCTATTTTACTCGTAAAATTAATTCCTGTGGTAATTATCAATGTTTGAAATTGTTATTATATATTATCTAATATATTTTTATTTTCGTATAAAGCTGCTGTATGGTAGTTCTGTTCAACGCGGCTGTCTTGGCATGACTGCCACCTCGTAATCGCTGATGTAAGTAAATAAGTAAGTAAGTATATCCTGAGTATAATCACGGGCAAGCCTGTGGTATCGGGGCCTGAAGGATATAGTGCATAAGTTTACTGGCGTCGTGAGGGTCTGTTAGGGTCAGGGTTATGCGCCATCGGTTGATGCCTTGTGCATTAGACACCGGCGCAATAGAAGTTGCTAATTACATTATGGTTAGTGTCGTCATTAATGCACTTCGGCGTGAAACTCCGATTCAAAAACTAATTTCATGAATCCAACTTCCATCTAAGCAAAGAATTCTCATAAATTCATATGCCATTTAGGGAAACAATTATTTTCATCAATCCAGCGTCTATTTAAGCAAAGAATTAGTTTAATCAATCAAACTTCCATTTAGGCAAGAAATTGTTTTCATCAGTCCCGTTTCCATTTTAAAGTGACAATGTAAAATTATTTGACAACGTAAACTACGGTTCAACCGCTATTTGCATGCGCCAATGGGCCATATTAATATGCACATAAATGTATTGTAATATATTGAAATGTTTTACTCTACTGTGTGGTGCCCTCTGATTCTAGGTAAATCTGAACTGCAACTGTTTCTGTAGTTATTTTTTGTATTTCCGACCAGTCATGTTTTGACTCGAGCGTATACCAGGACCTCCTTATAAGTTGTTTTATCGCAACGCAAGTTCTGATTTAACACTATCGGCAAATTGGATCCTAAATCTTATTCAACTGTGGATAAGTATGCAATCTCATTACAAAATGCTACTCAAAGTGACTTCAAAGGAGAGTTATAAGAAGGTTCCATTTCTGTTTTGAAAAAGTTCCTATTCCTATTATCATCTCTGGCATTTCAGTGATTAAACACTTAAGATAGTTTGAAGTGATCTTATTGTATCCATGAAATATTTGCAGGTACTTCAGGAAAGCAGTAAGATCATTCAAAATGTCTTTAAAAGTTGAAACCAGGCGGCGTGGGTTAATCATTACCAAGTCATATCGTTCTATTGCGATAGTTGAAAGTTTTTATTTGAATGGGCGTTGTAATTTGCCAAAACCGAACACTTTTTGAAAAATGTGGAATACTAGACGAAAATTCAAGACAAAGTTGATGCCTGCCATGATTGTTAAGAGGTAAGCCGTAAGCTCCTAGTGGCAATTTATACTATTGATTTGAGGGCTTGTTTATAATTCTCCTGTCATGTTTCACTCACATAGCTAACTTTTTCCAAATAAATTGCCTTAAAATGGCGCAAGTTAGTTTCAAGTATTGCGTAATAGTAGCAGATTCTTTTCCTGAATGTAAAATATATCTCAAATTTGAAAGGCAAGTGTTTTTATGTCTGAACTGCCAGAGATAAAATATTTTAGTCCTTTTCCAGTAGAACTGTCCCGGAACTGATGTATATACTTGACGTATCAATCAATAAAAATTTATATAGTGCTCCTTCAAGATTCCTACTCAGAGATGCTCCCGACCCAGGCTAGGTGGAAGAAGGTAGTCTTAAGCAGCAGATGAAACTGAGAGCAGGTACGGTTAGGGAGGTGGCATATTGCCAGAGGAGCTAGTTCCATATTGTCGGACCAGCTACCAGAAAGGATCGGCTCTGCATTGTAGCAGTGTGGGCGAATGGGACTGGCAAGTCGCCATGAACAGAGGAGCGCAGTGCTCGATGGCCAGTGCTATAGGTAAGAGGGTGCCAAGCCAAAATCTCTTTATTGCAGACTTTGTTATAATATGAATTCTAGTATAACAAGGTCAAAATTGAGTTCCGCTTTATAACATGGTCTTATTGTAGGGGGTGCTTGACAGTGTTATGGATAGCGTGCTGGACTGTCAAATGAGAGATCGGGGGTTCAAATCCCCGCCATGGCAGAAATTTGGTTCGAGATTTCTGTTCCATCTGCACCCCATAGCCAACTGAGCTATAATGAGTACACTGACCATACACTGTCAGTGGGAAGATGAGACGTTGGAGAGGACTGGCCACCTGCTCTCATATATGCCGTGGCTAAGAAAATGAAGTCGCTAACACTTCATACCCAGGGCTGCCTTTGAAGAGGCTCAGAAAACGTGCTACACACTGGTATATTACATTGGGTGGAGTCTTAATTGAGTTTGAAACAGAATTATCTGTAGTCTCGTTTATGTGAGAGACTTCGTTTATGTGGTGATATGAAAAGGCTTTGCTGTTTACGGCGTTGTCTTTCATTGTAGTTAACGATACAGGATCAGATGCCTGTCTACTGCTCAGCTGCCAACTGTTATTCTAACAGCAGACTTAATGAAGGCATGCACTTCTATCGCTTTCCCAAAGAGAGAGAAAGGTAAACTATACACAGACCGATTCATCTTACTGCTTTAATTAGAATCATTTAAAAATGTTTAGATTTATGTGGATAGACATCGTGCAATGTAAAAATAAATACATAAATTAATAGGGAGTGTATCTAAATACAAGTTTAACTATAATCATAATTAAAATTTGGTTTGTGAGCAGGGTTAGTTTTGAGCACAAAACTCTGTTTTGTATATGATCATAATGTTTGAATTCAATATAATTATGATTAAACTTCTATTGTGCCTAGTAAAAACTTATTTTTTAAAAATTCTGTTTTGATAGGTATTTGATGAAATGTCTGAATTCAGCTTTTGACCAAAATTATCAGAAGTGTATTCTTGCACAAATTTGAGTCAGAAGGCAAACCAAACTTACATACTTATACTTTTGCAGCGACATCTTTTCACGCTGGAACCAAATTGGTCAAATGCTAACCAAAGGCTCATCAGTGTCAGAGATGGGCACGATTAGTTAAATTGCTAATCGATTAGAATTAGAATTAGTTACTGAAATTTGCTAATCAATTAGAATTAACAAAATCTCATAGCTAATCGATTAGAATCTGCATTAGCCAAACTTAGAAAAACAGCTAATCAATTAGCTAATCGATTAGTTAAATTTCTAATCAGTTAGAATTAGAATTAGCAAAATGTTGTTTAATCGATTAGAATTAGCAAAATCTTGTTTGTAAACGATTGGAATTAGAATTAGCTGTTTGTCTAATCGCTTAGCTAATCGATTAGAATCTAATCGATTAGTTACCCATCTCTGATATTCAGCATACATGTTTGCGCAGTCAATGTGTAACTTGTTCCTGCTCTCTAGAGATCTGTGTCAACTGAGCAGAGAAAGCACAACAGATATGCTGTGTACTAAACTTAGTTTTACCTATTCTCAATGTCCAGCAAGTCAGCTGAGGGCATTTGTACCAGTTTTATTAACTCCTTTAGTCGTGTTTTGCCGTTTTCACATTGATAAGCTTTGAAATAGCACGAGCATGTATTCAAATGAGTGTCTAAATTTCTTTGCTTCGTCCTGATTTTCAGGTGCTTACGTTGGGCCCAGGCGTCAGGCCGATTAGATTTGTACGAAAGAGGCGCAAGTCATCTTTACAACAACTTCTCGTTGTGTGAACGCCATTTTGAACCAAATCAGTTCATGAATGACAAGAAGAAAAGACTGATCTGGAAAGCGATTCCCACGATCTTCGAGATTCCTAAATCTGCCGTGAGGGTCAGAAGAAAGAAGACGAAGAATCGCAGGTCGACTGCGACTGTAAGACGTCGTGTTGTGGCCTGTGTGGACACGACCGGAGACAGCGATGCAGAAGATGATGATGACGAAATGCAGTTTAGCAACAGCAGGCAGACAAAGGTTAGTACTGATATGAATTTTACCAGAACCTCTTTAAAATGGATTTAATTTCAGCACACGTTACAATTTGACAAGGAAATGTGGAGTTGTGGACTCCAGACTTTGTCAGCACTAGAAGATGAACTCCTTAATGCACAATCTTTTTATAAGACCATGGTTCTTGCTATTAGGTTGGGGGAGTTTAGGTGAATGGTTAACACTCCGGCACAAAGAGCAGAAGATCAGCAGGGTGGCGGGATTGATTTGCCGCGTCCCTCCCAAAGGTCAACTCAGCCTTTCATTTGCCAGATGGCATTGGTAAAATGAGCAGTAGGACAGATGGGCGCCTTGCATGGTTGCCACACAGTTAAATTCGACTCCTGTAATAACTTGTGATCATCCATTTATACTATGACTTGTGATCATGCTGCATTCATGTCAGTTTGAATCAAGATTGTTATTATTATTATTATTATTATTGCACTGTATTATTACTCATTTATTAAGCGTTGCTATCTAATGACCAAGCATCAAGCGATGGTGCTGAGCAGTACTGTGAGTGAAGTAACTGTCTCCACGGAGGTTCAAACCAAAATTCACAGTGTCACAAGGCGAGTGCTGTTACTGTGTCCCACAAAGATATGGCACTCAAAGACTGTTTTAATGAGATTCTGCTGTGTGATTTCAAAGAGTTGAAAGGATTTTCTTTCAACAGTTTACGGTTACATTTCTTATGAATATTTTGAGCAGTCAAACTAAACTCTCTCACTGGGTGTTTAGACCGACATGTTTACTGAGTATTGTGTAGATGAAGTTGGAAAAGTTGCTACAGTGTATGTCTGTAGGTATTTGTTCAAAATAGTGCAAATTCTTTCCAAGTCATTTATTTTGTCATAGTGGTTATTTTGTTATAGTGTTTATTTTGCATCCATCTTTTCCTACGGAAGGATTTTGTACCATGCTGAACTCACACTTCCTATCAAAATGCAGTCCTGAGCTTTCAGGGTCTTTGTTTAACAGGTTAATATTAGTCGCTTGACCGAAGTATGAATTGAATTAATCTTTATGACTGATTAAAAAACTAGTGTATATTGGTACAAGAAGAAAGTTTGTTTTCACGCTGTTCATTCTTGCTGTTGCAGGGTGACTACATAGATATGCCTGGGTACTGTTCGGCACCCGGTTGCTCCACCGAGGCTAAAGTGGATTTTGGAATGCACTTTTTTCGTTTTCCAAAAGACGAAGACAGGTAAAACATGATTGAATTGCATCATAAATGCTTAACACGGGTTTTGATAATAAGCACTGATAAGTGATAAACACAGTAATAGTAGCAGGCATAATGATAATCATTATCACTGCAATATTTTAACTTCAATTGTCAATGTTATTGTGAGTTGCTGTTATGTTATTTTGTTGGCATGATCTGAGTTGGATCTTATTTCCTAAATTTTTAGCTCTAGTAGTTTTGTAAACACAAAATGATCTAAGTTTAGGTTTCTTTGGATAGACATTGTGCAATATAATATCCAGATTCTTCCTCCACTGCATTTTTATTTTCCAGAATAAAAGGCATGTGATATCGTAACAAAATGATGCACAATTTAGGCCTACAGTTTTCGATCTGATTTGAATTTCAGATGCAAGATATGGATTCGTAACAGTCAGCGTTTTGATTTGTCTGACAAGGATGCTGACTTTGTAAACACAAACTGCCGACTGTGCGAGCGACATTTTGAAGAGACTCAGTTCATGAACAGAGATGCGAGATCGCGGCTTATCTGGAAAGCCGTACCAACGCTTTTTGACTTTCCCGAGATATCAGACCTAGTATGTATGAAAAGACGTGCGGTATCAGATTCGAACGTGTCTTCAAAGAGAATTGGTATCGACATTTTGGAAGATTCGCCGGTTGGATTAAATCTAGCGGGACAATTAGTTCAAAAAAATTCCTATTTTGACAGTGGCTCCAAGAGCATATTTGGGAAGGTTGGTTGTTCGAGAAATGATTTGTTAGCTGTGATTTTTTAGCTGACTTTGAAAATAGGAAAGGGTAAGGTGAGCGGCCTGTTATTACGTAGATCTGTCATCAGTGTGTGCCTACAGACTTTTTGCCCATGACAGGTGATGTTTATGGTGATGACAATGATGATGAACATTAATGTTAAGAGGTGTGGTTCCAATGTTGACGAATCTCTTGTGGGAAGGGCAACCAACAATCCAATGATTGGTTGGACAGCCTTCCTTATTGTTTGGTTACAATGGTTGGTTACAATGGTGGGTTACAATGGCTCACATGTCGAAACAAATCGCCAGTTTAACATGATGTATCATGGTTCAAATCCCTTTACATTGGGGTGGAAAACAGATGTGCTACGTTTGGAAATGGACTTTCCTGTGGAATCTGTAACTATGCCCCCCACAAAATCCTTTAGTATCTAAGTGTGTCAAGTGGATGGTTAATTTCTAATTAATAGTCAAATAGGTTTTGGGGTGAGGCCAGATTTTCCAGACATTACAATTCTTCATCTGTATTTAATTTTGTCAGTACTCAGGGTTCATTCCTACTTTTGGTAGAAATGAATACTAATTAATTAATAGTAATTGACTTCTTAGTTATCAAACGTGTCTTTCAGGCAGTGTTTTCGCTCTGTTGCGGAATTACTAGTGATATTTATTAGGTGTAAAAAGAAAAATTATGTGGTTAATTGTCTGTGAAAGTTTCTTTGTAGTGAATTGTAGTTAGTAATCTGTAAATATGACTTTGTGTTTTAACCAAGTTCTAATTCAGCTTCATTTATTTCTTGTAGAAAATCATTTATGAGTCTACTCATGTAGGCAGTAGTTTTTCACAACAAGTCCTGCCTTCAGTTCAATCAGTCGTACAGTCGGCAAAACAGCTCGGCATGCAAGATGCGATGGCTGACTTCTTCGAAGATCAGCTTCAAAAGTGCCTTGAAGGTAACGGTTCCGGCGTTTCGGTTTCTTTCAGAAACTGGTCACATGTTTTGAAGAAGATCCGTCGAGTGGAAATGATTTGAAGCGATCTGTTGAAAGAGTTGTCACAATGAAAAAATTGCCAATTATTGTCTAATATTTTGTTGAAACAGAAAACATCTGTGCTCTTTCGTTCTGGAAATTTAGGACACTTAAGAAATTTGAAGACTCGTTTGTTCTCTGTGGCGATTACATGTGTTAGCCCATGTTCCCTAACTGGATCTGGGTCTTAAATACCATATGGTATGGTATATATACCATTAAGGACATCCACAATGAGGGGAGGGATGGGTCATTCAATTGCAGACAAGAGGGTGGAGGGTTATGCCAAAAACAGATCTATGTCTTGTAAACTGCTATTGTCTTGAGAGTTTGGCTAGGAGTGCCTCTAAGCAGTTACCATACAGGATCTATATAAATGTAATGAATGAAATGTCCGCATCTATATTTTGTACATATGTCATATTTCTGTTGATCTGGTGCCTTAAGCCCAACAGTCAGTTTATTGGTTCTTGTTGAAGCCTCTGCAGGATGTCACACAGTAGCAATCTTCTGAAGAGAGTACCGTAACCTAATCTAAGCCTTGATACTTCCTTGGGGTGCATACGTCTGCAGATGGGCTGGTGACGGTAATGCAGACAAGGGAGGGGATGGAGTGGGATCCTGATGAGGTTATCTTTTGTGACTGTCCTGTATGGATGATCCCTTTGCACTTTAACTTTGAGCTGCATTGATTCCCAGTCACTTTTAATTATGTGGGCCAAATAATTGGATATAGACATACCTGTAATTTCCTGTAGCCCCATAGTACTTGTAGCATTTTGTTTGCAGGAGTGAATGAATTAAGTGAATTTACTATACTATATATAAGACAATGTTTCATGAATATCAGTTTGTACATTTTTATTTCAGTTAATAAAGTCACTGTCAGCTCTGTGAATTTTTCTCGGCTTTAATTTTTTGATTGTGGATTTGCAAAGTTCATTCTTTTCAAGAACGAAGTGACTAGCGGACCGCCAGGCGGTCCGCAAGTTTATAAACTAGCGGGCCGCCAGTCACGTGTCAGATCATTTATGTCGGGAAAAAGTTGTTTTTTAGTTTTAACGAGTTCGAAAATTTAAAGAAACTGTATGAAACTACTAATTTAAATAATCTAACAATGCATGATGCGAAGACTTTTGAATCTATGAAAAAGTATGCAGTGACGAATGCTAAACATGCAGAATAAGATCCAATATTATTCATTACGATTGTGAGGTGTTCCGTAGTCGAGTGGTTTGCGTGCTGGAATGTAAGTTCAACGGTTTGAGGTTCGATCCCACCAGGGCAGAATATTTTTCTTATGCTATCCCCGCTATTTTTATGGACATTTGAAAACTTACCTATTTCCCTGGGTCTGGTCTTTAGAGTGCTTATGAGTAGTTACCTTGGTTAGTCAGAGGTAAGGTTAGGCGTCGTGAGGGGTCGGTTAGGGTCAGGGTTAGGGTTAGTGTTGTCATTAAAACATGGTACCATATCCTAGCACCATGCCAAAAGATACCGTAAAACGCCAGTAAACTTACGCATCCCGATACTAAATGTTCTCCACCTTAGCGCAATAAAGCCTAAATTAAGGTTCTCTGTCAATTTTCCGTCTTGGCGGACCGCTAGTGTTCGTAAATTTGAGCGCCGCGTGTGTCTCTCTCTGGAGTCACGTGAGACTGGCGGCCCGCTAAGTATTGGAAATTTGCGGACCGCCTGGCGGTCCGCTAGTCACAGCCTTTCAAGAAATATAGCTTGGGCTTGCTTCTGCTGAATTTAAATAACCCATAGTACAGAGTTCTGCATGGGTATTGTGAAAGTGCTGTTCTGTTTATAAAGTGCTGTTGTAATTACCAAATGTTGTGATTTACACAAGTGCTACTGAGATTTTCAAACTGCTACTGCAATGGTAACATTATTATTATATTATTTTTTTGCCCCAATGTAAAATGTAAATGTACAGATTATTGGACTGACCTAGTCACCTAACAAGTAGACTTAAGGGTATGTTTTTCCAGTCAGTGGGTGGGGCCGAGTTTAAAGTGTGTTCACCAATGGTTTTACCAACGAAAGGGTGACAAAGCTTCTCAAGATCTTATGATACTCCTAATCTTTTGTATTGTAGAAAACAAAGCTTCTTGATTTTTGTATGAATTTTCAGCCCGTTTGGAGTGTTTTTAGTTCTATACAAGCTGAAGAATTAGATGTATGTAGCAGAGCAGAACTTTGTGTTCTTATGCCCACCTTGTTTTCCTTCTTTACAGCCAAGGAACGGTAGTGTTATAAATTAGGTGGCTGTTGGTCATCCTGTGTAGTCAGAGTTAGAGGTGTGTCTAGTGTTCATTAGGTTAATTAATGGGTTAATTAATCTTATGAAAGTAATAACAAAGATAGTTGTGTCCAGTTTTAACCATAGTCTTTCAAATAGATGGATGCCAATTTGTAATTGCAGACTTGGAGTTGTGTCCTGTTGCTAGTATAAATGGCAAATCTCTTATCTGTGGGATCAGTCTTGATGCAGATAATTGATATTAGTAGTAGACTGAGACTTCCCCTGCTGGCACATTTACTGTAAGGGTATATGTACTGATTTTTCTATAACTGCTTTTGAGTGGTGTGTGTCTTGAAGGGGAATTTAATGAATGAATGAATGATTGAGATAGTCTGAAATGGAATGAATTAATAGAAAGAGGTATTAGAGAATGAATGGGACAACAAGGGATGAATCCCAGGGATCTGAGTAGGGACCAGGGCAGCACAAGACTTGTTGTTTAATCTCCAGCTATGCCAGCAAGGTTCGTAGATTAAGGACATCCACAGATATGACATACTTTGGACCTTTCACTGCCCCCTTGTCCGAATTTGTTCTCTGGCATTGCCCTCACCCCACCCATTTGCAGACCTCTGCACTACAAACGAGTACTAAGGCCTATTGTTTTTTCTTGCAGTGCTAATGTGCTACAAGGACCAATATGGATAGATAATATAAACGAGCTGGATAGATAAATGAGGGCATAACATCACTTGGACTTACACTAAGCAGTGGACTTGACAAATGACCTTGGACAATGGAGATCATTTATTCCTACCCATCGCCGCCAAATGTTAGCTGATGATGATACTGTTACAAGTTACAGTGGTTGTATTTCATGAAAGCGTTTATGCTAAGAGGGTTCTGAGTGGGCAATTACATTGCTTTACACTTTGTCATGCTAGACGACGAGGAAGGTGCAATGAGCTCCACAAAAGATTCGGAGGCAGTTCAAGCAGTTGCTGGCACCGAAGGATCATCTCTTGACGAAGGTCTCCGGTCCAAAGGCAAGAGTCGTCATTCAACAGTGTCTCTCGGCAAAGCTGCTCGTGAGACCAGCCTCTGAAGCCAGCCCTGAACTCTCCGTCCAGGTATTGTCCAAGACTGTTGCCTTATTACAGCATATGTAGCATCAGTTATTGAATGGTTGATTGTCATCTAGAGATGTATGCTGTGTATCTGTGTGTATGTTTGGATGTATCTGTCTGTATGTTTGATGTATGTATCTGTCTGTATGTTTGGATGTATCTGTCTGTATGCTTGGATGTATTTGTCTGTATGTTTGGATGTATCTGTCTGTATGTTTGGATGTATCTGTCTGTATGTTTGGATGTATCTGTCTGTATGTTTGGATGTATCTGTCTGTATGTTTGGATGTATCTGTCTGTATGTTTGGATGTATCTGTCTGTATGTTTGGATGTATCTGTCTGTATGTTTGGATGTATCTGTCTGTATGTTGGATGTATCTGTCTGTATGTTTGGATGTATCTGTCTGTATGTTTGGATGTATATGTCTGTATGTTTGGATGTATCTGTCTTTATGTTTCTATGTCTGTGTTTCTTTATCTCACAACCTTTCCTTTAAACTAGCCCTTTTAGGCTGCCATTGGTATGAAGCTTTAGAGACTTCATTTTCTTGACCTCGGCATATAAGGTCGGGTGGCCAGAACTCTCCCTCACCGTCTGAAAGTGTCATGATGAAAATCTATGTTCAAATCCATCAATCAATCAATTAGAAACATGCCTACAGGCTGGACCTGTAATGAGTGATGAGGATTTTGTTGCACTCTTAAGAACAATGGTGAGTCACGTCATGGCCCGATTGTCTCGGGACCTTTGATGGCAGTGTCTGTGTCTGAGAACACGTGCCAAGAGTTGGCAGTACAAATGACGGATTTCCATCTGGCATGTTTTGCCAGGAAATGCGATTCTAATGGTTCTTCCGGGGCCGCATTTGTTACTTTTACGAGGCGGTAAGTGGGTGGTCCGGGAGACGTGTGAAATCGAGGGCCGTTCACACGTGTGACTTTGATGCCTTTGTGGGAAACGCCCTCCATAGGTACAATGGATCTCGCAAATGTTGCAGTCTGTACGGCTTCATTATTATTCGGCGGTCAGTTGCCAGATGGCGGTACTCTCCCGTTGCCATGGAAACCGGACGTTGTCCACAGTGACCTGCACCGCGTGACCCTGCAAATGACCGCGCTTGGCTGACCACTTCCGCTCCCTCCCCCAATTGTTTATGTCGTCCTGGCGCAGCTGTGTGCCTAATTATGTTAATTTGCGCCGGACATGGGATCGTGTGATGAGATGCTGGCCATTGTCTGTCCAGCTGGTCATCGGGGACTAATCACTGTGGGTTCCAGCAGCAGTCATTACTCATCGCGGTTGTCGTCGTCATCATCACCACCCAATGAGTTTTTAAAGCCAGTTATTGCCCGTGATATTTACCGAGCTCATCGAGCAGGAAACATAAAAATTGTCATCTGCTAATCTGTGTGTGTATCTGTGTGGTGTGTTTCTAGCATGTACGATCATTTTGTGTTTATTTTCTATTTATCTGTTTGTTTAAAACGTGTTTGCCGTGCATGTGGTTCGTAAATTCGATTCCAAGGTATTATTATTGTAGGACAAGATGTGTAGAGTATAAACATGTAATAGTATAGCTTGAGACAAAATCTGCGGTTATAATATTATATTTGTGTTTACTGTACTTGTGTGCACTTTCGCAACCTTGCAAGGAGGGAATTATCAAGTTGCAGTTGTATATATTTATATATATGCATATATAGTTATATATATAATTATATATATATATTTATCATTTATATATATATATATTTGATAGTATTTGTTCTATATACTATTTTATATGTACATATTATGCTGTTATACTATTTTATATAATTATATATATATGTGCATACACACATGGTCAAACTTTGTCCGTGTGTATGCTATGTTTAATTAAATTTGTTATGTAAGCATTGGACTTAAGTGCATGTAGATGTACGTACACAAAACTAACGTACATCAACACTGTAGCAATCATTAGATTAGATTAGATTAGATTAGATTAGATTAGATTAGATAAGGTAACGTTTTGTTATTGTTGTTATTGTTACATTTAATATGAGAGATGAATGAAGGTGGATTTTGTTTGTTGAAACAGATAAACCGAGGCATCATCGTCTACATCTGTCTACTGCAAGGAGCGACCTCGGAAACTGTCAAGAAACTAGGTCAGTTCGTCGATTATTAATTTGACCTTTTAGCAAGGAATTTAACAATGTAATTGTAATTTTGTAATTTGTTGTAATTGCAATTTTTGTAATATTTTGTAATTGTAATATTTTTAATTGTAATTTTTTTATTGTAATATTTTTAATTGTAATTAGACACTTGTGTGGCTCCACTGTGAGAAAGCTAATCAGAGGCACTCCTAGGACTGGCCATCCTCCATTTGTTGAATTCAATTGACCTTTTAACCCTTTGTCAGGCAGAAAAAACTATACAACTAAGGGTGTGGGGTCAATTTTGACCCCATAATAATTTTCATATAATTCAGATTAAATAAACACAGAGATTGCATGAGAAGGTCATTATTATTTTAATAATATTCAACTGCAATGTCAGTATCTGTTGTACTTCCTCATGACGTGACGTCATCACTGTGGTGTAAGATAACTGTTTTGTACTGTAAGATAACTACTGCAAGATTACTGTAACTGATACCCATACTGCCATGTAATTATATTGTACTGTAATTGCATGAGAAGGTCATTATTATTATCTAATATTCACTGAAATGTCAGTATTTGTTGTACTTTGACATGACGTGACGCTGCATCACTGTATTGTAAGATAACTGTTTTTGTACTGTAAGTTTCAATTGCATAACATGCAAGATGTCAGCGCATTGTAAGATACCCATGCTGTAAAGAAAAGATTGTATTATTATTATCATTAACTGTGTTTTATTTTCATTTATTTACAGCGAGAACTGTACTAAACGTTCGACTGAGTGAGGCGGACGATGGAAAAATGGTCTCGGTGCTCGAACTGCCCGGCGAGGTACTCATCATTCCACAGGCGACGCTAGGTGGCAGAATTAAAGGCAACGTCATGCAGTACCACAAGAACATAGACAAGACGGTCGGAGAGCAACTGTACAGTGGGTTTGTTCGCGCGTGTCAAGCGATTGTTGAGAAGAACGGTCCAAGTATTGAACACGGATGCGGCGTTCTGAAGGGAACGTATGGCAATCGACAGGTTCTGAGTGTTGAAACGAATGGACCGTATAGTCATATCATCGAGGTGTGATTGAGATATCATCGAGGTATCATCAGGATATCATCAAGATATCGAGATATCATCTAGATATCATCGAGGTATCATCAAGATATGATTGAGATATCATCAGGATTTTGTCAAGATATCGAAATATCATCTAGGTATTCTAGATATCATCGAGATATCACTGAGATATCTTCGAGATATTATTGAGATATCATCGAGGTATCATAGAGATATCGTCTAGATATCGTCTTGATATCATCGAGATATCATCGACTGTGTTGACTTTGAATCGAGTCTTTACAATGATACTATATCGATTTTGTTCTGTTAGAGAGATGCCAAGTCCGTTTGTTTTGATGATAAGATATCGAATTCTCCTTTTGTTGGAAGAGGCTTTTCTCAGTAAAGAATTCTGTCCAACAGCTATAGATGTTTTTGTTCATCTCTCCCACTTCGTTTTGGCTTCGAAAAGTGCTGTATGGGTGTCGGATAGGTACACGTACATAATTACGAACAGTTTTTCTAAACTCACAAGACATTGATGGTGTTTGATATAATTTTTTCAACTTGTTTTTGCTTCGTCAACTTTGGTGAGAATAACAGCACCCTGATTGTAGTTGGGGTAGGGTGTGCGATAATGTAGTAGTTAACCTGCTGTAGGTCGTGGGTTCAAATCCCCAACTGGGCAGAAATTTGGAGATTTCTGCTCCAGCTGCGCCCTTGGCTATTATGAGGACACTGACCGTACACTGTCAGTGGGAAGATGAGAGTCATGAGACGGCAGGACTAGCAATCGGCCCTCATATGCCGAGGCTAAGAAAATGAAGTCGCTACCCATGGCGTCTCTCACTACCCATGGCTGCTCTCTCATGGTAGCTCAAGGGACTGCTCTTCTGTTTAATTAATCATTCGTATAGCTTCGCTGTGGGAAAACTAATCAGAGGCAGTCTCTGTGCTGGCCTAAATTGTGCTACCCGAAATGTCCTGGAGAACAATGGATCTGTGGAAGTTAATACGAAAGAGGTAGAATCGATCGACAGAGATTGCGATTCGCTTGCTGCAAGTAACAATCTCGGAAATTCTTCATGGCCACATATTTTCTCCCTTTCAACTCTTCTTCTCACTTTAAACCATTCTTATCTCCAATTTAACCAGTTTTTTCCTTTCAACCATTTTCTTCTCCAACTCAACAATTTTCTTCTCCCTTTAAATCTTTTTCGTGTCCAATTCAACCATTTTCTTCTCTCTTTGAACCTTTTCAGCTCCAGCTCAACCAATTTCTTCTCCAACTCAACCATTTCTTCTTCCTTTCAACCATTTTCTTTTTCCTTTCAACCATTCTTCCTTTCAACCTCTATTCTTCAACTCAACCTGCCACTCGGGACGAAGTGCGGCCTCAAGGGCTTCACACGTGCGCGTCGAGAGGTTAATTTGATCAACCCAAGGAGCCCTAACAAGTCGTGCATGAAGGTGACTTGGCCAAATCAATAAAGTTGACCCGAGCGGGAAAGAAAGAAAGAAAGACACGGACATACAGACGGACGGAGGGTAGTTAAACTGCCCAAGGGAGGAGTTTAAGTGGTTCAGTTCTAAGTAGTAAGTAGAATGAGAATGAGACACGGACAGAGCCTGCAAAGAGAGGAAGGAAGGAATAGCCATGGAGAGGCAGGCAGACGGACGGACGGGGTGCTAGATTGCCCGAGGGTTTTGGGGTGTAAGGGGTTCAGTTCTAAGGGGACATTTTCGGCTCATCGTTTTACCAGCCAAGTAACTCCCAATTGCGTTTTGATCAAGATCGACAGACGGTTGTCTGAAGAATCTTCAGAGTTATTACAGTGTTTCAAATTCTGAAACACCAATGACGCGTAACGTCCCTCGCTGACGTTGAAAGAAAAGCATGTCCGTTAGGCCTATATCTGACAGCCTGTCCAGAAGTATGTGAAGAAAGGGCGTAGGCCTACCTAGTCTAGAGTATTTTAGTTATTGTGTTTCCACACTTTCTTCTTATTTTTCTGTCGTAAAAGTGTTGACTACCGTTTTGTTGTCAGCGAACTTTCTTCTTCGCGTTTGAACCCAGGACCAGGTCGATCGCTTAGGCCAGTGGTGGCCAACCTGCGGCACGCGTGCCACTTGTGGCACGCCGGCCTGATTAGTGGCACGCGGAAGACCTTGGAATTTTCTAAAAATTATGCTGGGTGTTTTAGCTTAACACTTTATCTATATAGAATTTGAGGCGCCTCCATAGCTGCAGTGACCAAGGGCGTGGTAAATCGGTCTGACGGCTGTAGACAGACGCAGCACCTGGGCTGGAAGAGGGCAGCGGCAGGCTAATCAGTCGGCAGGCGGTCAAAGGCTTTCTCCATAGCATATTTCTGCTATGCTGCAAGTCGAGCTTCTTCCCAGTAGGATCGAACAAAGAAACAGACTATATGAACTTCTTAAATAATTATTTTTGTACGAGGATGGAATGACTACTAACAAGACGGCTAGTAGGCCTACAGAATGTCTTGCTAGAACGTGAATTGGGAAGAACAGTATTTCTTTACTTTGGGGTCATCCAAGCCTGTTTGTCTTCTGTGTAATGCAACGGTTGCGATATGAAACAAATTCAACGTTGAATATGTCATTTCAACCAGCTACATGGGGACTTTCAAGAAAAATACCCGCCAGGGTTAGCTCTCAGGACTCATTTTATCAAGAAGAAAAAACATCTTTGTTGGCACAACAGTAATTTTTGTCAGAAAATTTTTAAATTTAAATCAATTAATGGTCTCAATAAACTTCATGAGTTAACTTTGTTATTGGTACGAAAGAAAAAGCCTTCTTATTCTGATCGTCTGATGGCGAAGAATTGCTGCATCCGGGTTTTTCAATTTTTCAGGAGATCCCGAAATAAGCAATGGTGTGAATTATTTTACTTGAATTTATGGAAAGCAATGCGTGACGCCGTTGTATAAATCTGTCGTTTGAACAAGCGCTTATTTTGACATCGGCAGGTCATAAAGCTTCTTGTATTGTATGTAGTGGCACGCAGGCGTATTACATTTTGCGGCACACCATGTACAAAAGGTTGGCCTACGGTAAAATGTAAATGTACAGTGCACGTTTTTATAGGCCTGTGGGCTAGGGACTTAGTGACCTCCTGCTCCTTTTCAATGAATTGAGATCCTTCACCGCAGTTGCCCGTTTGAATGCATGGCGTCACGCCATTTAAGGTCCCCGTTCACGGACCGCAAACATATTGCCCTAGGACTGTCAACTTTTGATTTCGCCAATCCTGTAGCCTACGCTCGCATATTAACTCGATTTGCCTATCTACCCTGTCCACGTCACTGTATGTAACGAATGTTGCGTCAGCCTACTGTGGGATCTACAGTCTACTGAGAGGGGATTTCACCGTAGGCCTACTTCGCACAAACCGGAAGTTTGGAAACCGTGCTTTCTCTGTCTCAGGACCCTTCGAATGGAACCGTCTTCCAGCTTCAGTTCGACAGTGTTTTATATCTGTTGCAAAAAACAAAGTTTAAAACAAAATTAAAAACTTATCTGTTTATCTTGCTTCGTTTTATGACTAAGAATATATGCATCTGATTAATTTGCGCTCTCGTGCAAGACTATGATCCGAAATTGTCAGAAAAAAAAAAGCGCGCTAAAACCAAAAACCAAATAAATTTTCATTTTCAAAAAAGTTTGGTTTGTAAGATTGTATTGTACTGAAAAGAGTCGTTACTTGAGGATATCGTAATCGGATAGATTATTAACCTATACCCTCTATTCTATGGCCACTCTGTATTACAACGGTCGGCTGTTCGACGTTAGTGAGCAAAAACAAGAACAGCATTTGATGAAGTGGACATTTACACCACGTTCCGGGACAATTTAATTGGGATCAATCCGAGACAGACCCAAGGCCGATTCCGGGACTGTCCAGGCAAATCCGCAACGGTTGGCAGCCCTATATAGCCCGCGATTCAGATCTCTTAAATAAGACACCGTCGGGAGGTGAACCTCGATCCTCACGTACAGATGGGCATGGGACGTAAGCTGTCACCGATACAGCTAACTGTACTTTTAATGGGCGGACAACAATAACCCCGTCAAACGGCGTCCTCACGAGTGCAAACCTCTAATCGCTACTTCGCGTCTGTCATATATAAAAACGTCGTTATTCAAAGCAAGCCGCGCGTGGTAGTAGCCTATACATTCTTTGTTCAGATCCGGTAACCTATATTTTACGCATGATGTCGGGAATATTTGCCAACATCTTTGTCCTATTCACCTGTTGTAGTTCACACGACGCGTATTATAAAGAGCCTTTTGTGCACCTGTATAATACAGGCCTACTCTCAACAGGCATTCTAATAGCTGCACACCCAACTACTCGACCGACCGACTGTTGCTGTGTTGTTCTACTTGAGAGGAAAGAACCGTCAGCGGCCGTAATGGCCGTGGCGCCTATAATACTATAGCAAACGTTGACCTTGACTTGATGTATTTGATGTTGAACAACAGCTTATAAGAGCTTTGCCTTTGTCAACACAACCATTCTTTTGGAATTGACCAGAAGAATGACTGCATCGACACAAGCAAATATCTCGACAACAGTACTGACGAAGTGGCGTCGCCTGTGGAGGTGCCCGCGTGGTGACCCCCGGCAGGAAGAGGTGCCCTCGTGGTGACCCATATGTCAAAAGGTGCTCGCGTTAGATTCCCACATGTGGAGAGGTCCCTCCGTGTGACTACAAAATAATGTCAATAGGTCCATTCGGGTGTGACCATGCGTATTTATAGCCTACACTTAGACAACATTTTTCGGATAACTCTGTCACTACCATACCTATCGTAGTGCCAGTCTTACACGCTGCCTTTAACCTTAGGCCTAATCATCTTCGTCATGACACAATGTCAGTTAAACAGCAATTGAGCCAATCTATTTCGGACATGTGTAGCCTACATACTTATTGGAATATATTTATGGCCCTAAGAAAGAGAGACAGACAGACAGGCAGATCTTGAAAGAAAGAGAGAGACAGACAATTGACAAAATGACAGTGTAGACCTAAATGCATGTACTTAGCTTATTTAGCTACATACCTTCCTCCGTCACTAAGGGCTAAACTAATTCGCTTATCGTTCTCGGATCGAAGCCTTTGTTTCTTTTCCCCAGGGATTGCCGTGCAAAGCCTCTGAATAGCTATTCTGCGAAAGGCGCTTATAAATCTATAGATACGGCACAATAGCTCAAATGGGGCAGATATCTCAAAACATATTTCTACCTCGGTGAGCTCTTGGCTTAGGGCCCCCAAAGTCTTAATCCGGCCCTGCGTCATGCCAACGAAATTGGCATCCACCAAACAACAGTGTTTTCTTGTTCGTCTTGTTCTTATGAGCAGTGTCTTCATGCGAGTTGACCGCAGATGCCCAGCATTTATATCTAATTCTTCCAGTCGTAATTTAACTTTAACGTCGTCAAAGGGCAGCCATAAGTCACTTATTAAACAACATAGTCTCCAGTATAAGTTTCACTTATTTCACAATCTCTTTCGCCGACCAGATTTTCTTAGAGCGCTCACCTTCGGCACCTTTCCTCTGCGCACGTGATCCGTGTAATTCTAGCAGACTACACACAGTCTTACAAGTCGTATCAGCTTACAGCAAGCGTCGCCAGAAGAACGATCATAACAGATGCGGAATAGTCTGTGTGATTGTAATGGCATCGGACAGTCCATGTGTTTCATGTGGTGGCAGAGGCGACCAGAAGACTTGCCAAACGAGTCTGTAGATTAACGCAAGAGACAAGATAATAAATGATAAAGAGCCTGATGGGTTCTTAATGCGTTGTATCAAAGTCCACATACATACGCACAAACATACGTACATAGGTACATATATGCATGCATACATGCAAACATACATACATACACCACACCATTAGGAACATTGCCATCGGTTGATGCCTTGTGCATTAGACACAGGCTTAATAGAAGTTGCTAATTACATTACATACATACACGTACGTTCATACATATATGCATGCAAGTATACATGCATACATACATACACACATGTACATACTACATACATACATATTTGTATGCATACATACATACATACATGCATACATACATGCATGCATGCATACATACATACAATACATACATACATACATACATACATACATACATACATACATACATACATACATACATACATACATACATACATACATACATACATACATACATACATACATACACAGGCCTACATTAAAGGGAAAGGGTTACATTAAATTGTTAAGCAGGTGAATGGTGTTTCGAATAAGAGCGGCGAAAGAGATAATATAAGACTATAGTCTATATGAATCGTCCGTTTGATATCTGTTGAAGTTCTGCGTTCGGTTTATGAATGATAGAGAGAGGTCTCAGGTCTGCACAGAAATTGCACAGGAGCAGAGTTGGTAAGCGAGGGAGGGCGACGCTGAAATCTAAATCTAAAAGGTACTTGAAGACCTACAACAATGGACTCATGTTCGGGTCACAATCGGCGCTGTTTGACAGTCTGTCCAACCGCAAATGATTCAGACGTCACTCATTGAAGAACTATAGTCCTTTAACTAACACAGTAACGACGAGCGTATCGGCCTACTAAAAGGGAAAACCAATGCAGGTGCTAAGGTAACTTAGACCAAAGCTAGGCAAACTTTACTCTACAGAGTAATGTCACAAGAGGAAGCTAATCTGGTCAAAATTCAGATGCATTTATAAAAAGACAGAGGTATTATGTAGTTTTCGTAGATTTTTTAGCGTAGCTTTCTACAGCTGCAAAACCCTCTCTCGTTTATTTTGTTTCGACTAAAAGCCTCCTTAGATTGTAATTGTAATTGTAATTGAACATTTGTATAGCGCCACTCAGAGATTCAGAGGCGCTCCCGACCCAGGGCTCTAACAAATAAGATAGTCTTCAGGCGTTTCCGAAACAGAGGAAGGGAAAGGCTGAGGAGCTCAAGACGCAATTCATGCGGAAGATGGTTCCAAGTAGAGGGGCCGACATAGCAAAGCTTCTGGATTGAGCTGTTGCACCACGCATGCGAGGGGACAACCAGAAGGCTCTCTGGTGGCAGAGCGCAGAGCAGAGCGACCAGGAAGTGTAGAAACCGATGTTTACCCTCCTTCCAAATGTACCATAATCTATCGAATCCGACTTTCAAGCTTTCGCGTCCTCAGAGAAACCCGTCTTAGCGGCTCCACTGCCTCCCCTCTCTGGTCTCTCTGGCAACCGGACGGGGGTCTTCCCTTACATCTCTGGACAACCACTCTGACACGACACAGCTCTCGTGAATAAGCTGGTGCCCTGCGCTTAGCTTTAGAGTAGCTTTTTTGGCAGTCCAGCACGCTGACCACTACACTATCTAGCGCCCTCTTTGTAGATGCAACTGAAAATGTACAATTTTCTATAGCGACCGTAATGGCTGCTGTGTCTAGACATTGATTTGAGTAGACACTACAGTATTAAAGGCAAACACGAACGATTAGTCTGTTAATTATCTGGCACCGGATGAGGTTCAGTCGTTGCTCTGCCTGTTAAAAATGCCCTGCAGGCAACTGAGGTGAAGAGGTGAATTCGTTAGCACAACTAACTTCATACAGGGTATGACTTATGGGCGACAGAAGTGGGGGAAATCACCCCAAGGGTGTAGACGTCACCATCGTAAGCGATTTCGACGGAAAACTGAACGAAATGCATCACCTCTTAAAAAGTTGGAGGGCTCCAGACCCGGTAAATCTTCCCCGATGACTTTACCACTGCCAGCGGCCTCTCATCAATCACCACCAGCAGTCCAGCACACCTCCCTACATTCATTCACAACTGACTCCTTACATCCCTCCTCGTTGCCTGCGATCATCAAGTGTGTGTCTTTTAGCTGAGCCACGATGCAGAACAGTCGTGGGCTCACGTGCATTGCATGCCTCGGCCCCCGCGGAATGGAATCGTCTGCCACTCTCTCTTCGTAGCTCACATTCACTTCATTCCTTCAAAAAGCGGCTAAAAACTCACTAGGCCTCCATGTTGGGATGGCATGTAGGCCTTGGACCCTTGTAACCCTATACCTATGGATAAACCCCGAATAGCAGGACCTGCAGGCTTTGGCTATTGTATAGGCCTCCATATAGAAGGATTTTAGGCCTTAATAGGCCTATACGTATGGACAAGCCCCGAACAGCAGGACTTTCGGGCTTTGGAAGGCCTAGGCTATGAATAGGCTTCCATGCATATTGGGAGGACGTGTAGGCCTTGTTAGGCCCACGGCGGCACACTTTAATCATCCTCGCAATCTAGTAAATTTCGGATGGCAACGGGTTCACTGGGGTCACCGGCGTCCTGATAGGTTAGCCAAATTCCGACGATAATTAATTATCGTTACACGGTAATTGCCGACCATTAAGTGTGACTGCAAGGCGCGTAATTCTAATTGCGAACGGAATTAAGGCCTAATTAAGGCCTACACTCAGCGAATGACCTTACGTGGCCTACGCAGTATATTATGTTCTGATCGGGTGCTATACACGCCACCTATCGAGAAAACCTCAAAGAACCACACAGCGTGTTTTGCACGAGAGCAGAGTATTAGAAATTGAGCGCTTTCGCTGTGGGGACGTACCAGCGGATGGCTAGACAATCGTAAAAGTCTCCGAGTGCTCGAAGTTAAGCCGCTCGGTCGTGTTCCAATCGTTGTTCCTTAACTTCCTTTCATGAACGTCGGTCTGCGTTTTGAGTTTACGCTACGCTGCGTACTTCAACTGGCGCGCAATGGTCGTCTGCTAGAGAGAGTGAGGTCACAGGTGTCGGTTTCAATACAAATATTGTCCCGTGGCCATTAGCAGCAGAAGGGCCTCTATCGCAGGTCTCTTATATCACAGGCCTTCTATTTATAGGCGTGGCACGAGCGTAGGCTAAGTGTTTCTCTGGGTCAATTTGTTCAATGCTATTTTCGCCGTTCGTTTGAGCTGTGAGAAACAAGACTGGAGTTCAAAGACGTTCAGCTTTGAGAAACTGAGATATCATCTGTTAACGTTAGTTCTTATTAAGAAACCGGGTGCTATAGAAGTCAGAAGAAAGACGAAAGGAGTTCGTGGATAAGGTCAGAATCAGCTTATAATGTGTATGGCTTATCACATAAGTTAAGTTTATTACATGAAGCTTATGGCTATATATAGGCCTACAGAGTTTAATGTATGCAGTTCATAACATGTTTTGCAATCGTCCAAGTTCAACATAACATTTATATAACGCATATATTGGGAATACTTGAAAATGCAAGCCAATAAATGTATGTATTTTGGTAGGTGTCTCTATATGTTTACATATACAAACTATATATACCAACTATATTTAATATAATATAAACTATACTCTGCTAATACGTATATCATAAAATAATTAAATATACATTAAACACCTTATGTGTGTGCGTGTCTGCGTATGTATGTATGTATGAGCACTTGTCATAGCGCCCCTTCAACATTTCTACTCAGAGGCGCTCCCGACTACAGCGCGGACACTGAATCGGAGTTTCACGCCGAAGCGCATGAGCAATTGCGAGTGAAGGACTTGCCCAGGGTCCCTACGCGACGGCTTGAGGTGGATTCGAACCCGCAACCCTCCGGCTGCAAGGCACCGAACATACCACTACACCACTGCGCCCCACTGCGTGTGTGCACATGAGTGTACTACACTGTATGTGAACGCGTAAGTAGGCCTAAGCCTATCTGTTGACCTGTCCATTCAGCAATGGGATCTGGTCATGTCCTCCTGTTGAATTTCACCATGCTTTGTTTTACCATGAATTAGGTGGTTGAACTCGAGTCGACTTCATTTGTTATAGTGCGTTTATTAGGCGCCATTATCCAATGACTATAAGCATCAATCGATGGCGCTGAGCAATTGTAAGAGAAGGACTTGCCCTACACAGTAACCGTCTCAGAGGAGGAGGATCGAACCCCTACTCTCCGCATTACAAGGCGAATGCTCTAACCAATTGTTTCCCGTGTCCTACACCTGACTAACTCCCCCACTTTTTTTTTCTGACAGTGCAAGTCCCAAGCCTGGATTAAGGAGGAGGGCGACGCTAATGGTCTTTGTTACCACACAGTGGTCGTTAAACAGTAAACAAGCAAGCAACTTCTGACCGAGTTGAACTCGCCTGATTGAAACCTGGTGAGTTTACCCTCTTCTGATACTTAATGGTGAACTTGGTACGCCGAAGGGGTTTAAGAGGTCAAACATACTCGGGTTATCAGTCCCGAAACGGCGTGAGAGTGGGCCCATTTTTCAGTCCCATAAGCCAACCCCGAGAGGTGGTCATGAGAATGAAGTTTTAGCGGCATCTTTTATCTTCAAACACTGTCTCCTTTCAAACCACCAACCTCTTGAATATTTTTAACCATTGGAACAAATCTCGTCAATGAGCAAAACTGATTCGTATAGGTCCTACAAAGCCTTTACGAGGTTCTCAGAATACGCTGTGTTAATGCCCTGCAAGGTATACAGGAGAAGAAGAAGGGTCACTTAAGCTAGCCCTGAGGCAGCCATGGGTATGAAGTGTTAGCGACTTCATTTTCTTAGCCTCGGCATATGAGTGCGGTGGCCAGTCCTCTTCCTCGCCGTCTCATCTTCCCTCTGACAGTGTGTTGTCTTTAGTCATTATAGATGAGTTAAAGGGTGCAGATGGAGCAGAAATACCTACCATATTTCTGCCATGGCGGGGATTTGAACCCCCGACCTCTCGATTGACAGTCCAGCAGGCTAACCACTACAATATCGAGCCTGCAAGATAATAGAGGGCTAGACTTCAATTTGGTAGCTGCTGGTGATGATCACGATGACTATGGCGGAAAAGAGAATGGACAAAGCGATGATAACTGCTGATGAGAGATGAAGTGATGATAATTATGCTGCTGCTGATGATTATTATAATGATGATATGATGATGATGATGATGATGATGATGATGATGATGATGATGATGATGATGATGATGATGATGATGATGATGATGATGATGATGATGATGATGATGATGATGATGATGATGATGATGATTATGATGACGATGACGATGACGATGATGATGATGAAAAATGATGATGACGACGACGACGATGATGATGATAATTATGAAGACGACGACGATGATGACAATAATGATGGTGTTGATGATGATGATTATAGCGATGATAATCATAAAAAATTTCGAGAACACGACAATATCAAGCAGGAAACTGGAGAAGAGCGTGTGATTTACGCCGATAAACGACCCGTTGCTTTTATAGCGCTGCCATTAATTATTCTAGACAATAAAAAACACATAGAATAGGTTAATTGCCAGATATCAGATATCAGCCACATAGCCAGACACTTCCATATCTTGTGTATCTGATGTGGACTGAGCAATCTTAATAGCCACTCTCACGTAGGTGCAGTAACAGAGCAGATAATTGAAAGCAGAAGACACCCTGTATCGCCGCCGCTTAACAAGTGGCCACTACTCGATGGATGGCTTTCGTACACGTTGTGGACAAAAACCATATACAATCCGTGTTAGTTTATATGGCACGCCAATTTAGATTAGATTAGATTGTTATAGAGGTCAAACTGTACATATATATATATGTATATATATTATATATATTTTATATGATATGTTTATATAGAAAAGACTTAGTTAATTTAGTTCTTTAGTCTATAAAATCCCTGCACAATTGCACACAGATAATTAGGTTCAGACTGTGTACTTATGTATATATAGCGTTTATATATACAAGACTGTTAAATTGACTGTAACTCTGTTATAATATATATATATATATATATATATATATATATTTAAAATTATAGTCTGCAAGTTTCATAAAGCTCTGCCCATTAGTCTCGCTGTCTGTGTCTTTGTCGCTATCTCTATTTGTCTCTCCCTCTCTATGTCTTTTTGACTGTCTGTCTCTAGGCCTCCCTCCACCCATATGCCATTCTTCCAATAGTTTTCTCCTTGACAAGCTCTTTTCCACTCTCGAATCCTTTCCAATCACCCGCACTCATCTCTCTGCCTGCCTGCCTGTTTGTTTGTTTGTATGTCGTTCTCTGTGTTTGTCTGTCTGTCTGTCCGCCTGTGTTTCTGATGTCTCGGTGTGTCTGTCTTCGTCTGTCGGTCTGTTTCTGTCTCTCTCTATGTTTCTGTCTGTGTTTCTGTCTCTTTGTCTCTCTGTCTATGTCTCTGTCTATCTATCTCTATCTCACTCTCTCTCGCTCTCTCTCTCTCTGTCTCTATCTGTCCATGTCTCTGTCTGCCTCTGTGTGTGTCTCTGTCTTTCTCTGTCTCTATGACTCGGTCTGTCTATCTGCCTCTCTGTGTCTCTTTCTCTATCTCTATGTCTGTCTCTCTCCTCTCTGCGTCTCTTTCTGTGTCTCTTTCTGTTTCTCTCACTCTGTCTCTATCTCTGTCTGTCTCTGTCTCTCTGTGTATCTCTGTGTATCTCTGTCTGTCTGTCTCTGTCTGTCTGTCTGTCTGTCTGTCTGTCTGTCTGTATGTCTCTCTCCTATCTAAAGACCGACCGGGAAGATATTATATGGTTGATGCCTTAAAGCATCTCAGTTGTCGCCTGTCGCTGAATCTCTCGCATCCACTCATCCATTTATCTATACCCATAAAAATCACATCTGATGAACCGCTGTTTCTTTGATGGGCCCAAGAACACGACAACATAGACATGACATTCACGCACGCAAAGACATTCATAGAGGCTTTATATGGCGCCAGGACGAGGGCGCCATATAAAAATTTACATTAAAATTCACTTAGCTAAATTGTGGCAGATTTCCGCAGATTAAATTAATAACAAAAGGACCTTTAATAGCAATCAATTTAGGCATTGACGTAATATTGAAACATGCATTCAGTGTCTTCATCTCTGTCTCTCTGTCTCTCTGTCTCTGTCTCTGTCTCTCTGTCTGTCTCTGTCTCTGTCTGTCTCTCTGTCTCTCTGTCTCACTCTCTCTGTCTCTCTCTGTCTCTTCTCTGTCTGTCTGTCTGTCTGTCTCTGTCTCTGTCTGTCTCTCTGTCTCTCTGTCTCTCTCTCTCTCTCATTCTCTCTCTCTCTCTCTCTCTCTCTCTCTCTCTCTCTCTCTCTCTCTCTCTCTCTCTCTCTCTCTCTCTCTCTCTCTCTCTCTCTCTCTCTCTCTCTCTCTCTCTCTCTCTCTCTCTCTCTCTCTCTCTCTTAAAGCGCTATCTTCTTGAATTACATTTTACGAATGCCATTGGAGCGCTACTGAATGGTCACGGCTGTGAGCGGCGCTATATAAATTACTAATTACATTACATTGTATGCATTTACCGAATCCCACACAATGCACTGCATGTAAGAATCGAAGGAAAGAGAAACAAAGGCAGATCAAGACAACGCTGGATAGACAATGTAAAATTTAATGAGATCATTACAAAACTTGGACTGATATGCACACTAAGGGGAGCAATGGACTTGACAAATGACCGAGGATAATCGAGATCGTTTCTTCGTACCCATCGCCGTCAAATGGCTGGCGTTTGCAACCAATGATGATGATAGGCCTATCATGAGTATAGGCCCATACATTCAGGCAATAGTCATACATAGCCTATGCATATATAAATATATATAAAATATGGTATTATGTGAATATAGATTCTTACAGTCGTATACCTATACAAATTATATAACTTTATATGAATACAGTCAGGCAATAGTCATATGCATATATAAATATATATAAAATATGGTATTATGTGAAATATAGATTCTTACAGTCGTATACCTATACAAATTATATAACTTTATATGAATACAGTCAGGCAATAGTCATACATAATTATATTGATATATAGGAAAATATAATGTTTAAACAGTATTGATATATGTACATTGTATATATGTATATGTGTGTATATATATTCATATTATGTGCATGCACATATATATGATATATATATATATATATGCATGCATAAGATATGAAGTTCGTGTATTTATATATGAACGTTGGACATTTTAGATGATCATTAGTCAGATAGTCGTACATGATCTGTGAATGAACTAATACATGAGGAGTGTATATATATACTATATTAAAGGTCAGAGCATCGGTTGACCCCTATACGCGTTGTGGTCCCATTCATCGGCTTATGACCTGCGTGTCGATTATTATATCGTCACAAGAGTTCGCTTATTATTGTCATAGGCTATATTATTAGAGGCTATACTTAATTCTTGTGACGAACTGTGTACTTAGCGTGAGTGCGTAGAAGTGTGCTCGTGTATTTGTGTGGAACAGGAAGATAGAGAGATAGACAGACAGACAGATGGTGAGGGAGGCAGGCAGACAGACAGAGAGATAGGCAGACAGACAGATGGGGAGGCAGGCAGACAGACAGACAGAGAGATAGGCAGACAGACAGAGAGATAGGCAGGCAAGCAGACAGACAGACAGACAGGCAGACAGATGGGAAGGCAGGCAGACAGGCAGGTAGACAGACAGACAAACAGACAAGTAGACACAGACAAACAGAGGGGAGTGAGACGGCAGAGGGAGAGAGAGTATATATTATAATTATTTTGTGGTCCTATATTTTTAGGTATAGGTTAGTCTGGTTAGGTACATATGACTGCTTTATTCTGGCAGTGTTTGCTTGGCCTTGTCCAAGTGTACCTGCGCGAGCTTTGCTACCCCAACTCGGGTACCAGATGTCGTAGCTCCCTCCACTCCGTAGGGGGAGGGGTACTCCTCGTCCCCTTCACCCGTACTTCTACACGGCAGAACCGTGCCTTCTCCGTGGTCGGACCCCCCTGTATGCATAGAAGGGGCTCCCATTGGCGCTGCTCTTGTTCCACAGGGTCCATTTTGACGCATTCTACTCTAACCTTGAAACTGGTCTTTTAAACCGTGCTTAAGTTAAGAGGTGCTATATAAATCTTTTAATGAATGAATGAATGACCATATGCGTGGACCCACCACTGGTGATTCTTTCAGCTTACTGTACATTGTTTTGTTAACTGACATAATAATATTATATTCGTTCGTTATGACATTTAACATCATATAATTATAGGCTAGCGCAGAGAGAGCCTCTGAGTAGATATCATGAAGAGGCGCTATATAAATGTTCAATTACCTACATTACATGTAAATACTGCTCGTATGTATGTAGGTATGTAAGGTGGCGTGCTAATGAGCTGCTCCTGTCAATCATCAACATGCCCCTGCTTATAGTTATATTCTTATGTTCTAAATCAGTGCTGTCCAACCTTCTTGTTGACACCGCGGGCCACCAAAGAAATTTTTCTTTAAGCCGAGGGCCGCACCAGTCAACTCAAACGCAATGACTAAATTTATTGAAAAATTATTAACTGTATTAAAATTAATTATGGAGTTATCATATGAATGCGTCCTGGGATATGGATTTTGTGTTAACATTTTCAAATGATAAATCAAGTTACGAATGAATAGCTATGCAAGTAGGCCAGTGACTTTATCTTTTACTTCACTGTACAGAAATTGCAAATATTTAGCCACCTCGGGCGGGCCACTTAGATTCAGCTCGCGGGCCGCATTCGGGCCGCGGGTTGGACAGCACTGTTCTAAATGTACTCATTTGATCACAAAATCTATTTGTTAGCTCTTCGAATTATCGTTCATTTGATGTACATTTTCTGTTAGCTTTATATTGTTGTAAATGTACTTTGCTGTACACATCCATTAGTTAGTTTGGATTATTGGTTTTCCCAGTGCACTGTTTGTTAGCTTTAAAGTCATCTAGATGTATTTATTAAAACACATTATCCATTAGTTGTTGTTTTCTATTTTTAAGAGTATTAATTTTTCATATGCATTTTCTATTAGCTATGCATTGTTTTAAATCATGGCCCAAGGATTCACAATCAGAGAAAGACTATTACTGAGCACTTCAACAACATTCTCAAATCATGCTCAGCATCTATGTACGCAATAAGAACTGAAACTGCTGCTCATGGGACAGCACCAGCATTCCACGTGGTTACACCGGATCAGGACACCGTGCCTGACTGGAGAAGCTAATGGGGTCTTTGTCCAAGCAAACGAGTCACCCAGTACAACCTATGGAACCAGCCAAACTCACTCTTCCAGAAAAAGACTCTAAACTATATATCAAGAATGCTATATAAAGATATTTACTAGAGGACAGAGCAGTAATGTCGTGGAAAACTAAGCATTATAAACTTAATCAAACCTAATACATGTAAAGGAACAGCTTTCTGTGCCCATGTTTTGGGGAGGGGCTTTAGGGTAATGGTAACACTGGCATGAAGATCAGCACGGACGAGGTATCGCTTCCCGCTACCCTCCCAAAGGTCGACTCAGCCTTTCATTCGCCAGATGGCGTTGGTAAAATGAGCAGTATACATAGACGTGATGACGCGTTGCATGGCTGTCAAACAGTTAAATTCGCAGTATGATTAGCCTACATTCATAGTGGGGCCTATGAACGGATGATCACAAGCTATTACAGGAGTCGGTGTGTCAGTAAAAGCACGAGAAATATTAAACGACGATTTAAACAAATTGACACTTAAATAAACGAAATACAATCCAATAAAATAAATGTCACTGTCAAGTCTAACTTTCTACACCGATAAAGAAATAAATAAAAATAATGTTAATAATAATAACCGCTTTCTACCAAATAAACACTGCAGCGAGTTGGGCCTCCGATTGATGACGTCACTTCTTGTTGTAGCTGGCCTGTTATATTTAGAAGGCCGTGGGCTACATCACTGCTTCTATTGATGTCTCACCCTAGCGAATATTGAATCAGTCAAGGAAGCGTTTTAGTAACGCATGAGTCTATAGAAAGGAGAATTCTGTCGGTGCTGTATCGAAATTATCGTTGTCATAATCCAGAAATCTAGAGCGCTAATTAAAAGCCAAGGGTAGGCTACCAGCAGTGGTGTAGTGGTAAGAAAAGCAGTGGGTATACTGTAAATCATAGCATATTTTAGTGAATTTGAAGTGGTCATTGAAAAAAGGGTGAAAAATTTTTTTCGCGCTCACGCGCGATACATTTATTCAAATCAATAGTGGGACACATCCGAGCATGTGGGGCCTTTGTCCCACCACGTAATCAGGTAAAATATGCCATCCTGTAAATTATAATGGACAATTTTTCGCGGGCCATTGGGCCAATGACGCATTGACGCAGAGTGTTTGCGTTCTCGGGAGCGCAGCGCCCGAGGAAATTCGACTAAGAGGTCTGGGGGAGCGTCGTAAGCTCCACCTGCGGGGTCTGGGGCGGAGCCCCAGCTGACAACGTATTTTAGAGCATTTGCTGCCAAATGGAGCCCATTTTAGTCACTTTATTTTACTAAATTTGGTATTTATTATTATAAATATCACTATTTAAGTCATGTATAGCAGTTTGAAAATATGACATAATTAGTTCAACCATCAAAATAATTTATAAAATATAAATAAGTTAGTGACAGGCTGAGTGACTGTGATGCAGTGGAAGAACTGCAGCTAAAACAAACAATGATAGCTTAACTTCAGAAAAAACCTAGAGTATGCACCTGTCCCAGAGGCCTACCCTTTCGTAAAACCGGCTAATTGCAAGCACTTCTCTAGAGCAACAACTTTCGTAAACGTAATCGGAAACTCGAGATTTCTAGAGCGCCCAGAAAAGCAAAGTCACGGGAACAGGCGCTTAATCAAAACAGAATCGATAGGCAGAGGGTCAAGATCCAGAGAGGCAGGCAGGCAGTCAGACGGCTAGGGTGCATGATGCTTAGAGTAGAAATGTCGAGGGAGGTGAGAGGAAGATAAGGAATCGGGATTGGATTCGTGAAAAGCAGTGTTTTCAGTTTTGAGTAGAAGACCTGTGGAGAGATAGCAAGAGGTGAGGTTTTGGTGAGTTCGTGGGATGGATCGGATATTTGTCGTAGCACTTTTGGAATTTGTTCTAACGAGGCGGTACACGCTATGGCTATGGAGCGATTTGCAAATTTTAGTGATGAGGTGACGGAAGGGCGGAGCAGTGTGAGGGTGGAAGAGGAACGGGTTGAACAGTCCGTGAACAACTGGCGGAGTTAGGAGGGATGGAATGAATGAAATGTGTTGTAACGGGAACAGGTCGATAATGCGAAGGTTCGATGGTCCGAAGGCTAGATAGTCCGAAGATCCTATGGTCGTAGCAGTTGGATCGATTAAGCGAATTCTTGCTTAAATAGAAGTTGGACTGATGAAAATATTTTATAGTTTAAGTTAAAGCTGGATTGATGAAAAAATGTCCTAGTGTAAGTAGAAGTTGAATCGATGCTCAAACTAGGCCTATATGCTACAATAAATGAAACCAGTAAAACCGTATTTTAGATTGCTAAATTAGGCCTATTTTAATGTCTTCAATGCCGTACTTGACGTTGGTAAGTAAGCATGCAGTCTACCTATGTGTGCATGATGACTATCATCAGTCCAGCTTCCACTTCATCAAGAAATCTTTTCATCAGTCCAACTTCCATTTAATAAAAAAATTACTTTTATCAATCCAAATTCTACTTAACGAAAGAAATATTTTTCGTCAATGGAACTTTTATTTAAGCAAAGAAATTTTCTCATGGATCCAGCTTCTACTTACGGAAACAATTATTTTTATCAATCCAACTTCTATTGAATCGAAAACTTATTTTCATCCATCCAGCTTCTATTTACGGGAAAAATTATTTCGATCAATCCAGCTTCTATTTAAACACAGGAATATTTTCCTCAATCTCACTTCCATTCAGGGAAACAATTTTTTTCATCAATGCAGTTTCCATTTTAAAATGACACTATAATTTAATTAGCAACGTAAAATATGGTTTAACCATGAAAACTTCGGACTATCGAACCTTCAGACTATCGATACATAACTCTTCATAACTATGGCCGGCATTGGCCGCAGCTGTCTGTGCCCCAGTTCAATGAGGTCCAGCAATATAAAAACTGGCTCTTCGTTGTCAATGACCGCTTTATAATTATGGATAACTAAAACAGCTTGTTTACCGACTGTGGGTGATTCGTCGATTACCACACAAAGCTTCGATGAAGAAGTGACCAAATTTGAATCGGGACTTAAACATGGGGCTATCTGCGCCGTATACCCACACTTTTGCAAACATTTTAAGCGTATACCCGCGTTATTCACCAAATTCCAGTGGGTATACGGTGCTTGCTAATAATTGTCAGTGGGTATACGCCGTATACCCGCGTATACCCTCGACTACACCACTGGCTACCAGATTATACACTGAACTTCGAAGCACTCTTTAGACTCTATCGGTAATTAATGTGGGTCGTATTTGTCTGCGTGAAAGTCATTTCTTTACCCTTAGGCGCATTAGATATTTTATCAAATCAAATCAAATCAGTTTATTTCCTGATCCAGCATAGTACAATTATGGCAATAAAAAACAGTAAATTACATCAGTTGTGGATACCAAAGAGAAGACACAGAAGGGATGAAGAATCTCGCTAATAGGGCTACCTAGTAATTGTGAAGAACAAAAATAAATGCATGACAGCCAGCTCTTGTGATTACAGAAAAACTTTGTAAGTAAAAAGTAAGTAAGAATATTCTTTATTTGACTACCAGCAAACGCACAGTAACAACCAGAAAATGGCTAAATTATTAAACAAAATTACTAACATAACTTAACTAACACTTAACTAACAAAAATAAAATAAGAATTCAAGTAATTTGTTGAATTAATTAATTTGTTGAAGTAATTCGTATACATGTAGATGCTCTCAGCTGCACGCATTCATTCATTCCTTCGTTGGCTCTGAGCAGCTATGTAGCACCTATCAATAATGTAGTCCTACGTTTGTGTCGTTTGAGTAGCATAGACGGTAGGCCTGGGTGTTTACAATCGACGATCCCAACTGTCCGTGACATTCCACAAACAACTTTCGAGTTATACAAAGTTTAAACAGCGATCTTTGGCTGTTGTCTCAGTCAGCCAATTCCTACCCTAATGCATCCGATCCTCCGCCTTCCATGTTTTCTCGTCCTCAAAGAAATCCTCCATAGCAACTGTTCTGCCTCCTCTCTACGATCTCCCTGGCAACCGAATTAGATCTCCATCGGATATCGATCTCTGGACAACCCTCTAACACGACGCAGCGCTCGTGAATGTGCTGGTGCTCTGCGCTTAGCGTTAGAGTAGCGCTGTATAATTTGAAGTTTACGATTACGATTACAATAAACCACTTTCAGATGCTTAATGGAGTACACGTCTGAGATGATACAAAGGCCTCACGGTCATTTGATCCAGACGAGAAACTGCTGCAACTAACAGCTTTTTAAGCTCTTACATTAGTCCGTAGGCTTATGTCAGGGAACAGAAATTTTGGGTAGATTCTTGGCAATAATGCTTAAATTAAAGATATGATTGTTCTGAAGCAGAAAAACGTTGTTGCCAATTTTTCTTTCATGGTTTACACCCCTGGCAGCCATTTTCCAAAATGGCCAACCGAAATTGAGATTTTTCAATATCTCAGCTTCTAGTTCACTTAGAATCGTGATCTTGGTGTCTAAACATGCATATATTAGGGCAAGAATTCCAATAGAACTAATTACAAACACTTATATACACGAATTTGTCAGCAATGTTCCAAAATGGCCGACCAAAAGAGATTTTCAATAACCCCAGCTTACAGTTCGCTTAGGATCGTGATCTCGGTGTCTAAACATACATATATTAGGGCAAGGATTCCAACAGAACTAATTACAAACACTTATCTACACGAATTTGTCAGCCATTTTCCAAAATGGCCGACCAAACTTGAGATTTTTCAATATCTCAACTTCTAGTTCACTTAGAATTGTGATCTTGGTGTCTAAACATACATATATTACGGCAAGGATTCCAACAGAATAAGTTACAAACACGTATCCACACAAGATTTGCAGCCAGGGACGTCATTTTGACGTCTAGTTTGAAAATCAACTGTGACAGGCTCACAACGCGTCGACTTTAAGTATAGCATATTCCAAGCTTTGGCAGCTAATTTTTTTTATACAATTTTATAGTGTTATTTGTATAACAAGATGTTATTAAAGTGCTGGTGGTGGTAGCAGACAATGTCCAAAGTTTACAAAATAGCCAATCTACAGCAGCCAGCAAATCACATCAGTTGCAGATGTATCTTTGGAAATCACACCAGCTTGTAGAAGAAAGAAGATAGACTGGGTTTCATTCATTCATTCATTCTGGAGATTTAGATAACGCCTCTTCAAGAAATCTACTAAGGAGCGCTCCCAGCTCAGCCACGGCTAAAGAAAACAGATTTGAGTGATTTATAAAACCCAGTTAGATTGGTCAGAGGTAACAAACGCAGCTCCGACTGATAAATGTGTGCTTTGTCAAGAACTGACTGATGAAGTGCTTAAATCTCCAGCAAGTTCCAGAGTCAGCACCGATGGAGCAGGGTACAAGACTCCACCACTTGAAAAACATGATTCTTGCGCATTTCCCGCACTACCTAGGAGTGCTTATCCACTGCAAAACTCACAAGAAGGAACTGGTGGATTGCTTTCTCCATCTCAAAGTTATGACAGATAGTATCACCCAGACTTGCGGAAATAAACAGAACACAATCATAGGAGATGCATTGCATAGTCCAAGTTCAAAGAGCAATCCACCAGTTCCTTAATGCAAGCTTTACTGTGGATCAGCATTCCCAGGTAGAGAGGCAGGTAGAGGTTCTCGAAGATGATAAGGGAAAGGTAACAGATGGATGTATCGGACATCACCGGACATCATCTCGGCAGCGTGCAAATGTTTTGAACGTCAATAACTGTGACAACATCAATGCTGGCTGAGGTTTTGACGAGTAGCTTAACTGAGTTTTGATGTTAGAACTGTACAGGATCATAGAAACCAATCCCACCAATGCATTTATCACTGATAATTCTTGGCACTGGCTGTCAAAAGAACAGGTGAACGATGTTTTCTTGTTGAGGATCACTCTGCTTATAATGTTTGCAACATGTAGAGGGTCAATGCCTTCGGTGTCGGCATCATGGTCACATGTCTTCCTCATTGCCGAATCAGCATCTTCATCGAAGACAAGAAGGACATCTCGGCCTTCCGTATGAGCCTGCAAATCCGGGAAATATGCATTGATCCTGTTTTTCAAGCGGTAGAGTTCACACGGCCACTCAAGCATGCTTCCAATTGCTCGACTCTGGTTGAGTACATTTCAATAAGATCTGCCAGTTTGAATATTGGCACATATTCATTGTCTGCTGGGGCATCTTCGATGTATAGGCCTATAACCAGTTCAGCTTTACAACTCATTCGAGTTTTGTTTTGTTTTACTGCAGTCGACAGCTCTCATGTCATGTGGCCTTATTAGTTTTCAGGGTTTCTTCAAGGTCTAGACCTTGCGTCAACCGGGAAACAATACTTGATTACAAGCAATTTATCTTCTTGAAGGCCATGAATTTGTCTGCAAGAGTCTTTAACCCTGCACCATCAGTGCTGCCTCTGGAACCTGCTGGAGATTTAAGAATTTCGTCATTTAGTTCTTGACAAAGCACACATTTATCACAGTCTGTGTCCCTGTCCACAGATGCACTTGCAGCTGATGTGATATGCTCGCTGCTGTAGATTTGCTATTTTGTAAACTTTGGTCATTTTCTACTACCACCACCAGCACTTTACCAAGACTTTGATATACAAATAACACTATAAAATAGTATAACAAAATAAATTACCTGCCATAGCTTGGAATATGCTATACTTAAAGTTGACGCGTCGTGAGCCTATCACAGTTGATTTTGAAACTAGGGAAAAATCCTCACCTTCACCCTCAAATGACGTCCCTGGCTGTAAATCTTGTGTAGATAAGTGTTTGTAATTTATTCTGTTGGAATCCTCGCCCATAAATATGTATGTTTAGACACCATGATCACGATTCTAAGCAAACTAGAAGCTGGGGTTATTGAAAATCTCTTTTGGTCGGCCATTTTGGAAAATGGCTGACAAATGTGTGTAGATAAGTGTTTGTAAGTAGTTCTATTGGAATCCATGCCCTAATATATGCATGCTTAGACACCGAGATCACAATTCTAAGTGAACTAGAAGCTAAGATATTGAAAAATCTCAAAAGAAAAATTGGCAACAACGTTTTTCTGCTTCAGAACAATCATATCTTTAATTTAAGCATCTACCCAAAATCGTTTTTTGCTGCTTTTTGTTGCGTTACGTTTTTGAACCATCAAAAAACAGTGGGTGGACTCACTAAAAGTGACATAACTTTTGTTCTGTTTGAAAATTTTCGGTGAAATGTGGCCATTATACGTAGACATGAATTTGGGGGCAGGGCCTATATAAGACACCATTTTACCCTATAAACCCTTATTTCAACCCCTCCTGGAAGGCCCTATAACCCAAAACGATGATCTCCCCGCAATTTCCCAATAGACCTAAGTCTATAAGACTCTATTTACGGTATAAACCCTTAGGCCAACGCTTCCAGGCAATTTTTCCTGTGCTCGAGCATAATTTTTTTTGGAAAAAATCAATCAATTAAAGAAATGAATATGTTTTGGTATTGTGATAAAATATTACAAAGTTTTCAGAAAGATGGAGCAGCAGCAACAAGAGTTGGAAGAGCATGAAAATTTTCTTGATTTCGCATTTGGTGCAAAACATGATGAGTTTGAGTTGTATGATGCGATGAATCGGGACGAGAAGATATTATTTCTTAATGCTTGGACGCCAGGACCTGAGATGACGGAGGAAGAATGGCAGGCATTCGAAGATAAGTTAATGCTGGAGGCTCAGACAATCAATAATCCTGTTAGAAAAAGAAAAATGAAGGATACAGCCTTTGATACTTATTATGAGTTAGGTCTTTTACCTTATGAGAATTTAGAAAAGAAGCCAGGCTTTCATATTGATGAGGATTTTGAAAAGGAAATATTAACAAAAGAACAACAGCAAGCTCGGGAGATGACTCCGGTGTGGGCAGACTACCTTTTGTTATCATATTTCCTCGATCTGGATTTAGAAGATGAGAAAATTACTGAGCGACAGCATTCCTTAGCTCTAAAGTTTCTCGACAATGCAGTAGATTCCTATACTGACGGCAAATATGAGCTTAAAGTTGCCCCTAGAAGCGTTATAAACTGTGTCGAATTTATAGACAAAAACATAGTACCTGGCGATTTTAATGTACGGCGCCTCGAGAAAAAGATTGATCAGTGCCAAGCAAGGGTAGAAAAGGGACTTGCTCGATATACATTCACTTGGATGTAAAGAGCCCTTAGTAGAAAAAAGAAAAAAAAAAAAAAAAATGGCTTGAGTGCTTTGTAGCCTATGTTTTTATAGAGGTGGAGCTGTAGGAGTTAGTGGCTTTGTATTTGTAACGACAAGTTGCTTTTAAAAAACTCCGCTCACTTTTTTCGCGACCTTTTAAGATCAGATTTATGTCGTATTTACGTCTACTGTAGGCCTAATATTTGCAAAGTTGCGGTAATTTTTACTTTCGCATCTCTTATTATATATGCAATGTAAAACACCGTTTGGTTTTCAAACTTCACAATAGGCCTACAAACGCGCCTTACCCAGTAAGAGTAAATTGTCTTAAGATGTAATTTTTTCCGAATAATTCGCGTTCCTAGAACTTTGTTTACTATACTAAACAAAAGGTCATCGTTTCTAACGACTAACCTTTGCCATGTCATAACGCATGCGCAGTGCTTATTATATGTGCAAAAATTAGCATACCGTCGTGGTCCAGATAAAACTGTGAAAAAATTTACATAGCGTCGTGGTCCAGAAAAAACTTTGACAGGTCACGATAACTTTTTCAGAAAAATTTCTAGGTCATCGCTATGCTAATTTTTGCAGTTTAACCGCTCTCCATTTTCTGAAAATCCCAAGATATATCCCAAGATTGGCCAACAGTGTACTTAATCCCATGTCATTGACAAATTGCAAATGTTTACACGTTACAATAATAATAAACGTCTTTCTGAGCGAGTTTAAAAAAATTCTAATTCGCTGTCACCGGTGAAAAGTACGGTAAAAGCTTGTGTGTAGACCCTGAAAAATCCCAAGATCCCAAGTGTTACACGAAACTCCCAAGGAGTGGTCGCACTGATGCAGAGGGCTGACACAGATTCGTAATTGCTTCTTTTTTAAATCGCATGTTCGAGATTTCTACAGCACTTAATCAAAAACAAAATCGATAGGCATATGAAGTTGAATAAGGACAGAATAATCGGTTAATTATTTTTTCGCATATTTACAGAGCTTTTTGCAAGACGAATTTCTATTGGTTACATTTCTTAAGCGCTTTTGCAAGGCGCTCTGTTATTGGTGCCATTTCTTAAGTAGCCTCCTTTTTGCAAGACCAATTTCTATTGGTTACATTCCTTAAGCGCTTTTGCAAGACACGCTCTGATTGGATGGTTTCGCCAATGCTAAAAATCCATCGATAATTTTGTACATTTTTTCGCTTAAATAATACAGTTTATCGGATTATAACAGACACTATTTTGGATCAGTAGACTTGTAGACAACACAATTATGCTATCTGTTTGCTAAAATATTTACCAGGAAACTAACGAAAAAATGAACTTCTACGAGCTCATAATGAAAGTGCAAGTGGGACGACGCTATTTTAAGAACCATAGAAAGGTTTTTGTAGCGCATTTCAGCGGAAACTCAACTGACTTATTAATTTAAATAAATAACATTATTGGGGCATCATAGCACTGTTTATTTGTGAAATAAATAAGCACAACGCACGCAAACGTTTTTATTTAACGTTTCTTTTTAGTTGGGAACGTTGAATGTTGGTTTGCGTTATTATACGTTGCTACAACGTTTCACAAACTCTGGTAATCAAACGTTTTCCTATCGTTGACACAACGTTTACACAAAATTCTACTTAACCTACGATACACGGAGGACGGAGAGGGGAATTGTTACCACAAAGATATTTTCGGATAGGCATTCAAAAAATCTTATTATTTATGGAGATTTTTAAACGGGTTGGAGTCACAAATAAATAATTGTATAAAAAAAATATTTTTGAAGAAAAAATTCAATCAATTAAAGAAAAGAATACTTAAACATATACAAAGTTAACAATGTATGGACAAAACGAATGTAAGTGGCTAGTACTCGGTAAAACAACTCTCTGCTGTCGTAGATGTATTGGAAAGTATTGTTTTGCTCATTTAGCAAAACTTCGCAATGGTGGTGGAACGAGGCCATGTTCTGCGTGTGGGAAGGGCGTAAAGACGTTAATATCGCTGTGTGAGCGGTGTGGATATTATAATTCCAAGTTAAGACAGTACCGCGGGCTCCAGCGTGACTTTAGACAAGAATGGGAACGGCTATCATCGATTTCCGTTGAATAATCGGTTTTTAAAAAATAGAAAAAAACCAATTGAAGAAAGGACTAGGTTAAGATATTATCACAAATAAACTTCCATTTATGGCATCACCGAGTAAGGATGACCCCCTGAAAGAGAATGGTAGGCCACCGCCTATTTTATTACAGAAAGAGTTCGCCAACAAGTTTTTGAGAGATTATAGCGCAGTGGTACCTCTCGATCATGGATTAGAGAGCGATCCACTATCATTCTTGAGTGCCATGGAATCTAATATTGAGACCCTTATAAATGAAGACCTGACTAGACATGATGGTATAAAATACTCAGCAATGCTAACAGTTGAATTTGAAAAATTAGGGCTCAAAACAGACGACACCATCAAAACGACCGCTTATTTCAGGACAAAAGCAAATGAAGTTCTCAATGCAGGTGAAACTTGTAAGTCCGTGCAGGCGACAAAGGCCAAAATTCTGAAGCATCTAGAGGACTTTACCAGAGAGGGGTCAGTAGGGTGTGTTTAAAAATTGAAGTTTCAAAATTAATATTGGCCTTGTTGTTTTTGTGTTCCACCTTGAGGAAAATTGTCATTTGCCAAATTAGACAAAAATCGGAATAGATTTAGAACTGGCGCAAAGCCCCGGAAGATTTATCACTTAGAAAACAATGTAATACATTGTCATTTTCAAAGATCCAAACAACTTTTAACACTTAAACATAAAATATAAGGCAAACGTAAAAGAAGAACCGTCAGTTATTTGTCATTTCTTTATTCCCTTTAGTGCTTTTGGGAACTTGTTTCGATGGTACTCCACCATTTGCAGAACAAACTGTTTTTCTTCCTCATTTCGGACCAGGGCTTCATTGAAGGACTGCATGAGAGCCACTTCTTTCTCCGCCAAATCGTTCGTCACTCTTGGGGCGGATATGATATATTTTGCCTCACTGTATGATTGTTCTGACTCCCATTGTTGCGGGTCTCGATCAAGAAAAGAGTCATCCAATCCGAGGATCTGGAATATTTTGGTGGTAGAAGTGGTGAAGAAATCGTTAAGTGCTTTTGTAGGTAGATTATGTATTGGAGGAAGTCTCTTTGGAGGTTCATCGGATCCCTGATTGTTTCGCATGCTGTAGACCATGCGCTATTTTTCGTCGAGGGTGACCGAATCATGACCATCAAAAAGGCTGAGGCCTATCAGGGTCTCCGACAGATACCAAAGGTGTCGGGGAAAAGCTGTTAGGGCGACCTGTGAGACTTCCTTGTCAGGGTACGTATGGATTGCCTTCAGGAATTGAAGATCGTTCCTTGGGGCTTCAGCGGGTGACGTACAGGTGAAATAGTACTTCACGTAAGTTGTTGTCACAAAAAGGGACACTTGAAGTAAATGATTCCACACCTTTTGAGAGTAGGATTGTCGAGATGCCCTCTCTGAGCTCTGGCGTTGTTGAATGGGAAACTGATCCCTGAAAAGCCACATCTTGATCTCATAGATCGCACGTGCCATCCAACGCGCGCGGTGAAATGCCTCTGGATACCTGAACTTTATTCCTTTCGGTGGAATTCCTCCTAGAAAAATGACTGTTAGTTCTAGTAGCTCTTTGCAGTCGTCTCTGTGGTTTTCGGTACTCAGTTGAATTTCTGTGACACGCTGTGCTGCATCTTTATCATCCATTGCGGTGCGATACTTGACCTGATCGATTTGCGGCCAGAAGTCACGGAAATGACTGAACAGTTCCAATTTTGGAGACCTTGCAGAATCATGCAGTGAAAACACCTTTTCTAGAACATTTTATTTTAGACACATGATGTCGACAGGCAAGGTTCAAGAGGTCCTTTCCTAATTCCGCTTCCAGCTTGATGCACACGCCGCCCTTGCAACCCGTGTTACTCGCCGTTGTGTCGAAACACATGGCCACGATTCTGTCTTCCAATCCCCAACTTCTTATCTCAGCCAAACATGCATCTGACATGACTGCAGCTGTCCTGGATTTGAGTTTGGGGATGGCCAATAGCTTGGTCACATCCTTGCCAGATACCATTATTGGAAGACGATCAACACCCCCTCGTTCTGTCCCTGTAAGATCTGGCATGATCTTGCCGTCCCAGTGAATAGTAAGAGGAACATTTGGATCGAAAGATTCACGAATCTCTGCTGCTAGGGCTGTACGGTTATCTTTCCTTGCTTGATGGATCGCTGAAGGACTTATGATCAGCTCACCAGCTGGTGCTGCACATAAATTGGATGCAGTGAGAGCAGATAGAATGTGAGAAGCATTCCTGCTGCTGGATAGAATGCATTGAAATTGTGGATGCCTGTATGACACCTGTGTCCAATTTCGGTTGCCTTGCGCCAGTCCTAAATGTTCAGCTATCAAGATATAATTTCGGATATGGAGTTAATACATGAATTGGCATGATAATTCGACCAGGCCGGCAAAATATCTTTGAGTTGAAAATATCACATGTACCTTAAAAACACCCTAGGGGTCAGGTTGGAGGGTGAAGCGAGTTGTGGCGCTAGACATTGGAACCGCGAGATATAAACCATTTCGAGGTAAGAGTTACTTTCCAACGCCTAAATACATACCTCCTCGCACAGTCATAAATGTGAAGAATGAGGACAACCGCTGCTTTGAGTGGGCAATCCTTAGCGCCTTATATCCAGTTGATCATGGACAAAATCCTGACAGAACGGCTAAATATCGCAACCATCTGAATGAGCTTAACTTCGATAAGATAGAATTTCCAGTGAAAGTTACAGATATCGATAAGTTCGAGCGGCGGAACCTAAACATATCGGTAAGCGTGTTTGGGTGGAACAAGGGGTTGTTTCCGATTCGTGTATCAAACCAGAACAGAATCCACAATGTTGACCTTCTACTACTATTCAAAGAAGAAAATCAGCACTATGTTTGGATCAAGGATTTGGCCCGCATGTTGAATAAAAATAGTGAAGACGGACACAGGGGCCATCCATGTCGCCGTTGTCTCCATATCTACTCTAGGCAAGAATTGCTAGATTCTCACATCAAGGATTGTCTCGGTATTAGCGAGAAACCACAGAAAATTGTGATGCCTGAAGAAGGTAAAAATATTCTCAAATTTCGGAATTACGGCAAACAGATGCGCGTTCCATACATCATTTATGCTGACTTTGAAGCACTAAATGTCCCAGTCAAAAATGAAGACCTCGAAGACAGTAACACCCGATTAATCGCTGAACAGAAACCATGCAGCTTCTGCTATGTAGTTGTCCGCAGCGATGGACAGTCCAACGAACCTGTGCTCTATCGTGGTGATAATGCGGTGGAAGTGTTCCTTCGTCGCTTACAAGGTGAGTTAGCTAAAATACAACAAAATCTGGCTGATATCGCGGAAATGGTCATGACAGCGGCTGATTACCAATCATTCCGTGAGGCTACTAATTGTCACATCTGCGGAAATGCACTCGAAACAGACAAGGTTCGCGATCATTGTCATATAACTGGAAACTTTCGAGGAGCAGCACATTTTGAGTGCAATCTGAAGTTGCGCATATATCCAAAAAAGTGTAAAGTGCCAGTGGTCTTCCACAACTTACAGGGCTACGACAGCCACCTTATTATGCAGGCAATGAGTGGTAATGAGGCTGAGAAAATCACCTGCATTCCAAATAATATGGAAAAATATATGACATTCAGCCTAGGGCAGCTGCAGTTCATCGACAGTCTCCAGTTCTTGAATAGTTCGCTGGATAAGAGCGAGGTTCTGGACCGAGAAGGAGAGGCAGAAGGAAGGGAAAATGATCCGTAGCAATAGCAGGTCTATTACACTAGAAATACGTTGCACGCGATCTGTAGATGTATTCCTAGGCCATTTGAAACAGTTTGCATACTAGTTTAACTTTCATTAAAATTTGCCGGTCCAAAGAAAAACATCGACAAAACTAGGAACATATTAATTAACGCACCTACTAATTGCAATTAGTAACGTCCATTGCGCCGGTGTCTAATGCACAATGCATCAACCGATAGCACACCAAAACCAATCCGTAATTAGGTATTAGGCCTAAGTGTTAATAGGTGTAGGGTGGGTGATGGGTAAGTGGGACAGGCCACTATAGTGGGACACCTAAGCTAGTACATCCGTATTATGTCCAATACATCCAAAATCTAAAAATACATAGTCTATGGCAATATACGTGACGTCATTAATATGTGCGTACACACGTTTTATTGGACGTTTTTAATGACCTTTGATTTTGCGTGTAACATTCGATTTTTGAAAGTTAGTGAATTTGCGGTATTCATAATTTTGATAACATTAACTTGCTAAGGCCCTTGTCGACACTAACGATAAATAATTATATTGAATGCAATTTATGTTGAAATATACTGACGAAATGAACTACCAGCAACGGTTTTTATCACCAAATGTCAACATGCATTTATGAAGCCTGCGGGTGTATTGTCCCACTTTAGCGACAGCAGTGTTGTCAAAGTGGGACAGCGATCTGCTGCTAAAGTGGGACAGCCTATTCCAGCTGAACTAAGCATAGCCTACGTGTTGATAGGCCTGTTGAATAATATAAGCCTATATAAATCCTCGATTACGATTACGTTGATTGTTTTAGATGGGAAGAGTGCTTGATAAAAGGCATGACTCTAGAAGTAGGCCTAACCCAAGTAAGAAGAATCAGAAGCGGAAATTGAATAATTGGGATCCTGTTCGCATGGAGAAGGCCATAAATGAATTTCATGAAGGGAAGTTAAGTCTTCGGCAAATTTCTCGATCCTGGAATATTCCAAAATCTACACTCCAGCGTCGCTTGACAGGCAAAGTGAAGCACAGTGGACATGCTAGTGGCCGTCCTACAGCTCTGTCACAAAACAATGAGACTGATTTAGCGGAATACTTGTTTCCTGTGGTGCCACGAGCCATGTGGGGAGATAAATGGAATTTTAGATGATGATTATTTTTTGTGTGCTCTCTGTGCACAACAACTTACCTTCTAGCCTTAAGTTATCATTGACTATCTTTTTGTATGTTAACTAGGCCTATAGGCCTTTAAGTTTTGATGCTCATAGAGCCTATCAGTATAGGACCACTTTAGTAGCAATAGTGGACCACTTTACCGTTTTCCGAAGAAAATATATATTGTCGTGCCTTCCTAAGCAACATCAAGTTATAAATGTGTTTTTGTGTTTCTGTTTTTGTTGATAAGCTGGTTACATTCTGATAACTACCTAAGATTGATGATAAAATATGTGGTTTGCTAGAAATGTGTTTTTATGTTCTGTTTTTGTTGATAAGCTGGTTACATTCTGACAACAACCTAAGATTGATGCTAAAATATGTTGTTTGCTAGAAATGTGTTTTTGTGTTTCTGTTTTTGCTGATAAGCTGGATACATTGTTCAACTACCTAAGATTGATGCTAATATAATGTGGTTTGCTAGAAATGTGACACTACTGTTACATTGTCAGTTTGTTTATGAACGGGTCGAGGTCGGCTACCACAGACTGCTGCCTATGTTCTTAATATCTATATAATGTCAAATTGTAAAACTGCAACTGTTATTGTTTATTGTTTAACCAATCGCCATCCAATACTGTAACTGATAATTATTAGGGGCCCTACTTAGTGGGACCAAGATCCCTTCTGGACCCCCTGTTGTAACCACTCGAAATACTTGTATGTAATATCACTTGTGTAATACTTGTTTGGCTACAATAAAATGATGGTTATGGTTATGGTTATGGTTAAGTTATGGACTACTTTAATAGCTATTTTTTCCCACTTTAACAGCTCCTGGAATCAGACACAGTCTAAACTGTCTGTATATGCATTTAGTTTGGTCTGTTTTAATATATCGACTCCACGACTGCACGTCATTCCCTTAAGTGTCCCACTTACCCATCACCCACCCTAATAAGTGTTAGGCTGAACAGTTAAGTATTTCTGTGATATAGGATTTCAGTTGAATAAAGTTTAAAACTGTGCCAAATCAGAGACAACGTATATGTTGCAAAAATTAATATTGTATCGTCGTTTGACATTTTGGCTGCTTAGTATGACGCCGTGAGATATCCAGACAGCTATTAGTGCTAGTCAAAATCCTATCAGCTCGCTGGACTATTGTATTGTATTGTATCTAAAGATTTATATAGCGTCTCTCTCAGAAGCGCTCTCAGCACGAAAACCCCGGGGGAAAAGAAACGTCTTTAAGAACGAGAGACCAAAAAGGAAAAACTAGTCATTAGTTTAGCCATTTAATGAGGGGGAAGGTCATTCCAAGTATAGGGACCAACCACAGCAAATGCCCGGCGTTGAGCCAAGGCAGTCCTAGTATAGTGTCCAACCGTCTTCGAGCCGAGGATAGCCCGCACTAAGGACAATTTTGTTCCATCTGCTGATGTCTCTTGTCTTCTTCGATAGCTACTCGAGTGACACAATTCAGTTCTGGACTCTAGAATATTATTAGTTTACTAGATGTTTGCCCGTCCTAAGACGGTTCAAGGAAATTTAAAGAAAATGTGTTCCTCCCTCCCTTCCCTTCTTCCCTCCCTCCATCCCTCCCTCCCTCTTCTCGACGCCCCATTTCCTCCACTCCCGTCCAGTGTCTTCTCTTTCCTTCACTCCCTCTCCCTCCCTTCCCGTTTCGTCCCTCCCACCCCACCCCTCCCCTCCCTCCCTACCTCCCTCCCTCCCCTCCACGCCGACTTTCCTTCACTATCTCCCGTCCAGTGTCTCCTCTTTCTCCACTCCCTCTCCTCCCGTCCCGTTTCGTCCCTCCCACCCCACCCCTCTCCTCCTACCTCCATCCTTCCCTCCCTCCCTCCACTCCCCTCCACGCCCCATTTCCTCCACTCCCTCTCCCTTCCGTCCAGTGTAGAGTCCAGCTACGCTGGTCTCATGTTGACAGCGTTAACTCTCTGGCGTGTTTGTTCATTGGCCGCTATACGGCGCTCGCGCGCCACCTACCGATGTGTGTGGTTGTCGACCGCTACGCGGCGATCGTATGTGGCTGGCCCACCTCGCGTTCCCCTCACCTGCCCCTCCAGCCCGAACCCACCTCGCGTTCCCCTCACCTGCCCCTCCAGCCCGAGCCCACCTCGCGTTCCCCTCACCTGCCCCTCCAGGCAGAGAAACGAAACAGAAATGCGTGCTGCCATCTGGCGAATGACTCTTGCGAAACAGTGTTACACAACAGATGGACTAACGCAGAGAGATTTCTGTGCGTTTATATTATTAATGTCTTTTAGGTCTTCCTTGAGCTCTTGGGATTCAGGGACAGTTGCCTTGGACGATCTCCTTCTCCAGGCAATCTCCACTCTTCCGCACCACAAGTCATGCCAGAAATATGAACGCGTCTTCTGTTTGTTCAATTCGAGCAGACTCCTTTCTACTCCAGAAGTTTTTGTAGCGCTCGTGAATAAGCTGGTGCCCTGCGCTTGGCTTTCGAGTGGCGCTTTAGAAGTTTCGAGATTACGATTGTATTCTTCGCAGTGCCCGACGATCAGAGAATATTCTACTTGTGCCTCGACGAATAGCTGGACGTGAGTCATCTTCTACCAGTGAGGGACTGCTCGTCAGCAGCGTCATCGTGTGTGCGAACGCTGTCACTAGGGAATGCAAACTCGGGGTCTTTTTTCGAAACCCGGGTTTCGGGTTTGACCGCCGTGAAAACCCGGCTAATCCGGGTAACCCGGGTTTGGACGAGTTAACAAATTTTACATGATAAATATTATTAATTTATTACTGCACTATTTCTTGCGTAAGAACAACGTCCAACGTTCTCCAACAGTCAAGAATTTTGCATAAAAAGAAAACTTTAGGATAATCGCGATATTTTTTTTATATAAGCAGCGTTTTTCAATAAAAAATGTTCCGGAACTGAACAATTCCAGAACCGTACCAATAAACACTGAAAACGCTGAAATTAAATTAAATTAACCAAATAATTTTTTATTAAAAATGTAAGTAAATAAAATAATTTTTAGCAGCTTGAAAAAATTCACGGAATGCCGTTCCGGAGCGTTCTGTCTGAAAGAAACATTGCATCGGCCTTTAAAAATAATTGTCAAATGACAGCTTAATCGTCTACAGTAGGCCTACATCTCAGCTTTAGGCCATTCCAGTGCCTGCCCAGTTGCTTTCAGAAGATAATTATTTAGTCATCGTTACTCTGCAACCCAATTTGGCAGAGCCAGAACTTACTAAAGTAGATGCTGCTTTTGAGACATATCGCTGCCTGTGATTGTTCTTGGACTTAAAGGCCTACCGTCATTGTCTTCGTCAGAACGACAAGGGTCACCAACGTCCTTGTGTTTCAGCAGGTTTATCTTATGCTTGGACCCGAGAAGAATAGCCTATGCATATTTCTTGTTGCACCGCTGGCAATTTTTGCAGCGATTTACATAACTGGCATTAAGACGTCTGGCCCTCAGTGACTTGCAGTGGAGTCTGGAGATTGCCTGGACTTCCTGGAAAAGGAGATCGTCCAAGGCCACTGTGCCTGGATCCCAAGACCTCGAGAAAGACATAAGATGATATGTATATGTATGTATGTATGTATGTATGTATGTATGTATGTATGTATGTATGTATGTATGTATGTATGTATGTATGTATTCGTTATGTATGTATTGTATAAGTATAACGGTAACTGAAAATATTCTAAGAACGAAAACTGAACGGAAACGGTATGTATGTATGTATGAAGCACTTGTTATAGCGCCCCTTCAAGATTTCTACTCAGAGGTGCTATAATCTAACTAAGTAGACCTTCAACTTCGTAACTACGTTGATTGAACTCGCGGACACTGAATCGGAGTTTCACGCCGAAGCGCATGAACAATTGCGAGTGAAGGACTTGCCCAGGGTCCCTACGCGGCGGTTTGAGGTGGATTCGAATTTCAAACCCGCAACCGTCCGGCTGCAAGGCACCGAACATACCCCTACACCACCGCGCCCCACGATATGGACTAATAATATTCTTATTCTAGAGTTCAGGACTGAATTGTGTCACTCGATCAGCAATCGAAGAAGACAACAGACAGGCAGGTGGAACAAAATCGTCCGTGGTGTTGCCTATCCTCGGTTTCAGTACTATTGAACGGTGTCACGACAATTCGTCTACCGACATTTCGCCTACGACACTTCGTCTACAGACACTTCGTCTAACGACATTTCGTCTACAAAGTTATTTGATATTGTTACTTTAAAATGGAAGCTGGATTGATGAAAAAACTGTTTCCCGAAATGGAAGTGGGATTGATAAAAACATTCCTGTGCTGAAATAGAAGCTGGATTGATCGAAATAATTTTTCCTGTAAATAGAAGCTGGAAATCAACCTGGATGCATGGATGAAAATAAGTTTCCATTCAATAGAAGCTGGATTGATGAAAATAATCTTTTCAGTAATTAGAAGCTGGATTCCTGAGAATATATAGCACGTTTTAGCGAAACTAGCCTATAAGAAAGCGGCCTCTGTTGATTAGCCGTAATGGATACGGATACACTTGTAGACGAAATGTCGTTAGACGAAGTGTCTGTAGACGAAGTGTCGTAGACGAAATGTCGGTAGACGAAGTGTCGCGGAACCCTATTGAACAGTAGACTAGTCTAGCTAGCTGTTAGGATTTTGGGAACAGTATGAAGGTGTAGAATTTGACTCTAGCAATAACTGTTGTCTTGCCGTATTATCGCTCCATGTATATCTCACGGTGTACGTCATACTAGGCAGACAAAATGTCAAACGACAATATTTGGCAACACAAACGTTGCCTCTGATTTGGCACAGTTTTAAACTTTAACAACTGAAATCCTAAATCACAGAAATTCTTAACTGTTCAGCCTAACACTTTTTTACAACTACTATACCTGATTAAGGTTTGGTTTTGGCGTGTCATCGGTTGATGCATTGTACATTGGACACCGGCACAATAGAAGTTACTAATTACAATTACAATTGTTAGGTGCGCTAATTAATATGTTCGTAGCTTGTCGATGTATTTCTTTGGACCGGTAAAATTGGTTGAAAACTAAACTAGCCTAGTATGCTAACTGTTTCAAATGGCCTAGGTATACATCTACATATCGCGTATATATACAGTTTACCGATTTTCATATTCCTAAATAGATCTACTACTGCTACGGATCATTTCCCCCTCTTTCTGCCACCTTTCCCGGTAAACGGTCTTTCCCTGATCTGGTTGACCACAGTGAAGAAGCTCGTGGGACGCCTAGTGGGACCTGGAGGGGCGTTCGAACCTCCAACCGCAGCGACACCCGTGGCGGTAGCGCGAAACGATTCCAGCTGACGGGCCAGTTCGACGTAGCCTCCCTGGATGTGATCCACCTTGTTTTCGAGTCGTTGGACCGTTTTCAGCAGTTCATCCGTCTCGAGGACCTTCGCCGGTCCCACCTGGTCGGCTCCGATGGCCATGACCCATCGGTCGGCCTGAGAATCGAATGAGATGCGGTCGCGGACGATCCTCGTGGCCCTGAGCAGCTGCTTGATGCAGGGCAGTGACCGCTCGATCTGGAGGGCGAGGCGGAGACTTCCCACCTTCCATGTCGTCCCCTCCTTCGCCTTGATGTCCGTGTAGGTGTCTGTCATCATGGCGACCAGTAGGCTCATGAGGATGACGGTGGCCATGATGATGTAGAAGATGTACAGCCACTTGACGAAGGCCGGGTTGCCGCCGTACGACTGGTAGTTGCTGTCGAAGCCGTCGTCGAACAGAGAACCGAGGCCAAGCATGAGGTTGAAGACGTTGAAGAGCGTGTTCCAGACGGAGGAGTAGTTGTAGCCCGGGTCGGTCGTCGGAATGATCTGGAAGAGGACGTTGAAGGCCAGACCGCAGCCGAGAAGGACGAAGATGTACATGATGAGGTATCGAGTTATGTCCCTGATGACGATGTACTTGAGCATGATCGAGTAGACGTGCATGTCCTCGAAGCCCTTCGTGAAGCTGATGGTGAACAGCCAGCCGAGCAGCATGACCATCGAGACGATCTCAACGTACGTGGACATGTCCGAGGTACACAGAAAGAGAGCGTACCAGGCGATTACCAGAACGCAGAAGGCAAGAGCAGTCAGATGTCCGAGGTAGCTGAAAAGCGTCGATATCATGAGGTAGGGCAGACTGAGGATGCTGACGCGAGGCATCGAAGTGCAGCAGCCGGGAGGCTGCGTTTCCTTCTTTCTTGTTCCAGCATCATGCTTGCAGCAAGAACAGGAGGCGGGGGACGATCGGCTGAGAATGGAAATGAAGGAGTAGACCTCGTAGAGGAGCAGGAGGCCAGGCCAGATGAGAAACAGGCCGTGGAGTCCGTAGGTACCGCCAGACCTACAGCTATTCGATGCTGAGGAATCGAATATTCGGTGTAGGTTATCGCTGACCGGGACCACGTACACGGAAAAGAGACTCATGTACACGATGTGGACGATCATCAGAACAGCGTAGATCCACTGGTAGGCATTCCAGTAGTTCCTCACCAGCTGCCTGAACGGATGTATGTCCAGAATCTTCGACGCCAGAACCTCGTCCTCCAGAGAGACCACCAGATCCAGACAGGAAGGCATGTCTGGCTGCTTCGCACCTTTCTCGGTGGAATTCATCCATCTACCGCTGTCGTCGTCTACCCCAATACTAGAGTTTTTCTTACTGGAAGGTCTCCGATTTGAAGTAGTTGTCTGCGGAACCAGGCTGGTAATGTCGTACACGTACTCCGTGGCCTCCCTGAAACGATAGACATTTGCCGTGTTGAGCATTTCTTCGAGGAGATCCACAGCTCCGACCTTGATGGCATAAGAGACGGCGTTGAGGTCCTTCGTGTTATAGACCTTCGAGGTGAGATGGACCATTGCGGTCCTGAGCAGCGCGTAGTACATCTCCGATTCCTCGTTCGGGTACTGGTGGTCATTCTTCATGCACCACCAGCGGACTGCGATGCGCGTGATGCCCTGAAAGACCTCCAGCAGAGCCTCCTTCTTCGTCGGTTCCTCCACGGACTCCTCGATGACCACGTGTACCACGGTGTTCCCGTCGTGGTTCTGAAGCGCCAGATCCGCCCCGCAGGAGACGAGGAGGTTGATGCCGTGAAGGTCCCCGCGTCGGGCGCAGATGTGCAGACAGCTGTCGCCGACGTTATTCGCCTCGTCCAGATTGACGCCCTTCTCCGGTTTGTTGAAGACGTCGATCATCGTGTCGAGGTTGAAGGCGATTCCACTGCGGGCAGCCACGTGGAACGGAGTGTCCCCCTCCTCGTTGGCGACCTTCGGGTTCAACGAACTCAGCTCGACGAGTATTTCCGGTCGGCCGCGTCTGGCAGCGATGTGTAGAGCGGTGTTGCCATGACGGTCCTGAGCATCCACCAGAGACCAATTGCTGGCCTTGACGATCATATCGACGATGACCCTGATCAGTTCGGCACTCACGGCGTCCGACGTGGCCGCCTCGTGCAGCGGCGTCATTCCGAGCTTGTTCCTCGCGTCCAGCTTTGACTTCTGGAGTAGGACCTGGGTGGTTGTTAGGTGCCCGCTCTTGCAGGACAAATGAAGGGCCGTGTCCCCGTCGTTGTTCGGATTGTCCACTTCCACTTCCGTCAGAAAAGCCTGAACGACCTCCACTCGATCGTCTCGCGCTGCGACGTGGAAATAGGTATTTCCACTCAGGTCGCGAGCCATGGGATCCACCCCGATCTCCAGGAGACAACGCATCTTTTCCACGTCGCCGTTGGAAGCGGCGACGTGGAGCGGCGTCTTCCCGACTGCAAACAACAGCTTTCGGTCGGCTTTCGTGAAGCGCTTTGCCCGTCGATAGAGCTGTGCAACGGCCTTCAGGAAATTCTTGTCCGCTATGAGCATGGCGAAATCCCAGATGCTCTGACCCATTTTGTTCTTGCAGTCGAGGTTGGCCCCGTGGTCAGCGAGCAACTTCATCGTTCCGATATTACCCGCCTTCGTGGCGAACAGGATTGCCGTGTTGCCGTTACAGTCTGGGTGGTCGACGTCTACGTTTCCAGACTTCAGTAACACCTCTACCACCGGGTTCGTACCCTCGGCGGCGGCAACGTGCAGAGCGGTCTGATCGTGTCGGATCTTCACGTTGGCGTCCGCTCCGTTTTCCAGCAGGACCTTCACGGTTTCGTGGTACCCCAGGGCGCTTGCTAGAATAATCGGTGCAACGAGCCCTAGCTTTCGCTCCTGGCGTACGTTCGCCTTACCCTCGCGGGCCAGGATCTCGACCAGGTCGGTGTAGCCGTATCTGACGGCCCAGTACAGCGGAGTGGAACCCTTGTCGTTTTCCAGCTGAAGGTCTGCGCCGTTTGCGATCAGATAACGGACCGTTTCGATGTGGTTTCCGCGCGCGGCCCACAGAACAGGAGTATCGTTCTTGTTGTTGGTGATGTTGATGTCGACCCCCAGCTCGTGGAAGAGTTCGATCAGACGCGTATGTCCCTTGAGCGCTGCTATGTGCATGCTGCCCAGGTGACGGGGTCTCTGGCCCTCGAGCTCCATGAGCACGGTTCTCCGGAGCAGCTCTTGCCGCACGGACTCGGTCTCCAGTCTTTCGAGAAGCTGTTTCGCCAGGTCGTAATTGCCCTTCTCTGTGAGTATGTGCAGACAGGATTTCTGAGAGGAGACCTTTTTGACCGTTACGTTGTAGCCCTCCGTCAAGACCTTCTCGCTGCACGAACCGATCAAGTACCGGGCAACGTTCCAGACCTCCTTTTCCAGGACGCAGTGGAGAACAGTGGAATTGTCATCCGTCTTACGAAGCTCCGAGTCGGAAAGAGTCAAACCACAACCGCGTCTACCACAGTAACCACCGCAACCACAACCAGCACAATCACCACAACCAACAACAGCCACAACACTGACGCCATCTGCGCTGCTACCGCCACCATGAACTCTGCCACCGCCACCACAAACACCACCATCCCTTTACCATATAATTTAAGAGTTCGGTCTGATCTTTGCGGTGCCAACTGAGGTAGTGCCTTTGGTTACTTACGAGAGCTCTGCTCCCCTAGTGTGGCTGACCATGTAAATCTCCGTTCTGCGTCATGGGGTGAACTCAGTTTTCTCTGCGCTTGCACTTGGAGGTAGCAACATCGTGACTGATCATAAGTTGGACCGCCCACCTGGAATAATGTTCCTTCAGATCTGCATATTCTTTTAATCAAGACCTCGGCATTGCCCTTTAAGAAGCATTTTGAAACTATTCTCCTTGACAGGGATTGTGCTGGGAAAGATTATGAGTAAGTGTGTAGCAAAGGCACTATAGAGGTGCTCTGAATGAATTAATGGATGAATTCCAGATAAGATATGACTCTTGTTCTTCTGACCTGGTCCGAGGACAGAGAAAGGAAGACGGAACGTCTCTCCATAGTCGTAAGTGTTTGAACGGACGGACAACCTCAGCGTACGGCAGTCGGCAAATTCCAAAAGAATACGTTCATGCGATGATGGATCCCGGCGACACAATACCTTGGTTGTGCTAGGATTCAGTTCTGTTTCTCCTTCTGATAGGCAACCGAACTGTAACGACAGACACAAGTTGAGGTCTAGAATGTGTTTATTTTTGTCGTGTTTTGTTTCATTTTTAATATACCTTAATGCAGTTAGTGCAAGTGACTTTGTATCGTGTCTTTACTCGCATTTCATCTTAGCGTTCATGACTGCATGAGGAGGGATGGACTGCCAGGTGGATGGTCGAAACGACTCAATTTTACGGACTAGGATCAGTCAAGTCGAAAGCTAATTAGGGAGTTCAAACCGACACAGAGCAATCTACGGAGGAAATTAGTCCTGGAAAGCATAAGGTTTAATTGAGATCTGAAGGCTAGGACAGACTTTACAGAACAAATCTTTGCCGGAAGGGAGTTCCAGAGTCTACGGTCAGCATTATAAAGAGAAAGTCAGAAGACCCGGTTAAGCATACAGAGCATAAGCATACTTTGGAGTTACTAAGGACTGAAGCTAGTAGAGTTGAATGAAATTCAGAGTATTGTACGCATTTAGCCCTGCCTTGAAAGTTATTCGCTTTTCTATGGGCAGCCAATGTAGTGATTTAAGTTTTAGTTGTTGTTTTATTGCAACCAAAAAACATTACAATTATGCCAGAGAATGTAAATTAAAAAAAATGCATTGGCGACAAAGGGAGGCCCAAAAGTGATGGAGATCCCGCTAAGGAGGGTCAACCAGATAGCAAATTACAAAATAAAAGTATCAGCTACATGTATTATGTTCTCGTATTTTGTCGTTTTAGCTATGTTTCTTTTAACTGTTTAACTGTTTTTCTTTTCTCTAACTGGCATTTCAAAGACAAACTTTATGAAACTTTAAAGAGTCCAAAACACTTTGGCGAGAGTGGTCAAAGTGTTTTGGACTATTGTTACACTAGATGACTAACGTAGTTGCTCATCAATCAGCTCACTTGTTGTTATCCCAGAATGCTGCTGGTGCTAAAATTGTCCACCCATTTGTCATCAACCGCTTGGACTACTGATGCTTTATACTGGTTGCTCTGCCTCCGACTAGAACGGGTTCTTAGCTCTGCAGCCCTGCTAATTGGCCGAATTCCTAAGTTTGCGTCTGTTTCAGCTTACATGCATGGCACCATACACTGACTCCCTGTTAGGGTGGTTCATGGTCACATGGTAAAAACTGAAGTTCAAGCTAGCGTCCAAGATACCCCCTCAGTTTTTTACACCTGTTAATAGTATCATCTTGGCAAAATTTCAGCTTCCTACTCCAATTGGAAGACGGTGCTCACGGACCCTCCCTCCGTACCCCTTTACCATATAGTGCGATCGGTTAGAAAATACGAGTAACGTCTTGAAATCTTAAATTATGATAAGATTATTAATTTACCAATATACACAGACAGTAGTTATCATGTTAGCAATATTATTTGCTGCAAGGAAACATAAACAATCAACAACTCTCAAATTATGTCCCAAGAAGTATGTGTCGCAGAACTTCATTTCTTCAGCAATGCATGTATAGAAGAATTCTTCGTAGTATCAGTGGGAACAGCCGTTCTGTTTGCCTCAAAAACTTGCAGGAGAAAGGTAACAACTTTCCTCATCATGTGGAGGAGGAGGAGGCTGATTTCTTCAAAGAGCTTGACACCGTGTTCGACTGACACGCAATGCTCCGATCCATTTCTTTCCATGTTGAATGTTGATATTCTGCGTTATAACGCCTGGTCTGTGTTCTCACGTCTGGTGGAAGGGTGAGAAATGAAACACCTACTTCAGGGACTGGAGTAGCTTTGCTTTTGTAACAAAATTGTTCTTTGTAGCAAAATCTCTTAAGTTTGCTACCTCATGAAGTCTGTTTGCCCTACCTCTCACAACCCGTTCACTGGACTCATTGGACAATCTGCACAATCTTCATCTTCTGCCATTTCCTTCCAGCCTCATTGTTGAGGCAGGTGATGGTGGATTCACGGAAATTTTCTGTTTCAGAATTTGGCTCCAGACTTTGCAATTTGTCATATGTCACATTTCCCAAGCAGCCTTAAAACTCTTGAATACTGGTATGTTTAGATAACTTAAATGCTCACAAGTGAAATCCATAGCTAAGATCAGTTCCATGAAAGGGTGACATAAAGCCAATCGCAGGAGCTCTCGACCAATTATATTTTTCAGAAGAACACATGCTCCATTCAAGCGACCAGTGTTCACAGAAGTAGTGTCAAAGGTCAAGACTTGAACTTTTTCAGTCAACTTCCATGCTTCCAGCAGATCATTAATAGACTTGGCTTCATTAAGACCTCTTCCAGAGGCCAACTTTAGAATTCCTAGCAGGTTATCTTTGTCACCTTCAGAAACCAGCACTGATAAGCGGTTAAGTGCTTTCAAAAATCTCGGAAAGCAGTTTACCAACCCTGTTAACCACCAAGGGACAATCTGGTATAGTTTATCCTATTACGGAATCAGCATGTTCATTTTTAGCTTTGTATGTATGTATGTATGTATGTATGTATGTATGTATGTATTTATGTATGTATTTATATATATATAATATCTGTACATATATACATATATTGTTTGTATGTATATATCAATGTATGAAATGCTGCAGAATGAGGCTGAAATGCAATCAAAGATATGAATCCTGGAATTATGTGCTGCATAAACAGTACCGTTTGTACATACATAAACGAAAATAAATTTCAGTAAAATGTCTGGCAATGAACAGGAAGTAGACAGCAAAATCTGTAATAAGAACTGTCCAATGAGTCCCAAATATAAAAGTTAGTAAGAGAACATACTGCATAATTCCATAAGAAAGTTACCAAGATGATCACAATTTGTAACACATTTTGTGTGCATTTACATGACGATTACAATGGTGTAAGTTTATGTCATTGAGCACCGTCTTCCAGTTGGAGTAGGAAGCTGAAATTTTGCCAGGTTAATACAAATAACAAGTGTAAAAATGTAGGGGGTATCTTGGCCCCTAGCTTGACTTTTATGTTTTTGAACCACCCTACTCCCTGTGTCGCAGCTCATCGAGTACGGAATCGCAGCAGCATGCGCTGTTTTGGCGCTGCCCAATTGTCAGTGCTCCGGCCTATCTATGTGAGCTCTGTTATCCTGTATCTGTTGTGCTACCTCGCAGAGCCCTTCGCTCTGCCTTATAGCGGGAAGCTTTTGGTCCCTCGTGCTAGAATCTCAACTGGTCAGCGTCGTTCTTTCTCAGCTGTAGGTAGGCCTTTCTGTCTCGAATAGTCTCCCGTTGGAGATACGCCTGTTAGGCTGTTAACTAGAGAATAAGATGATTCATCTACGTTCTACAGGCTCCTTAAGACCTATTTGTATCATCGTGGTTGGAGTGAGAGCAACTCTGAGTAGGCTTTTTGAAAGGGCGCTATATAAAGTCTTAAAATGACTGAATGAATGTCATTGCTTTACACTTACGACGCTACTTGGTCCAGGAACTCCAAACTCTCAACTCTGTATAGGTATCCGTCGGTCGGATTTCACGTGTGTGGGTGGACACTGAGGTGACTCTTACACTGTCTGTTTTTAATTGCACTTAGTATCAGTTAAGCTTTGCAGTTAATGACTTTGTGGGGGTACTTAAGGCGCGACATTAAATTTCTAGGTAAGTAACAGTACTGGCTAACTTGTATCTGATTACTTTCGTTTTACAAATCACGAAAGAATGCCCGCATCCTACCGTCAGACTTTCGCTGTCACAGTTTTGGAATGAGTGAAAAATTTGATCCGATGTATACAAATGGTTGTCGAGCCGTATGTAACTCAAGTTGTTTGCCGAGATGGTGTAATTGCAGTTGACTGTCGCCAGATTGCTCGTTGGATTTCTTGGTAAGATGATATCTACCGAGGAACTGGTGAACATCGTAGTACCACAGTCGAGCTCTAGAATCAATCAATCAATCAATCAATCATAGAATTTATATAGCGCCTCTTCAAGGGCTCTACTCAGAGGCGCTCCCAAGCCAGGCCTGATCATAGAGAAAAGTCTTCGAATGACAGATATATATTTCTGTTTTACGATTATGATAAATTTTGTTATGCCTTATTCTCCCTGACTGCATCTGTGGTTGTCCAGCAATAGGCACAATCTGTAAAACAGTCTTGGTGAGCTTTTATTGCTAGCTGAGACTTAGAATGCACTTGTGGTCGGTTGCACGTAGTATCGTTCAGAATGACCTGATTGCAAAGTGCCCTAGCTGAGGGACGAGTGAGCCATATTACCCAATTTGTTAGATCGCTCATCTTGTCACGCGTATTGTAGGTGTTCCAATCTCCCTTGAAACTGTTACTTCTTATTGACCTTGAGCAAAACCGTTTGCTCGCCGTTGGATAGCGTCATTAGTCATTTTCAATTTAAGAAAATTTTAGCTACAAATATTTACGGTTAACAGTTAATTTTAGACAGTGAAAATAAGGCGCATAAAATAAACACTACGGCTTACCATGATCTCCTATCCTGTAGCGTATGGTAAATCCTCTATCGGGGGAAATATCGTTGTTGGAGAAATTAAAGACAACCATGTCACAAGCGGGGAATCTTGTTCTGGTTGGATACCCCAATGCGCACAGCTTTCTATTTGCAAGGGGATGAGTCATTGATGTTCCGTTGACCAAGCAAGTTATCTGTACAACGGACAATCAGTTAGCTTTCATACGGCAATTAATGATGAACGGTTTGATAGATAAGGAAATGTTAACACACTTAATTGCGACTGGTTAAATGTTTTTTGTCGAGTCGAAGTAAGACGTCTCTGTAATCGAATTCCCACTTGTAATGCCACAAGAAATGAGCGTCAAATAGGAGCCTATCTCATGCGAGATGTCATCAACACTAAGACTAGGCTAATTGTCGGAATTACGCAGATGTAACTATTATCTCGTACAGTAATTTGGATGTAACAGTGGCACGTTAGAGGCGTACTTCAATAGATTAAAATAAACATTGAAACGGACAATCTTTTTAAGACGCCGCTCGCAGGGATCTACTTCTAGGTTTCTTTACAATTTAGGTTTACAACAGAAGAACTAATAGCTATATAAAGGGCAGAATTTCAATTCTTTTAACACGTGAACATTTTCGGTGCTCTGAACAGATGCCGAAAGGTGATTCCATGCAAACGGGTCCAAAAGGCCGTATAAACTATCACGTGTAAAGATAGAGTGTTCTAAAAGAAACTGGAAAACCCATGCAGCTCGTCGTTAATGTGTTAAATATGTCAGTGGTTCAAGTGCTTAGTAGATGTATAAAAGCGGTTTAGACGCAGCCGGGTCTAAATTTCAGGGTGTACTAACAAGGTAGGTTTTATAACCTCCAAGAACAGCCTCCAGACGATTTCTACCGGTTTTGTGCGCAACCGAAGTTGTTTCTAACTCGACATAGACTCTACCAGCAAAAACAACGGCTTTCATGCAAATGAATAGTTTCAGAGAAATATATGAGTATATAAAACAACTAATTAGTCAAATACATTATATGGATATAGGCCTACCAGCTATAGTTGTTTGTTGCGGTGAGTATCTATGAAAATGAAGGGTATTAAATTAATGTTGGTTCTTGGCTCATAATTGGCACGAAAGATATCTGTGGAAAGAGCTGTATCAGGCATTATTGCAAAGTTCATCTGGCACGACTTCGTCAAGGCCACGTGGCCAAGGAACCAGACCTTGTGAAGGCAGTAGAAAGGCGGTCAAAACTGCTACATGTATAATTATCTCTCTGCCTGCAGTGCGGCTATCAAATAGCCAGCACGAAAAAATTGCGTGATAGTCTATATACCGCATTTTTCAAGACGAGTGGAGGAGTTTAGATGCGATAAACCCTTGAGAAAAATATAAATACTTTAAAAATATTTGCCTATAAAAAATTAGAGAAAGTTTCTTTGAGTATATGCAAAACAATGAATTAGACTAGAAATCATATGATAATATCGAATGTCAATCAATGGCATTGATAGCTGCGATAAACTCTAGAGTAAATATAACTAATTTAAGAAATATTTGCGTAAAAAATTAGAGAAAGTTTCCTTTGAGTATATATAAAACAATCAATAATAGAGCAAAAATCATATGATATTGTGATATTTAATCAAACACAATTCATACGATGGGGCGACGAGCGTGGATGGCAATGGAGCAACGAGCGCAGAGGGCGGCGAAAATACGGTCTCGACAAGTTGTGGTGGATAAGCCGTTGCGAGAAGCGCAATGGGTGGAGAAAATGCGGACGCGACCAGTGTAGACGATGTAGCATGTGATGTCAGTCTGCGCTGAGTTGGAATACTTTCTCGACCTGGATTTGGAGGATCTTATATTATAAAACGGAAAGTGTGTCCTTCCGTAACCTGGCTTAGGGCTCCGAAACATAATGTTCTATAGCGTTATGAGAAATTGTAAAAACCTTTTGATAAGCCTTTTGTAGGTAAACGCGACTATTTTCAGCTCGCAGTTTTCTTTAAATGCCGATAAGTGGATATTTTAAACTTCGAACTGGTTAAGTCATCAATACCGGCGGCCATTTGTCTGACGTCATGCGGGCTAAATATGCAAATCAGGTGCATTCGTAATCAAACACGGCTTCGCCTCTAAACTATTTCGATCGCTAATGGAACATTTAAGTAGCCTTAATTTGCAGCCGTTAAAAATTACGCCTGGAGAAAACCTGGGCGAAGCCGGGTACAAATGTTGTATAATAAGTTACAGAAAACCAGCATTTCTTAGGTGTTACGTTTCTCGAAAATGCAGAAAATGCCTATCAATATGACCCGCGTTTCCCTGAAGATTTGCCTGAAGATTTGTTTGAAGATTTACCTGAAGATTTGCCTGAAGATTTGACTGAAGAGTAGCCTGAAAATATGCCTCAAACTGATGATAGAATTGAAATATCCTGTATTGCATTTATAGAAAAATAACGCAACATGGATTTCATGACTTTGGTGACATAGATGACTCCGAAGACTGGTTTCTCGAGTTTGGCAGTGGGATCTTACAAAGATAATAAAAACATACGATTTTCATTCTATTTCAGCAAAACGTGGGTAGTAGAAAAAAGAAAAAAGGAAACAAAGCTTGAGCGCTTTTAGATTCTAATAAAGGTGGAGAAGCTGAAGGAGTTTGAGGCTTTGTATCGACTTTGGGATCAGTCCAGCATACTCAGTTCAGTGTCATGGTGATTCTAAGGCTGCGAGTTGCCTTATAAACTCTGCTCACGTTTTTTCGCAACTTTTTAGATCAACTCCTTTTCAGGTCTTCGCTAACGATTGGTGTTACTTGACACGATGATTCCCGCCCATCGATTCCACAGTATTCCTCCTTGTAGTATCGCAAAGCTTTGTAAGCGCGAGAGATGTTCTTCGCGGTTTTGTTCAGATTCATGCAAACGAGGGAATAGCAATTGCTATTGAGCATAGCGTATATATTACGGACCCGAATGGCTAAAAAGTGCCGGGTTCTGGGCTTAGTTTGCCGTTTTTCCTGTCTGAAAGAACCCGGGTATCCATCGAGGTTTTTTCTTTCCTGACTTAACGCTCAGTCGCCACGAAAACGTCGTTGCTTGCGGTACGGAATATTGTCGCATTGCATGGTTCGAAATGCATCAGAAACTTTAGTCTTTGATTCGATTTGTTAAATAAGCATGCTGTTAAACTCTAGAGCAGGTATAACATGTGGCATAAACCAGGATAGCTTACACAGTGTGATTTTTTACCAACGGAATCAGCATCGGCCTTGAAGATCGCATCTACATCCGCCTGCCGAATAAATATCTAAGTGGGAAGACGTATGAAAAAGTGCCTACAGGGTCAGGCCTGGTGATGATCATCACTCGCAGAGCCGCGAAGCCACGACATGCGTTCACAGCGTCGTTAGTGGTATCCTTCTGCCAACACATGTTCCGACCGTCAGCCATGAAAAAATCGTCTCCATAGACCAGCATACATTGATCGTTGTAGCTTGCCCTGGAGACGCGATGCTCTCGATCTCGGTGTTGTTAGCCAGGTATCAGATCTGAGAGAACATGTAAGGCATGGCATTGTTGATCAGTGTCACCAATGTGTCTCCAGCGTAAGCCACATCAGTGGTTGATGCAAGTCTGCCCTCGACAAGAAGGTAGCTCTTGGAAGGTTGAGTGAAGATGTCTTGGTTTTGAATGTCTATCTGAATGGCCTGACCGCTATTAATGGCTGCGTGGTTTTGTGACGCGTACTCGCGGTATTCATACGATTCGATGCTGTTGTCGTCACACATCATCGAACAGATGTCCAACATAATCACTAGCTACATCAACCGTTGCCATTATTACACCATAAACCATCGTTAAGTTAGACTTCAATATTTTGAGACGATTAATTTTTGCCCAAAAACAGGCCCTTGCCTCTGCGATTAACCTCTTGCAGAGTGTTGAAGCCAGACCCAGCAATACGGATATCAGAGGCCGGCTGATTCGCCGCTAATTGCTTCAAACATTAAATGTTCTTTTCACTGAATACTTTTCAAGAGGTATAGGAAGCGCCGCAGGTTTTGCAGCAGATTGTGATGTAAAGATTGCGGCAGGAGCAGCAGCAGCATCAGCACGCCCAGCTTTTACTGCAACGACAATCTGCCTGACTGCAGACGCCGTTCTTGCACCAGCCTTAGCCACATTTCCAGTCTATATCGAGTTAGAAGCAACTTCTGTTGCGCCAAAACCAGTAGAAATCATCTGGAAGCCGTTCTTCGAGGTAATAGGGCCTATCTTGTTAGTACCCCCTGAAATTTAGACCTGGCTGCGCCTAAACCGCTATTATAAATCTACTTGCTTTACGATTTAGTGAGCTGCTGCAACTAGGAAGTTTGAAGTGTAATTGTATGTAAACATTAAGCAAATAAGCGTCTTTCCAAGAAGTGCAATATAAATCGGGTTTAAAAGTCAATGAACACAATTGCGACTGCATTTTTTAACAATTTGGCTTCTCGGTGATGTTCTAAATATGCGGTGTGCTCGACAAGCGTTGCATAACATTATTCCCAAAACGCGTCAAATCCCAGGATCTAGGTTTTAACCCTTCCCATTTGAATACGTGTTAAATTCAGATTGAATATCTGAATATATTGCTATGCAGCATATTCCTTTGACCCCTAATGAGACCCTCGCAAATCCAGTATACTAAATGTCATCACGCAAACCTTCATGTCCCCACTCTTGTAGAACACAAGAAGAAAAGAAGAACCAGAGCGAAGCGGCATCGCTTCTGTTTAGTGGTCAGGTCGCTGAACACATATCATTAATTTCTCTCTATATATATATATGTTTGACTATAGAATCCATATTTTCTTAGTATTAACCATTTATCACAATCACTTAAACAGGTCTACAATAAATTAATTACAACGATGTTCGATGATAAGCGGGAGTGCAAATGTAATCTGTTTGACTATACTTACTGTCAACCAACCGCTAGAACAGTATCCGTGATCCCTGCGATAGTGCGGATTTTCAAAGTCTAGACGGTCCAGCCTGAGTACTACAGAATTCACGTGGCCAATATCGATGGTGTAAAGGCAGTTAACACGTTGGGAAAGACGAAATCCTAATCGCGGAGAGGTGACGATTCCAGTAGGAGTTGAGAAAGACGTATTTCCGCATATCTCCTCTGACAGAATAACATGGTTTTATCCAACTAGCTGAGAAGCTTTCTTCACAAATCGCTAATGTCATCGTCTTCTTTTAGTCACCCACCATCCAGTAAGTAAGTAAGTAAGTAGGTCATTCAACACCAAATTAAGCAAAATCACAATACAGAAATTGGGCAAGCTGAGTGGTGGGCTACCGGTGAAGTCTCAGACGACTGATCTCGCCGGTCACCCAAATAATGCTAATGATCATACTAATGGAATACACATGCTTAAAAAAGAGCAAATACAAAGTACTAGTACCATTTCCAGACAGCAGAAAAGTCACAACCGCGTTCAACACAGTAACCACCGCAACCACAACCAGCACAATCACCACAGCCAACAACAGCCACAACACTGACGCCATCTGCGCTGCTACCGACACCATGAACTCTGCCACCGCGAACACAAACACAAACACCACCTCAACCACTACCACACGAACCACCATCATTTTACCATATAATTTAAGAGTTCGGTCTGAACCTTGCGATGCCAATTAAGGATGTGCCCTTGGTCATATATACGAGAGGACTCTTCACCCCATCTCAGGTTTGGCTGACCATGAAATCTCCGTTCTGCGGGGTGAACTCATTTTTCTCTGTGCACGCACTTGCAGAAGCAACGTCGTGACTTTTCAGAAGTTGGGCCGCCCACCTGGAATAGCGTTCCTTCAGATCTGCATACTATTTTAATGAAGACCTCGGCATTGCCCTTTAAGAAGCATTTTTGAACTATTCTCCTTGGCAGGGATTGTGCTGGGAAAGACTCTAAGTTTGTAGGAAAGGCACTATAGAGGTGCTCTTAATGAATTAATGAATGAATTACAGATTAGACATGACCCTTGTTCCCCTGACCATAGCCTACCTTGTCCAATTACAGAGAATGGAACACGGAACGTCTCTGGAAAGTCGTAATAGCTTGAACGGATAGACAACTTCAGCGTACGACAGTCAGCAAACAATAAAGGAGTATGACCATACCATGAGCTCTCCTGGCGACAGAAAACCTTGGTTGTGCTAGGATTAAGTTCTGTCTCTCCTTCGGATACGCAACCAATCTGCAGCGACAGACACAAGTTGATGTCTAGCATGTGTTTGTCACTTGTATATTCTTGTCGTGTTTCGTTTCATTTTTAATATACCTTTATGCAGTTATTGCAAGTGACTTTGCTTCGTGTCTTTACTTGCATTTCATCTTAACGTTCACGTGGAGGGATGGACTTGCAGGTGGATGGTCGAGACTCAATTCTAAAAATAAGGGCGAGTCAAGTAGAAAGTCAAAAACGACACAGAACAATCTACGACAGGAAATTAGTCCTGGAAAACTTGAGGTATATATAATTGAAATGTGAATGCGAGGACAGACTTTGCAGAACGAAATTTTGGCAGAAGGGAGTTCCAGAGTCTAGGGTCAGTGGAAAAGGCGCCGTCCATTGTATGTTCAAAAGGAGAGAGACAGAAAACCTGGTTAGGCACAGATTGGTCTCTGAAGTTAACAAGGACTGACGGTAATTATGTTGACTGAAATGCAGAGCATGTAAAAATTTATCCCAATCTTGAAAGTTATTCGCTTTTAAATGGGAAGCCAATGTTGTGTTTTAAGTATCGGTGATATGTTTTCTGCCATCCAAAATGGAATTTGGTTAACGACGTTGAATAACAGAGTGGTAGTTAGATGAGGAGGAATTATCGAAGGAAAGGTAGAATTGTGTGTCATCAGCGTACAGATGGTGTTTCAGACTAGTTTGATTCAGTAAAACTGTAAGCGGAGTTTCGTAGTAAAGGAAAGGAAAGAGGCCAAGAACAGAGCCTTTTGGGACTCCACGGGTAATTGGTATTCGGTCCAATATTTTTCCATTGATGAAGATAGATTGCGTGTATGGAGTTAGATATGATTGGAACCAGTTTAGGGAGGGACCAGATACACCAAACCAGAGATGTCAAGTATGATCGACCGTGTCGAAGGCAGCAGATAAGTAAAGAAGAGCAAGTTCAGTTACTTTACAATTGCCAAAATAGAGCGGAAGCTGTTAGTGTGGATATTGAGAAGAGCGATTTTCTGGAGTGGACTTTGCGATATGTTGAATTTTAATTTCAGAAGTAAAGAATTTGAAGACAGTTGGGCATCAATTCGACTGTTAACAAAATGCTCAAGAAGTTAAGAAATAAAATTTAAGTTTGAGATTGTAAAATATTGTGACATGGTGTCAGCGTCCGAGCATGGTCTCTTCAACAGAGGAGAGACGATACCATGGAAGAAACCTGCTGCAGAGGATCTATCAGCAAGCGACCGATTTAAAGCATCAAAGTAGCCGGAGTAATCATTAGATGAATGTACATATGATAGTACAATACCAGAGAATTTCAGTCTGATGTTAGATATCTTGTCACTAAAGAAGACGATGAAAGAATGAGTCAAAGCGTGTTTTGAAGAGGTTTTGGGCAGTTCAGATGGTTTCGCCGATTGAGGACGTTCGAGAGGTATCTCGAACAAGATGAGTTTTCAAAAACTTGGTTTTGTGAGGTAGGAGGACTTGATCTTCCTTCGAAATAAAGCTACGAAGAACTTTGTACTGTTCTTTGAAACGCACGTGATAGAAAGTGAACGTCGGCAAGCGCGTTGAAGTTCGCTGAGATGGCGTCGAGTTTCGGCAATTTCAGAGTGGATGGCAGAGGAAAGGCGTTTAGAAACGCAACGACTGACATTACTGCGAAGACCAAACGGAACGAGGAATTTTTGGATCGTTTGTGATCAATTGGATTGCTATGGGCTCTACGCTTACGACCGCAACTTAGGCCAGGAACTTTAATATATCTACTCTCTATCGGAATCCGTTGGTTGGATTCCACGTGTGTGATTGGACCTACGATATGTGACTCTAACTCTCTGTTCTTAATTGCAGTTAGCATCATTTAAGCATTGTAAAAAGCGTCTTTATGTGGTACTTAAAGACGCGACAATAAAGAATGCGCCCAGCCTACCGTCAGGCTTTCTTTATCGCAGTCTTGGAATGACTGTAGCAATGGCATCGATGAATAGAAAAAGGTGTTGAGCCATATTATGTAACTCAAGTTGTTTGCCGAGATGGTATAAGTGCAGTTGACTGTCGCCAGATTGCTCGTTGGATTTCTTGGTAAGATGATGTCTCTCGAGGAATTGGTGAACAGCGTAGCACCACAGTCGAGCTCTAGAATGACAGACATTATTTCTGTTTTACGATTACGATAACTTTTTGTCATGCCCTGTTCTCTCTGACTGCATCTGTGGTTGTCCAGTAATAGGCACAATCACTAAAACAGTCTGTGTGAGCGTATATTGCTATTTGAGACTTAGAATGCACCTGTGGCCGGTTGCACGTAGTATAGTGTAGAGTGATCTAGATTGCGAGGTGCCATAGCTGAGTGTAACGTGTCCTCTATTACTGTGATTAAACAGTTTTAGAGAATGTCCCGATGATCATGGACAACGTCACTGTGCCTCAATCGTTGACCCTTCATTGCTTGAAATGTATGTCACATAATTATTGTCATCCAAGAGAAATTTGTCGGCTCGTTTCAGTTTAAGTATTAATTATATAATGTATAATGTTAAAATGTTAATTGATACATAACAGTCCGTTTAATTATGTTTATGGTATGTCAATTATATGAGTCTTGTGTTCTATAGGGTTAACCTATCTAGACCAGTGCAATCTAAGTCTAGGTTCTAATTATTATTTGGGTCCTAAAATACCTCACACGATATATTTGATGTGTATTTGAGCAGCACTCGTCTCTTCTCAAAAAGGTGCGTGACCAGCTGCATGTCTTCAGTTGATGAGCGTCATGCTTGCCAATTCGGTGACTGTTTCGATTCTCGGCGTCGTGCGTTTCGTGTAGAAACTCATTCTCTCGTAGTCTGATGAAGGTTTCGTCGAACAACAAACAAACTTTGGTGTTGATTACAACTTTACAACAACGTTCTCGACAAACGTTCTTTCCAGAGTTTGTTCGAATCGAAGCGTTCGAAATCGTAACTGTTCAAGTTGGTAAATAGTAGCTCAAACGTTAAACTGGCGTATCGTTCGAAGACTTTATCTCGATGGATCTCGACGATAAACTTCATAAAATGTTACACCCCTTTGGCAGGATGATTTACGACGAACTTAGTCGACTTTATAGAAACACTTCTTAGTCGAAATCGTGACGATTCATCGACCGATCTGATACGATTTAACTTTAAAACTTCAGATTTAGTTGCGCCTTCCAACCGGAGCCGTTTCTCTCTCTCTCTCTCTCATCGTCAATATTTACTACTAACGTCACGTCAGTGCGCCGGAACCGTCAGCTGTCCATGACAGTTGGATTTTAAATTTGACCAATTAATTGTCCCCAACGCGGCTGTGTATACCCACTCAGTTCATCAAACTTCTTCCCCCAAGTTATTCTTGTTATCTCAATACACTCACTGGTCCATTAATTAGACTAGTTACATCAATTGCTATTATTAACTAGTAGCCTATCTATTCATTGTTTAATCACACCTACTTACAACATATATAGATAGAAATGTTTGTGTAATAGTCAAGAGAATCGTTACACTGAGGGATGAGTCAGACATATCAGGCCTACCCAGTTGGTTAGATGGCTCGTCTTGTAACACGGATAGTAGCCTACCCTTGAGACTGTAACTCTTTAGTCGCCTTGAGAAATACCGTTTGCTCATCTTTGGATAACGTCATTAGTCATTTCAAAGTTAAGAGATATATTTAGATATTTTTAGATACTAATATTTATAGTTAACAGGTAATTTTTAAACGATGAAAATAAGGGGCATAATAAAAGGTACGGCTTACCATGATCTCCTATCCTGTAGCGTATGGTAAATCCTTTATCGGGGGAAATTTCGTTGCTGGAGAAATTCAAGATGACCCTGTGACAAGCGGGGAATGTTGTTCTGCTTGGATACCCCACTACGCATAGTCTTCTGTCCTGCAAGGGGATGAGGCACTGATGTTCCGTTGACCAAGCAAGTTATCTGTACAACGGACAGTCAGTTAGCTTTGATACGGTAATTATTGATGAATAGATAAGGAACGTTAACACACTTAATTGTGACAGTTTAAATGGGTTTTTAAAAATCAAGTTAATGTGCTTTAGTTAAAATGTCTCAATAATTGAGTTCTCACGATAATTATTAATTGATGTGAGCTCCTGATAGTATTTAATGCAAGATGTCATCAACACTAAGACTAATTGTTTGCAATTACGCAGATGTAACTGTTATCTTGTACTGTAATTGTGCGATATAGGACTAACACTAGCACGTTAGAGGCGTAGTCATGTGAATTAGGCTTCAATAGGTAAGAGTAGATATTGGAATGGCCTCTAGGTTTTCTTACAATTTAGTCTTGCAGATAATGTAATTAATAGTTACATCACAGGTAGAATTTAAACTGTTTAAAAACGTGAACATTATCGGTCCTCTGAACAGATGCCTAAAGGGCCTTTTGAGTCACTCAACCGTAAGCTTACGGTTGAGTGACTCAAAAGGCTTTATAACGGATCACGTGTAGGCCTAAAGATAGATTTAAAAAGTGTCAATGGCTCAAGTGCTTCACGATTTAATGAGCTGCTGCAACTAGGAAGTTGAAAGTGTAGGCCTAATCGCAAATGTACAAGCAACTCAACGGGTATAAAAATCGATGATCACAATTACAACTGCATTTTTGACTGTCGGGTTTATCGATGATGTTCTGAATATGCTGTGTGCTCGGCAAGCGCTGCATAACTATTATTATTCTTAATGCGTGATCAATCCCAGGATCAATATGCCTTCGCATCTGAATATGTAGATGTTCACATTGAATACCTGAATATATTTCTACGCATCACACATTCGTTTGACGCCTAATGAGACCCTCGTAGATCCAATATATATATACGAAATGACATCATGTAAGCATGCATATATTCCACTCCGGTAGAACACATAGCATGTACGAAAGGAGAATACGAACTATAGAGAAGCAGTAACGCCGGTGCTCACTGGCATGTCGCACTACACAAGTCATTCATTTCTCTCGCTATGTCTAATTCTAAGCTTCATGTTTTCTTAGAAGATTATTTATTCTGACAATCGTTTAAGTGTCCACAACAGATTATTTACAACGATATTCGATATTACCGAGAGTGCAAATGTAATGTGTTTGACTACTTACTGTCAACCAACCGTTGACACAGGATCTTTCCCAGTACCAGTGTCCAACGAATAGATAATCTATGCTGAGAGCGAAAGATTCGACGTCGTCGTTATCGATCGTGTACAGACAGTTGACACCTTTTTGATAATGAAAAGGTAATCGCAGAGTGGAGACGTTTCCAGTTGGAGCTGAGAATGACGTATTTCCGCATATCTCATCTGGCAGAACAACAATGGTTTCCAGTGTGTGACTCTCCTTACACAGTTTATTTTAGTTATAGCTACAGTTATAGTTAATGGTTTTTTATTTTCGTTATAGTCATAGTTATAGTTAGTATTTTTTTTAGTTATAGTTATAGTTATAGTTAATGGATTTTTTTTATAGTTAATTTTAGTTACTGCTTAGTTACAGTAATTAAGGCTATTAGCAAAATTGTGAATATTAACACGCTGTTTAACAATTTGCTCAGAGCTTTGAAAGCCATTCAAGCATGGGTGCATTCAGCTTCATGAATACACTAGTTTCCAAAGTAACTGACAAATTGCATAGTAAAAATATCGCATTTTTTCGTTCTCATTTATGTAGAATTGTCCATATTGCACTTCCCATTTATATTTTTTTTTTCAACGAAAATAAAGATGAATTTTCGTTATTGTTATTTTCGTTATTGTTATAGATAATGATATTTTTAGTTATAGTTATCGTTAACGAAATCATTTTATTTTCGTTACCGAACATTTTTGTTATCGTTATCGTTAACGAGAATCACACTGATGGTTTCTCATACTTTCCACAAGGCTTTTTCATTTACTCGCTATTGTCATCGTCTTTGTTAAGATTTTTAACAAAAGTTACCTCCGCAACCAGCACTGACACCGCAACCAATAAAAAGCAACATTGCCTCCACCTCCGCTACCACCGCCAAGATAGACTCTGCTACCGACGCCACACAACTATCACCTCTTAAACTATACCAACATTTTACCACACCTTATATGAGTTCGGTGTGATTCTGTAGGTGCCAGCTGATATAGTGTCCTTTAACACTTACGAGAGCTCTGTTGTCTGATGCCAGGTTTGGATGGCCGTGAAAATCTCCGTTCCGAGGTAACTTATCGTACTGATTGTACTTTGCCATGCAAAGCATTTGGAGGAAGCAACGTCTTAACGTTTCAGTAGTTGGGCCGTCCATCTGGAAAAGCCTTCCTTCAGATGATCTGCATATTCTGTTAACCAAAGCCTCTGCTTAGACTTCACAACATTTCAATTACAGCCTCACCAGGGTTGTTCTGGGAGCGCCTTTGAGTAGATGTGTGGGAGAGGCGCTATATAAGTGTTCTAAGTGAATGAATGAGTGAACGAACGAGCGAATGAATGAACGAACGAATGAATATTAGATTTGATGTGAAACAGGAACTGTAGGCCATACCTTGTATGACAGCAAGAAAAGGAATTCGGAACGTGTCTTGGTAGTCGTAGGTGTTTGATCGAATGGACAACTTCAGCGTACGACAGTCGGCAAATACCAGTGGACTCCATGAACTATAATGCGCTGATGGACCGCGATGACAGAATACCCTGGATGTGTTAGGATTCATTTCCGTCTTTCCTTCTGATACGCAGCCGACCTGCAGTGGAACGCACAAGTCGACGTCAGCTTGCGTTTGTGCTTTCACTAACATCTTGCTAAGTGTCTGCATGCATTTATCTAGTTGCACATGTAATACTTTATGTATATATGTTTGTATATGATTATTGTTCAGCTCCTTTTGGGAACATCGCAAGGCGCTAAACATGGTTATACAATATACATGTATAAAGAGATCTGATTAGTTGTGACTTAGGATAGCTTCATAGCGTATAGCCTACTGAGCTGTATTTGGAATGATAGGACATATTTTAATGCAAGACTGGCTTTGGTGCGTCGTGTTTTTAACTTTCAGTGTCTAGAATACAGTTAGTAAACTGATGTTCGGTTACATTATCAGTGTGCATTTATTATGCGCTACTATATAATGACTAATCATCAATCGATAGCGCTGAGCAAATTTTGGTGAATAATTATTGTTCAAGGTCCCTATTAAACCCGTACTTGGGCGTAAGAAGGCTAGCGCTTTAACCAATCCGCTACCGTATCCTACAGGGCAGTCGATTGATGTTGCTCTAGTTTTAACATTCACAGTAGAATGCAAGTAGCCAACCATCAAATTTTCTCGGTCACAGTCTTGGAATGACTGTAACAACAGCATCGTTTGAGTGAAATAGGTGTTGAGCCAAATAACACTCGCACGATTTGTCGAGATAGTATAAGTGCAGTTGACTGTCGCCAGATAGTTCGTTGGATTTAGTGGTAAGCTGATGTTTCCCGAGGAATTAGTGAACAGCGTAGCACCACAGTCGAGCTCTATAATGACATCAACATATTTTAGAGTTTTACTATTCCTATAAATTTCCTTAAGGCTAAGTTCTGTCTGACTGCACAGGTTGCAAGGTTCTGGAAAAAATCGCCAACACAGACTGTGTGGCAGCTAGAGAGAACGTGTGCCTGGTTGCACTTGGTTGGGCTTAAAATGATCTGATATGTTTTGCGCTCTATCTCAGATAGAAGTCAAAGTTACAAGGGCTGTAGTCGTAAAAGCGCATGAAAACTTTAGGTTCGAAGATACGTAACTATGCAAGTTGGCTGTAGGATGCGTTCTTCAAAAGGCACTGTGCATGCCAAAGGCTGCTTACAATATCTCCTCACATAGATTTCAATTTACGTTTTATCATTGGTTAATATTTCTTGAAGATTTGGTCATGCAAGCAACTGTAATTAGTACAGTTTAGTTCGACAATGTGTCTGTTTACAAGTTACAACATTGATGTTAAAACGGTTTTTTCGTTTTTTATTTTCTCCAAAAATGTCGTTTTTTCGTTTTTTATTTTTCGTCTCGTTTTTTCGTTTTTTTATTTTTTGCATGCAACTTTATTTATTTATTTACTGTCTGTTATCATTTGTTTAATTTAATTTTTGTCTGTAATCCATAGAGTTGTCTTCGTCCTTTCAAGGATTCTGTAAATTTACGTCACTGTTTAGTGTCAACAGTTGAAAAATAAATAGCACAGTAGGCCTACATGAAATAAAATTTATAAAAGTTATTTGAATTTCTAAGTTATCAAAAATGCAAAATGTTGTCTTTGTACACAGTAATCTCCGATTGACTGATAAACTGACTGATATTACTTCATATCAAATTCTTATATTATAAGTGAAATTTGTAAGTGCAATTTTTAATTAAGTACACTCTATACTTACAAAGTTTAGTTTTCAATTCCTTAAGTCAGCATGGACTTATGTGGACTTATGTAGCCTATACAACTTAAATTTGAAAAGATTTCCAAATTTTTTATTTCTCAATTTCTTATTAAACCAACATTATAAAAGCAAACAATTGTTGTAGATTTATGTTAGAATAAAGTTGTGTTATTTGTTGATTAAAATTAAATTATGCAAACATGGTTTTTAATTTTAAAATGCAGTAGAAGATATAAGAAAGTCAAATTGTTTGCTTTTCTATTTCTTCCGTTCTTTTCGGGTTTTTTAAACGACGTTTTTTCGTTTTTAACAACTATGGTTTACATCGAACTCAAATTTCAATTTATTTCTCATGGTAGCTATTATAGTCCTAGTTAGTTCCACATAATTCTAGTGAACATTTCGAATTACAAAACGAGTTCATACCAGCGTTATCATCCGTGGAGTTCGAATTCTCTGTAAACAAACCACACACAAGTAAGGTAGAGATGATACATGTTTAGTAATTGCATTCAAGAATCAGTAAACTGTGTCGCCAATCTTCAACATTTTTATAAAATGAACATTCCGAAAATACAATACAATCATTGTAGGCTACCTTAAATGCCAGGGCAACCACAGTCACTCTAGACTTGCTTTTAGTAAAAGAAACGGAGTTAAATGACCAACGGTAAATCCGAAATATCAATATGAATAACTTCTCACAATTTTTAGTTCGTCCAAAATATTTTGGAAATGACGGGTTACCAGTGGCTCTACTACTGGCGTCAAAACTTGACATGATCTCTCCAATCCTTTTAAATTTTCTCTACCACAAACCGTCTTATTCGACACTATCATGTCTAGTTTTCGCGCAAATGAATATGTGGATGCCTCCTCTGAGACTGTAAAAATAAACATAGAAAACAAACATAAAATACGCCGTTGGAACAAAATAATAAACATTTGATGCGATGTGGACAAGTTTGTTTTAAACGGAAAATGTAATAAGTTTTATTAAAACTAAAAATTAGTATAGTGTTAAACGTCGCCTATGCAATTTAACGTAAAATGTTCTCTGAAAAGAATGCAATAAAGTTGATCAATGCTCATAAGCTCAATATATGCTTCAAATAGAACAATTTATATCAATATTGAGAAGGTATGTTTTGTTTTGCTACAGCATGGTAAGTGACTAATGTAAAAAGAGCGAGTCTTAAGGTCAGCTGAAAAATCGTTTGGCCATCGTCAGCATTTAAGTGTGGATTTCTCAAAACAGATTTTATTACTGCATGAAATATTATATGAAATAAACAGTTACCAACTAACCGGCCACGGTGTATTCGATCCAGAAACCTGCGTGTCTGTTGGACGAGTCAGAAAAGAATTCTAGTGTCAGAGAGCTACAGTCGACAAACCGCAGTGCAGAAGTCCATTGTATAGCGCCACAGTATTTCCTGTTATTGTACGGATTCGTTTTCGTTGTTTCGTTACAAGTGATCTATTATCATATTCACAGATGAAAACCAAATTTATACGTAACCAATTTAAACATGACGCATTTATAAGTTGGAGTGACAGTCTATTAGTTAGCGTGTTGCATTGCAGATACACAGATCAGGGTTTCAAATCTCCGCCATAAATGATGATGACGATGACGATGACGACGACGACTATAATGATGATGATGATAATGATTTGGGGAAAACTACTCCGGACTACCGTTTTCTATGTTACCCAACTTAAAACCTTTCCATATTCAAGTTATGATCCGGCAATCTTCGCTTCTGTTAGTTCTGTACCGTTTATTTGATTTGCTGTTCCAGAAAATTCTATGATTGTATTGGATCGTTTCAAACAGAAAAAATTGCAGAATAATTTATGTACACGTGTAGGCCTATTACGCACAGCCTAACAGAATCACAAATATTGAAAATGCACTTTTCTAAACAGAATTGATATTTATTAGGATTTATGGGTATATTTCACAACAGGAGGCAAATTAGAGAAATTTGCGTCTTCTCCTTTGGACGGCTAACACGAGGAGTAAAATTATAATTTTTAATTTTTAAATACAATAATACAATACAAATGAAAATTTATAGCGCGCTTTAACAAGACAAGTCTTGCACTAGAGCGCGTTTCGCTACATTCGTGTACATCGTGGGGCATGAATTAGTTATAAAAAATAATTTCTATTATATTATTTAGATGATTAGTATGAGAAGAATAATATAAAGTACAATTTTAACCCGAAATTGCATTGTCCTTTCTAATGATGAGTCAATTCAACGTTACGTTAGGGTAACAGTTGAAACGCTGAACTTTTGTTTTAGAATTTTTAGATCATTAACTTACATACATTCTGGTGTAACAGGTTCTTCACCAATGGATTTTGTTTACTACTTCGGAAAATTACAAGTGTGTCGATATGTAGCTTATATGGGCAGAATCGATGGGAGAATTTAAAACGTATTAAGGAGAAGGGGATGGAAAAGGCAGTGGAAGAGTTGGAAAGAAATCTAATTAAGACTTGCAGAGGCGTTTTAGGGAGTCAGATATCGTGGAAGAGTAACGCCTGTGACAGTCTGACATCTGGTGTCTCGGTGATGCCTTTCTGTATTGTCAATTAGGAAACGGACGCTGCAGTCTCGAATAAATTTACTTTGAAAGATGCGTTTCGTACGGGTGGGTGGATCGTTCCTGCTAACGTATCCGTTGATAGCCGTTGACCTGTGTGACCTTGACGTCGGGGTGGTGATGGTCTGGATGACGTAACTGTTGGCAGAAATCGCCCACAAACGATGTCTCATTTGCATATCTATAATCTAGATTGTATGTGACCTATTGACCTTTGAGTGTGGCCGTGGTGGACATTGTGATTGTTGTCGGCGATCGTCAGTTTTCAGGGGCGTTAATATTGTATTAGCCATATCATGACTGGTTTATAGCACCAATTAGGCTACCACTCGATCAAGCACATGGGTCCTAGGACTTGGAATGATCTGCCTTGGGAGATACGTAGCTTGAAAATCTTAGCTTCCTTCAAAAATGCTTTAAGAATGCACCTACTAACTACCATTTGAAATGAATGTGGGCTCTACTAAGAATTCTTCTCTCCTCGACTACGTGTACCTTTCAAATACCTGCTCTAAGTTTGCCTACCCTACTGATTATTCACTTAATTCTCCTCCTCCTGCTGGTTGTTGTCTAATGATTAGGTATGTTGTTGTTAGTTAAGAATAGTTAAGAACAACATGCAACTGGATGGGGGTGGCTTAGCCAGAAAAGTGGGGAAATCACTGCAAATCACAGGGAGGAAATCACTGGGGACAAAAGGGGAAGGGCTTGAAGCTTTAGCCCCCCCAACCCTGAAACCTGGCGCCTCCACTGGTTAAGAATAACATGAAACTGTTGTAGAACTCAGCTCTACTATCTCACAGATTAGAAATATGTATCACGGTGTCTGGCTCCTCGTACCACTATAATATTTCGTTTAAAATTTTGTAACTTTAGGTTGTCAGCACTGGAAATTGTCATGTAGAACTGATCCTATATCACTGCTTGGGGGCTCCTGCCTAGCGGGACTCAGGTCCGTTTTGGATTCCCCCATTGTTTCCCTTCACTATGCACTCAACCAAAATTGTGCCTACTCTTTATACTTGTTTGTTTTCAGAAATGCTGTACTCATGGACTGTAACTAACTAAAATTGTGAAACAATAAAGAACGATTTGATTTGATAAATCCATTGCTATAATGGTTTTTATTAACGAACTAAATAATTAAAAAATAAATAAAATCCTGTCTTCAAATATTGGTCACAATACCGTTACGAATGGGTTTCTGCCCTCTGTGGAATAAATTGATTTGAATTGACATCTTCGATAGCAGGGAACATGTTTGCATATGATTTTACCAATAAGAAATCAATATGGATGTTTGCTTCTGTTGACAATTTTCGGAAATTTATACGGTAATGTTATAGTATAAAAAAGATTTACAACTCCATGACTGTAGTTATTGCACTTTGCGCATAAATATAATTTTTTCTATCAAAAATAATATTGAAACTGACTATAAACTAACTAGTTATGCATTTTAATATCACCGTCGTGCTCTGCAATGGGTGTATCAACAATGTTACAGTGTAAAAGAGTTTAACTGGCAGTGAAATAATATTAATGAAAAAGGATTGACAGTTTTACCACTGACCTTTAACCAATCGTTTGCGCAGTAACCCACTGAATTCTGCTCTTCCAACTCGAAGTGTTTAAATTTGAGCTGAACGGTACTGTTGGTAGCAACATCGATTGAATAAGTGCAACCCAAATTTTCTGGATACGTAAAAGGAAAGTTTGGGGACGTAACGACGCCCTCACTCCCAGAGAACAAAGTGTTGCCACAGTCCGACTGGCCTGAGTCTGAGTTAACATAAACAGAAGAAATTCATCAAATAAGATCAACACTTAACAAATCTAATGAATTAAAAATATGCCACTTTAACTGCGCCTCGTAAAATTAAATTTAGGGATTTAGGCCAAATTTCGTGCCACGACACCTGAAGCGTTCACAACATTTTCTTCATTTTCTTTGCCTTCAGGTACTTAGGCTAATTCCCTCAGAGGCTTAGATATTATGTAAAGTGAAGCATCTGGAACGGCTACTCATCCATGTCGCTTTAGGGCTTAATAAACGTTCCACAAAAAGCTATGGCGTTGAATTGCTATATCGCCTTTATTATTATAGATTAAATTTTTTAAATGAGACATGGTGCGAGATTGTTTCGCTCCTGGTGCCGCTAAGTGAATGTTTGGAAATCACATCCCAAACACGTTTTCTCTCGTTGGCCAATGGCTGCACACTGGATATTAGTGTTCGCGCGTCGCTGAACGCCTATAACAAAGTGCTCTACATAAATAACGAAGTAATGAATGAGTGAAGATCACGAACAGGAGCACCAGAATGATAGCCTATCTTCAAACACTTCTAGTTCTTGAATGCCTTGAAAAATCTTAGTGAATCAGTACCGAGGGGGGCCCACTTGAGAGGGGCGGCAAAATAGGATTGAAGATTGAAAAGCTGAAAAAAAAGAGTAATAAAATCTAAGAAAGGAAGAAAATAATTCGTTTAGCGTGTTGGTCTGTCAGAGCCGAAGTAACTGAAAAAGTGTTTTTATAAACAGACTCAAAAAAGGTTTCAGAAATTTTAGCGGAATAATAAAGAAAATTTTCCGGAAATTGCCAAAATTAAGTGGGCGGCGCGGAAGCCCCGGGCGGCATTTCACCTCCGTACGCCACTGAACCCACGATAATTACTGAAAGAGCTAAGTTTCGTTTAGCGTGTTGGTCTGTCAGAGCCGAAGTTCCGAGTTCTTAGTAGACCAAGACTCAAGACTTTAATCCCAACAGCACCCTAAGGAAAACTAGACACTTGCCTGGCGATCTTATCGTGTACCAGATTTTGAATCCTCCACTGGTCAAGGAAGAGTCAGTGACGAAGTTCAGTGTCAGAGAATCACAATGGTAAAAACTTAGAATCAGAGACGTTTTTTCTCCGCAGAATTTTCTGTTCCCATGATATTGATGATATGACTCATAATTAGAACATCCATAGCCAGAGCGAGAGGAAGAGCTTATCTGTGAAAGTAGAACATAATTATATTCAACAGACTGAACAGACTGAGTAACTAACTGATTGAGTGTTTTAATAAACAGGCTCACTGAATGGTGGTCGAGCGAATGAATAATGATTGGTTGCCCAATCGGAATGACCTAGTGCCTAATCATGATTAGAGTGATTGACTGAGTGAATTATGCGTTCATCTATTAATCCATATGCTTATAATTTCTAGCGATTTAATTTAATTTATATTTATACGTAATTGAACAATTGTCAGCGTCACACAAAAGCTGCAAACCAGAGGAAGCCAGATTAGACACCAGCGCTATGAGAAGATAAGTCCGCAAGAGGAGTTTAATCACTTGGCGACAGGTCAGAATCCGGGAGATGTGAAGTCTTAAATAAAATGCACCAGGAGAGAGCTAGCGCAGGGAGTTCAGGCTGGTAGGAGAGAGGAGAATAACGCGCATAATAATAATAATAATAATAATAATAATAATAATGGATAATAATAATAATAATAATAATAATAATAATAGTAATAATCTTCGTTTAATGTTTCAAAACTGACAATTACGCAGTATGAACTTACAAATATCACAAGATATTACAGGAGTCGAATTTAACTGTATACGGCAGCTATGCAAGGCGCCCATCACGTCCTACATCTCATTTTAGCAATGCGCCTACTCGCGAATGATAGGCTGAGTGGGACGGTTGCGGGAAGCGATCCCGCTACCTACTGCTTTTCACGCCAGTGATGGTACTACTACAACATTGAATGCTCAATGGCCCATTCTTAATAGACTTAGTTACCTCTAAAAAGCTACGATAAGGTTCTCTGAGACAAAACTATCATCTAAACCACTCAAAAATTCTACAACTCTGAGTATCTGAAAACAACTAACCAATAGCCAATCGTAATGGCAGCTGTCCATATATGAATTATGGGATGTTCCTTCTATGTTGAATGAATAGAAATAGAGTCCAACCGTTTTCGTTCGATCGACAGCGATAGAGTAGACGTGGTCTACGTTGTGCGGATAGGAGAGAGGGAATTGCGGTGATATTACGAATCCAGTGGGACCAGTGAGAGACGTATTACCACGAACTTTAACTGGAACATAAAAAATTGCATACAGCTTCCAAAGTTTTCTATCATCTAAGTCCCTACCTCTACCACCACCGAGACTGTTTATCTGATTCGCAAGATGAATGAAGCTTATGTGACTTTAATTCTACTTGTAAAAGAGTATATGTATAGCTGTTGAAATATATTGGTTGCAAAATTGGATTTTATGCACTAACATCTATAATATAGTAAATTTAAAAATTAAAATTTTCAAACATTGCAAAGTAATTGAAAAACACCCCAATCATGTTGCTCCTGGTTTGGTTTAAATCCTTCGTAGGCTATGTAAGAATTTCAGGTCTGCGCCGAATCAGTTGGAAGTTGAGACTATACACTTTACTTACTTACTTACTATTTATGGAGGCCTTAAGTTGTGTATCTTCAGAACAAGACATGAAAGAAAAACAGCATCATACCTGGCGTAGAATGTGTTGTATTTCCTATAACAAGAATTGTATGATGTACGAGAGTAGCTTTATGATAGTATATTAACCTAGGCAATCAGACTCTAAACATGCACACAGTTTCGGGCGTGCATTTATTGTGAAAACTAGAAACAGATACAGGAGACAGTGGGAAACATTCATACTGAATTTACTTACACTCAGTGGCAGACATGCATCCAAACTTTCGCATACATATTCGTTTTGTTGAACTGACTTTCAGACAGATACATTGACTGGCTGGCTGACCGGATGGATTGATGGACGAATGGATGATGGATTGATGGATGGATGCATAGATGGATGCTTGGATGGATGAACACCAGGAATGCTATTTGTGAGCGCAGCGATAGATAGTTGACAAAAAGCAAACTTTCGTGCTTTAAGAAGGAAACCTGGCCACTTGCCTGGTGACGTTATTGTGTATCGGAGTTGAAATTCTCCTTTGCCGACGGAAGAGTTTGAGAAAAAGTTTACAGCCAGAGAATCACAATTGGAATAGTTTAGTAACATTGGCTTTAGTTTTTCTCCGCAGTATTTGCTGTTCTGATTTGGGTTTGCCAAAACAGAACCACTGTCCAACAAACAGCTTACCTGTGAAAATAAAACAGAAACGTGCACGACTAATGAATTGATCTTAGATTGTAATTAAGAGGCCCGAGTCATTTCGTTTGCCGACTGGCTAAATTGGTCAATCATTGATTCGGATATTTCGCTGATTCAGTGAATCAGTGAGCGATTGCTTGATTCGACCATACCTAGATTTATTGCTCTAATGAAAAACCAATTAATTATGAGAATTTCTGTTAGAATTGTGAACAATATCTGCCTTGAGTACTGAGATTATCTCGTTATCATAAAGATCCAAAATATAATTTCCTAGCAATAAATACGATTAAAAACTAACCGTTAACCAACTGTGACTGCAAAGGTCCGTATATGGAGAACGCGATGTTCCTTCAAGATTGAATGAAAGGAAATAGATGGTGACTGTTTTCGTTCGATCGACATCGACAAAGTAGACACAGTCTAAGCTGTGCGGATGGGAGAGAGGGAATTGGGGAGAAGTTAGGTTACCAGTTGGACCAGTGAAAAACGTACTGCCACAATCTTCATCTGGAACATATAAAATAGCATGCTACATCTTATCTCATAAAACTTCTGCCATCGTAGTCGTTACTTCCAGGACCCGCAGCACAAACAATAACAACGGTTGAGTTTAATTCCAATTGCCAGCACAAAACCAGAGAGAAGAGATTCTGCCTCAATCTGTCAGAGAATGTTACAAAAGTTCTGTGGAAAATTATGTTGATTTGTTGTATATTATTTCAGATTAAACCTCTCGATTTATTATTTTTCAGATAAAGACTGTCAGAAGCAGAAGTTTCTAATAATAAAAAAAATAATAATAATACTGGAATAATAATAATAATAATAATAATAATAATAATAATAATAATAATAATAATTGACAACAATAATACTCAACAATAATAATATTAAGTAAAATGATGACAAGTACGCAGTAAGATTACATTGACAGAGTAGTAACAGATGAGAGCAAGTTTAACAGGAGCCGAATTTAACTCTATGGCAACCTGCAAGACGCCCATCTGTCCTGCTGCTCATTTTACCAACGCCACATAGCGAATGGAAGGCTGAGGCAACCTTATGGGCTATCTGGTATCGAACCCGCGTCCAATATGGTCTTCGTGCCAGCGTGTAACCTTTCAGCCATCTTCCAACTGCAATAACTGAAACATAGCTAATTAAATCTAAGATGCGAGGGCCATAAAACTACGATGTCTGTTGTCATAATATTTCTTTGTGTGATTGGTATTTCTGCATATATCCAATACCCATAATACACACAGTTCTGATAAGTTCCTCGGATCATACCATTGACGCGAACTGCAAACGGAAAGCCGTTAGCTTCTCGGAGGTTGTAGTCAGAGGAGCGAATGGATATCTTCACGATGCGACAGTTGGAGAAAACGATACGACTCGGTTGGAAAGAAGCGTCATCGAATGAACGACGACAGTATGTGTTGCTTGTGTTCGGATTTAGTTCTGTCTCTCCGTCCGATATACAGCCCACGATTAAGTAACTTAGACCGCAGACGCCTAAATACCATCTTTTTAGATTTATTGCTGATAGTAATAGCAATCATTTTCCGTACAATGAAATAACATTGATAATAGATTATTCCTGAAATGGTGCTGGCATTACATTTCACCTTGCATAATTGTTATAATCGCTTCGCATGGTGATACATGGTCAATAACATTTCAGTAACATTTCTGTCAGACAATGCGTCTATCGGTTAAGTGTTGCATAGATGTTTCATAAGTAAGTGACTCTTACCATTTTGGTCGGATGCGACTTGGTGCATCACGAAAACGACAAACATTGTAAACTGGAGCAGAACCCGCATCGTTGACTGTGTCTTTGAAGCGCCTTATCCAACTTTTACTTTTCTATTGTTCCTGTTAATATGAATCAACGTGCAAATCGCCGCTTCTGCAGCGCAATAAATACGACGCCGGTAAATATTTAAACAACAAGTTGAACAACAACAACAACTAGTTTTCAATTACTTTTAACAGCACCAAACAAATCTTCATTACATCACGCATGATCTCTGTGTTAGAAGAGTTTTGACGTGTAGACCTATTACTTTACAGGTCAGCACTGCCGTATATAGGTTCATCCGCAGACGAAAAGACAAATGTTCGAAGCTACTCGATAATTATAGGCTAGGGTTATCAAGCTACAGACGAGAGGCTTCAAGTTAATTATCTTTTACAGATGACCAATGGTAGTCGCAGGCCTAGAAGCAGCGTGGTTCGTCAGTGGCTCGTCAGTTTAGTTTGGGCAGTGCAATTAATTTCTGCCGAGACAAACGAAGAGTCGAAGTCATGGGTGGAGGGTTAGGTGAATGGTAACACTCTGGCAAGAAGAACGGAGATCAGAATGGACGCGGGATCGATTCCCACTTCCCTCCCAAAGGTCGACGCAGCCTTTCATTCGCTAGATGGCGCTGATCAAATGAGCAGTAGTGCAGATGGGCGCCTTGCATGGCCGCCATACAATTGAATCGACTCCTGTATTAACTTGTAGTCTTCCGTTCCTACTATGGCTTGTAATCATACTGCGGTGTGTCAGTTTAATAATAAACACGAATATATATATATATATATATATATATATATATATTTATATATCTATTTTATATACATGTGTGTATAATATTATATGCATATGTATATGTACTTCTCACTCTAAAAGACAGTCATTCTATTTCTTCAGAACCAATTTAGATGCCTTATCAGATAAAACTCGTTCCTGCATAATTATGCACTTGCAACGATAAATAGGCTCCGTGGAAAATTACAGAGAAGAGTACATACAAAAACTACCAGTGCACTTCTACTTGGGCCTTGATGTTGGACCAATCTCATGAAACAATCTTCCGTTGCATTTATTTCCAGTTGGTTTTGATTATGTGCAACAAACATTTTAGGGTGTTGAGAACTACATGTATTCTGTGCATGAGAGGGTGTGTGTGTGTGGTGTGCTGGCTATAGTCTTCGCTGATGTGAGGCTTCTCAAACGTACCCGGGAAAGCAATCACGTTACAGCGTTTTACTGTGGTAATAACACGCTTAAAGTAGAACAAAGTCTCTATTGATGCTATAGAAATTGTCATCATTACATTAGGGGGCGGTCCATAAATGACGTCACGCACCTAGGGGGGAGAGGGGAGTGGGGTCGGAAATTTGTGACGCTGTGTGACATGAGGGTGGGGGTCTGAGAAATGTGACGTCACATCAGGTCTATGTAATTAAATTTAACAAATAGCAACAATTTAATTTTAATAATAAGAGCCCTAATTTGGAATATTAAATTTTCAAATTTTAGTTTGTTGATTATTTTAATGTATGCGGGCACCTTTATTAATAATTTTCTAATTATTTAAATATTTTGGTCACCGTTTGATTTTAAAATATGCATGCTCTCCCTATTTGTTCCATGAAGGAGCATTTTGCTTCGCTTTGAAAATTTGGTTTTAGGGGGTCAGAGTTTTGTGACGTCATTTTTCAGGGGGGTGTAACTTTTTGTGACGAAGTTTGACGAGGGGGAGGGGGGTTCAAAATTGGCCAAAATTGCATGACGTCATTTATGGACGGCCCCTTACATTATTCGATCTCGAGAGACTTGGTCAGATAGTGACCCACGCTGGCCATGAAATCCAATATCTGGTGAATGAAAAGGCCAAGTGTGTGAAAGAGAAGATGGACGAATTGATAATTATTATATTTTATAGGGTCGCATGCTTCCGTTCTTGACTATCTTCGGCTCGCCTTCAGGGTCGGCGGTATGTGGCAGGTTTGATTCATCCATGGTGTCAACAACAGTCACACACCAGGCTTGAGTATCGTCCATCTATCAGGGCAGAGTGCGGAGTCGAGTGCTCGTTGATGTAGATGCGAGTATTGGGTTGCTGATGTGTCGAGGAGTTGGGTGAAGATTTGCCCAGCAACTTCTTGGCCCGAAAAACATCATTTGTTGAACGTCTGGTAGTAAAAGTAACAATGATCGGACTGTAGTTTTTGTTGTTGTTACTCCTCGTTCGGTGAGCAGTAGAAATATCAGAGACCTTAAGGTCCAGTTCCAGCCGGTCGCTGCATAGCTGGATGATTTTAGCAGTGATGGAATGTTCTGATTCACTGTGAGAAATGCTAACCACTTCTTTTGTGACCTTATCCTAATACTTTCCTTCAGCTACTTACCTTACCTTGTATCTGTATGTTGGCTCGATTTTGTTACATTCAATTGTAATGTATAATTTATCACTCATGTGATATGCAACTAGATGATTAATTGCTGTAGGCCTACATTTAGATAAACTATGATCAATTACGACATATGTAAATATGACCACTAGAGCTGTGACTGATAAATGATAATCACTTTTTTTACCTTATCCTATTACCCTCCGTCATCTACGTACCTTACCTTGTCTCGGTATCTTGGCTTGAACTATCCTTCTTTTGTCTTATTAGCTGTGAAAATTGAATGGCATGCGGCTGACCACGACTCCTGTTGTGTGTGCTCAATAAGTCTAGGGCCAACGGATATAACATTACGCTGTTCACCCTGCCTTATGAGTTGTCATGCTAGTTGCAACACTACACCTCTACTGACAACTACCTGGATATGTAATAATTGTATGCTCAATAGAACTCCACATAGTGAGGATACATCGGTTATTTTGTGTGCTATGAATTCTCCGAACCATCTCCTACCTCAATTCATTCTGTACTGAATAATAATGATGCACCCACACCCAGCAGATTTTAACTCTTAAAAAGGAAAGCAGGTATAAACCCTTGGCAAATAAAAAAGATTTGGATCCAGGTAGTAATTACTACTGTGAAATTGCGAATGACCCTAAATATTATGCACCTTCTCAGGTTGCTCACAAATTCATCAATATCTCTTCATTTTCAATTCTTCATTTAAATTGCAGTAGTAATCCTATCGTCTCTAAGATTAGTGAAATTCAACTCTTACTTATCAATAATTACCGGTTAATGTCCTGACGGTCACGGAAACCTGGCTTACTGACATCACTGCTGAGTCTATTTTCAGCCCAGGATATATGTTCATTGATAAAAGTAAAGGAGACACTACAGGAGGTGGAATTGTTTTGTTTTGTTCAGGAAAACACAGAGTACTATAAAATGTACTTACTACCTTCTAACACTTCAACTTCCTATGAAAGTATGCTCATCAGTATTCCATGCAACAAAGGTGCTAAAATGGTGATTGGTGTAATTTAAGACCCCATGCTCTAAACCAGAAATATTCAATACTGAAGTTAAAGCAACTTCATAACCACCAAAAGATATATCAATAAAAAATATTATTAACTTGTGATTTTAATATTGACCTTTTAGCCTCTCAATCTCATTCACCTACTGGTGCTTTTGCTGATTGCATGCTTATGTATCACTTCCTACCACTTATCTTGCAACCTACAAGATTTACTGTCTCAACTGCAACATTAATAGACAACATATTAACAAACTTCCTAGATGGCATAATTGAATCTGCCATAGGCCTACTTACATCCGATATTTCAGACCACCTTCCAATCATAGCACGGATAGATATATCACCTGTTAATTTACTTAATCCTAGAGATCTGAAAATTACCCGTTCATTTTCGAATGATGGTATTCTGCAGCTTCAAAGCTTACTATGTAGGCCTAACACTGACTGGATACCAGTTCCGAAACTATATGAAGACGATGAACTTGATTTATCTTATAATGTATTTGTAAAAATATTTAAGTCTGCTAATAATGAGGCATTCCCCTTACGTCCTCTAAGAATAACTAAAAAATACTTTCCATGAATCATGGATGACTCAAGGCTTGCTGAAATCAATTAAAACTAAGCAAAAATCATACTTCTTAAGAAATTTATTACAAATCCCACTATGGAGAACAAAAGTAGCTATCGAAATAAAATTAATTAGAATAAATGTTGAACAACTCTTTTACGCAAATGAATCTCCAAAACATAGTAATGATATTCAGAAATCTTGGCAAATTATTGGAAACGTAGTCAAAACTGGTAATAGAGACACAATGATTAAGGAAAGAAATATTGACGGCTGTCTGGTAAACGATCCTGACCGTATGGCACACCACTTAAATGCATATTTTACTGGACTGGCACAAGAGTTATCTGATACGATTCCTCTATATGCGAAATTGTTTTGTGCACTTATGTCTCCCCCTCCATGAACTCCTTCGTCCTCTTAAGAACGAATCCGCATGAACTAACTATAATAAATAAAACCACCCATAGCTCAGGCTTTGACGATATTGATCTTTAAGTTATATAACATCTCAGGTCACTGATCTGCTGGCTGCTTCACTTGCAGAAGTAATAAACTGTTCTTTGAGAAAATAATGTAGAGTGCCATTAGAAATCAAAATAGTTTGAGTCTTACCAATCTATAAACAGGGTACTAAATCTGAACAACCTAACTACATACCTATTTCCATATTACCTTTTTTTCTCCAAATTCTATGAAAGAGTACTATAATGACCGCCTATTCTCTTACATCAAACAGAAGAACATCTTGTAACCTCTCCAACATGGATTCCAACCAGCACACTCAATAGTCCATACTTCTGTGTACAGGTATTATCTACAGGTATTAAAAGTCTGTGGGATTGATTGTCGTCGGGATTAATTGTCCTGTTATTAGCCTAAATGTCATGGCATTAAGTGTCATGGTATTAAGTATCGCGCTAACGCAAAAATGATCTTTCTGGGACTTCAACATTAATTAGAAGCTCCGAATTTTCTGGAATGGACCCTATTCGTCAAGGTTTAAGTTTGCAAAAGTACCACTAAAGACGACAGCTACATAAAATCCCAAGGCAGTTACAGTAAAGGACAGCTAGACCTTATTCATTTACTACTACTAAGCTTACTGCAACTGCTACTGCTACTGCAACTGCTACTGCAACTGCTACTGCTACTACTACTACTACTACTACTACTACTACTACTACTACTACTACTACTACTACTACTACTACTACTACTACTACTACTACTACTACTACTACTACTGCTGCTGCTGCTGCTGCTGCTGCTGCTACTGCTGCTGCTGCTGCTGCTGCTGCTACTACTACTGCTGCTGCTGCTATTACTACTACTACTACCGCCACCACCACCAGCAATGCCACCACCAACACCACCACCACCACGCTGGTTATTAATGGACGAGATATCAACCAATGGTGCACTATCTTGGTTGTCCAGAGTTGCCGGGTGGCGGGACCAGGAAAGATCTTTATCAGCAACTGTAGCCTTGCTGCTATCAGTTATCTTCATCGGTATTAATTTCATGATAATACATAATTATGCTCATAAATGCAACAATTGCACATGGCATTGGTCAATATGTATAATTGTGCTTAGTTTGATTAAAAATTATTTGCCCATCTTTATTAATTATTCTGTAAAGCTTTTTGTGAAACACACAACCCCCACCCATCTAGCGGGAGGTACACGCGTACCCTAGCGTAGTACATGTTAATAATTACTGGCCATTATAATATATTATTTGCTGGAATAATTAATTTTGTATGACAGAATGTAAGGTCCTGTTTATGAGTGTTTCGTAGGAATAATACATGATAACATCAGAAATACTCAATTTCTTTAGGATTAATTACGTTAGGAATTAGGTAAATCCGACTATGGCATAAGCTCAATGAAGTGAGCTTAGTAATGCCAGAGTCCGTTACTTGAACAGACTTAGCCTAAGGCTGGTAATGACCGTAATTGAGCCCAACCTTATGAACAGTTATCCGTTTTTATTCTTTCCTCGAAAACAGTATGACCTATTGACTCTAAGGAAACGCCCGGGAATTCACTATTTCTCACTGCTTTCAAGAAGTAAAGAAGTTGCTTCTCTAACAACTCTACGTCTGGTGACTATTTCGCGCCTCGGATTCGCATTTCTATGTGACTTTGGCGCGTTAATAATGTTTGTAGGCTAATAATAATAATAATAAATAATAATAATAATAATAATAATAATAATAATAATAATAATAATAATAATAATAATAATAATAATAATAATAATAATAATAATAATAATAATAATGATAATAATAATAATAATAATAGTAGTAGTAGTAGTAGTAGTAGTAGTAGTAGTAGTAGTAGTAGTAGTAGTAGTAGTAGTAGTAGTAGTAGTAGTAGTAGTAGTGGTAGTAGTGGTAGTAGTGGTAGTAGTGGTAGTAGTGGTAGTAGTAGTAGTAGTAGTAGTAGTAGTAGCCTAGTAGTAGTAGTAGTAGTAGTAGTAGTAGTAGTAGTAGTAGTAGTAGTAGTAGTAGTAGTAGTAGTAGTAGTAGTAGTAGTAGTAGTAGTAGTAGTAGTAGTAGTAGTAGTAGTAGTAGTAGTAGTTATAGTGGGGCGCGGTGGTGTAGGGGTATGTTCGGTGCCTTGCAGCCGTAGGGTTGCGGGTTCGAATCCACCTCAAGCCGCCGCGTAGGGACCCTGGGCAAGTCCTTCACTCGCAATTGCTCATGCGCTTCGGCGTGAAATTCCGATTCAGTGTCTCCGCGCGTAGTCGGGAGCGCCTCTGAGTAGAAATCTTGAAGGGGCGTTATAACAAGTGCTCATACATACATATAGTGGTAGCGGTAGCTGTAGCAGTAGCAGTAGTAGTGGCAGTAGGCAGAGGTGTCTCTTCCTAGTTTTTGCCTAAAAGTGTGGTAGCAATACAATAAACAGAAGAATACTCATAGAATCCCAAGTTGAAACGACAACAGTTTACGGTCTGATGCTCGTGCATTTGGATGAGCTAGCGTCGTGCATCAATGATCGCCATTTGCAGATGCCTCTTCTTGTAATGCACAGCTTTTAATAGCTCTACATGTCTTCAAAGAGTTCCACAAGAATTCGTTCGCGTATGTATATTTGCAGGCTTTTATTGTATTGTATTGTATTGTATTTGAACACTTGTTATAGCGCCCCTACCAGATTCCTATTCAGAGGCGCTCCCGACTACTGCGCGGACGCTGAGTCGGAGTTTCACGCCTAAGTGCATGAGCAATTGCGAGTGAAGGACTTGCCCAGGGTCCCTACGCGGCGGCTTTGAGGTGGATTCGAACCCGCAGCCCTCCAGCTGCAAGGCACCGAACATACCCTTACACCAGCGCGCCCCAGTTGTAGTGTGTTGTATTGTATTGTACTCCACGTTTATATTGCGACCGAGCCACCCGCAGTAAAGATCCGAGAAATTAATCTCTGATAAACCGACCGACCGGGAAGTGAACCCGGGCCGCCGACGTGACGAGCGGGCGACCAACCCACTCGGCCACTCAGGACCTTTAATGGTTGTATGCTTGTTTCTGTATGTATGTATGTATGTATGTATGTATGTATGTATGTATGTATGTATGTATGTATGTATGTATGTATGTATGTATGTATGTATGTATGTATGTATGTATGTATGCATTCATGTATATGTGCAATGCAAGTATATAAAGCCTATCTGAGATTTTATAGAACACATTAAAAAACGCTTTCAATAGCGTTGTACACCACTAAACTGATTTTCAAAAAGTACAAGAAACTCGTTTCACACACTTGCACATGCGTGCTTACCATGCAGAGGTGAAGCAGTTGCCCGTGACAATTGCCCACGTGGTGGTGCCATGTGGACAACGGCCAATCTGGTAATTGCTGACGCAATGACGCCATGTGGCATATATACTCAAACGACCAGACAAGCTCGTTCAGTTAGTCGTATAGATACATTGAAATTTTACAGTTTGTCTGTTCATAAATTCTGATGGGTCACATTTATATGGACGCATTGAGGGACCAAGCATTAACCACTATGAAGGGGTAGTGAGGGTGACATTGAAGCAGTGGCGTAACGAGGGGCAGGGGCGGCCGCCCCCGGGCGCAGGACAGGGGGGCGCAAAATTAGGCTTCTGACCAATTTTTTGTGAAAGAAATCAGGCATGAATAGCTAAAAAGTAACAATTATACATGAGTTTTGTATGGGGGGGGGCGAAACAATTAGGCTCGCGGGGGCGCAAAATGAGTCTTGTGATAATCTGACACGTTTATCCAGGGATAAAAGAAGGAGAAAGCAAAAAAATGCCACACGTCAGTGGCTGCATTGAAGGACTGCGCTTAAGGTAGTAGTAGATGAGGGCAACTCGGCGGCGGACACAACGAGAGTCCACTCCACTGTAGCCATTTCTATTCCTGAGACGCTTGATGCCTTGCTCAAATTAATTTGGTTCTATGTAATTGGCGTCTAAGTGTAAGTTGACGTGCTACGATCTGAACCTTTCATCAGAATCTCATAGGTTAGAATTCAGGACAAGGTCGGTTTCACGGATGTTTCTTGATCTCATAAGTGTTCGATAAGATAAGCGTGTGTATGTCTTTCAGACTGTTGGAAGACGATAAGAGATGAAGAGGTAAACACTATTTTCTGATAATGCTATGTCACCTTGTCTTATCTGATCTCATCTGTAGGGATGAGATGGCGCGTAGGGACCCTGGGCAAGTCCTTCACTCGCAATTGCTCATGCGTTTCGGCGTGAAACTCCGACTCAGCGTCCGCGCAGTAGTCGGGAGCGCCTCTTAATAGGAATCTTGGAGGGGCGCTATGACAAGTGTTCAAATACAATACAATACAATCTGGCCTTATCACGGGCTAGGGACGGATGTTGTGCGTAGGTCGACGTATTTTAAATACGGAGCTCCTGCGCTCTGAGAAAAAATCAACTCCGCCACCGCTCGTACTTTGGCAGTTCCAGTCCCAAGCCTGGATAAAGGAGGAGGGCGACGCTAATGATCTTTGTTATCACAGCGTCGTTAAATTGAAACTACAAAGTACAATCTGAGAAAACCATTAGAGATCAGTCAAACGAGCTTTTGTCAAATGCGGACCATACATTAAGCACAGTTCCTTACATCCTGTGCCCTACATTCTATATTTTTACGCAGGTTTTCACTATGGTTACAATTTTTCAATAACAACAGTTGTGCATGTAGTTCTGTTGTCTGTGCAGTTTCTGTATTTACTAGACCAACATTGTAGGCTACCCATTTCCCGATAATCGAATCGCAGTCCGGCTGCTAGTTAGACTAGGCTACTCTTTGCGTCTCGACGGTGCCGTGTGTTCCCCTCGATCTAGAGGCCTGGTAGCAGTTTGTACTTTGCCGTGTTATGGTGACAGATAGATGTGGCAGAACAAAGGAGTTCTGTGTGGGCCAAGACTGTTTAGAAAAATACGTTCACAAGACAGACTGATTGGTTAGAGAGCTCGCCTTGCAATTAGGAGAGCGTGGGTTCGATCCTCCAATGAAACGATGACTGTGTAGGGACCATGCCCTATACTCGCACTTGTTCAGTGCCATCGACTGATGGTTTGTCGCTTAGGTAGTGAACCTCAAAGACTGAAGAAATAATACTGCTGCTGCTGCTGCTACTGCTACTACTAATTATAATAATATTACTACTACTATTACTATTACTGCTACTACTACTACCGCTCCACCACCACCACCACCACCACCACCTTATTAATTGGCCTGTTTGACCTACAAAGCCCTCAGCACCAGCACAACTACCTATATTCATGCACTACTAACTCCTTACATCCCTCCTCGTTGCCTGCGATCATCAAGTACATGTCTTCTAGCTGAGCCACGATGCAGAACAGTTATGGGCTCTCGTGCATTCCACGCCTCTGCTCCAAAGGAATGGAATCGACTACCACTTTCTCTTCGTAGCTCAACTTCACTTCCTTCCTTCAAAAAGCGGCTCAAAACTCACTATTTCTCCTTGGCTTTCAAGGATTTAGAAATCTAAGTGCATCTTCACCTGGCGGCTGACTATCCGCGCCTCAGATTCACATTTCGGTGTGACCTTGCGCGCGTTACAAATTTATTTAATAATAATAATAATAATTAAAGAAAAGATATTATATTATTATTATTATTATTATTATTATTATTATTATTATTATTATTATTATTATTATTATTATTATTATTATTATTATTAAACCGCTGCGTGCAAATAGAAAGACGCTGAAACAATTATTATTATTATTATTATTATTATTATTATTATTATTATTATTATTATTATTATTTATTATTATTATTATTATTATTATTATTATTATTATTATTATTATTATTATTATTATTATTATTATTATTATTATTATTATTATTATTATTATACAAAGATTTATAAAGCGTTAAGTCAGTATATCTAACTACAAGACAATGTTTGTGACTGTCTCTGTTTCTGTATCGCTATCTGTGCCTCTCTTTCTGGAAGTGTCTCTCTGACTCTCTTAATCTATCTGTCTGTGCGTCCCTATCGTTCCTTCTATCTATCTGGTTATTCTTAGTTCAATGTCAAGGTGCACATAGAAGGTTGAAGGTGTCGTGTGTCTTTGGCCACCCAGTTAACTGTTTATGTGAATGAGTGTTCTGGGCAAAATACCGCGCTTGCTGCAAGCGGTCGTTTTTCGTAGGCCCTATAGCGGAACTTTATCAGTTTGTATCTAAGGATTTGTTACTGACGGCAGAGTTAAGTCCTGTAGCCGGACCGCAAGCCGGTCTTTGGTCTGCAGGCGAACTACGTCTAGAAAGGTCCAAACTTCAAGACCGCTCTGTTCAACATATGTTCCAATTATCGCTCTTCTGTTCTTGTTTTCCGTGAAGCCAATGACGATAAAGTGGCTGCAGTCTGCGGATCGGACCAGTGATGACCTTCGTCTCTACAGTGACGAGTTCTCTGGTCGAAGACTACGATTTAGGCGACTGGGATCAGAACGAGTCGTTGGCAGTTTGATTTGAAGGTTGTGACATAGCAACAGTTGTGATAGTAATAGTCGTCATAGTAACAGTCGTTACAGCAGTAGTCGTCATCGTCCAGCAAGCTTTAAAATGAGGTTTGATTGAGGTATGGTGATGACTAGCATCGTAAGCTGACGTGTTTGAACGGCATGAATTCGAAACATGGTTACATTGTCACTAACAGTTGAAAATTTGTATGTAGTAGATGGTTAGAATTCACGCTTATCGCGATTGAATGTCAAAGTATTTGGGATTAATAAACGTTGACAGTCTTCGTCTGTCGCGATAGGCAGAGGGCATCTGAATTCAACAGAGTTGTTAACAGTTCTTGTTATTGCCTTGTCGTTGGGAGTTGAACTTCAGCTGAGACTTGATGACAGTGTTTCGTTGGAAAACTCAAATCTAATATCGAGAAAATGGTGACAGTTTTTGTATGTGGAAAATCTTAAGTCTACCATCATAAAATGGTGCCAGTTCTTCGAGCGCAGGAGGGCGACATCTGACGGGTTGCGACTTCAGGATGGAGTTCTCGAACGATTCGAACATGACGGTCATCACTCGCCGCGACATCATCTACACTCACTGCTTCATCGCTCTGATGATCGACCGAGCGGTAACCCCTCTCTGGTACGTCATTGGCATAACCGGAAACGTCGTGTCGGCTGCCGCCTGGCTGCAGCAGCGCATGCGCAAGAACAGTTCTTCGGCCATCTATCTGTCGGCGCTGTCCCTCAACGACACGCTGTTTCTGTTGCTGCATCCATTGCAGGAGCTCAAGTACGCCTGGTTCGTGCGCAGCGTCGACTACCCGGGTGTATGCGAGACGTACGCCATGGTCTTCCTCGTCACGCAGTACCTCGCTCCGGTCATCACCCTCGGCTTCTCCGTCGACCGGTACATCGCCGTCTGTCACCCCTTCCAGAAGAAGCGCTTCTGCACGGTCCAGGGGGCTGTCCGCGTCGTCGCAGGGTCCGTGCTCGGGTGCCTCGCCCTCGGCGCCATCCAGCCATACCTGTGGACCTACGACAGCACGGGGTCGATGCAATGCAGCGTTAGGGAAGAGGCGCAGCGTGGAGGTCAGCGCTCGCTCTGGTCGATCTGGAGCTGGGTAAGCGAGCTGGTCGTCTTCCTGCTCGTGCCCCTGCTCAACCTGCTCCTCAACGTCCTCGTCATTCGCGAGATCTACCGCCTGTCCAAGTCGGGACCGCAGGCCAACTCAGCCAACGTGCGCCACCTATCGTCCTGCGTTGCGGCCACCAACGCAATGCTCTTGCTCGTCTCGTTCTACGTCATATTCACGACCCTCCCTGCAACCATCGTCTATGTCCTGGACGTCGCCTTTCCCCAGGGACCGAGGCTGGCCAGTCACGACCTCATTGCCAAAGATCCCGTCTGGCAACGACATTTTGTTTACGTGTCGTTCAAACGGATAGTCGACGAGGTTTGTCTGTCGCACTATGCGTGCAACTTCTTCCTGTTTACGGCGACCGGAACCAGGTTCCGGAGACTCGTCAGCAAGATGCTGTTCCGCGGAACAAAGAATGAACAGCGGAACAACGGGAGCAGCGGATCATCGCGTAAAACGCCGGAACTAAACACTTTCATCATCAGCAACGTTAAACGTGGACGACTGTTTCTGAACGAAGGTTTTTAGACGACAGATGACCAGATGACAAAATGACAGATGACCAGTTGACAGATGACCAAACCACAGATGACCAGATGACAGATGACCAAATGACAAATGAACAGATGACAAATTACCAGACGACAGATGACAAGATGACAAACGACTAGATGACAAATGACTAGATGACAGATGATCACACGACAGATGGTTAGACGACCAGATGACAAACAATTGCGATGACCAGACATGAGCGTAGATGACAGCTAACCAGATGAGAGATGATCAGATGACAGATGGTTAGATGATCAGATGATGGACAATTGCGACTGATGACCAGATGACCTTACATGACGTAATCGTGTCGTATAGCTCCTGCTGATTCGATCTGCCACAACTCTGACGCTACAGTTTTCGGGCGGAGCCAGTCCCAAGACTGGACAAAGAAGGAGGACTACGTCAGCAGCTCTTGCTGTAATAAGATGTCGCTAATCACTGGAAACACCTAAAGGCAGAGAAACAGCAACGATAGGGCCTTCCTGCAAGTGTCGTAGCCGTTCTCTATTCGCGCAAACATTAGCTAGCACTACATGATATTCCAGAATATCCAGTGCGCAATTTCGCTTTTCCTGCCTCGCCATTTTTGGCCTGTCCAGTGATTAAGTCCAATTCATGCTGCAAAGCGTGGATCATTGCGCAATGCGAATACAATCGATGAAGACAGAATTTGGAAGAAGGTCTTCGACTTTTATAACTAATGGCAATTTTTAGACACAGAGGTGGACAATGCTTTCTTCGTGCGACTTAACACGTGACTTTTGTGTAGTTATGATAGCTACTGCTTGCCTAACTGTGGCCCAGTAAAATGCTGATTGACTGGTTGCTATTTCTTACAGTTTGGGTAAATGCTTAACAGATTGATTTGTTTTATAGGGTAGAGAATCATTGAAGGCTTGAAATGTATTTTTCAACTAGTTTCAAGAACAAGGTCCGACTAAATGTTGGCTTTTAAACTCTGGTGTATTTAGAGGCGAAAATGTCACGACGCCTCGGCCTGAAATTGGACCTCGTGCTGCAGAAATCTGGTTTCCATCAGTGCTACCATCTGGCGGCAGCTTTACAAAGTACTACTTTACTATTCGCAATGAAGTTGAAGTTCGCAAGTCATCAAATCCGAGTTTTCGTATAATTGAGTTAAAATGCGTTTAACTATATTTACGTATCCCAGAATTAAAGGTTTCTCCGCCCCCAGATTAAGTTCCACTCCACCACTCGGAGATTAAGCTCAACCGCGTCAAGATTAAGCTCCAACGCTCCGAGATTGTGAAGCCCCACCAGGCTGGAGCGGCCTAAAGTATAAGCCGTTCCTCTAAACTCCTACAGTGTGCTGTTCTCTCTCTGTCTGTCTCTCTCTGTCTACATGTCTGTCTCTCTCTGTCTCTCTGTCTGTCTCTCTGTCTGTCTGTGTCTGTCTGTCTGTCTCTGTCTGTCTCTGTCTGTCTGTCTCTGTCTGTCTCTGTCTCTCTCTGTCTCTCTCTGTCTCTGTCTCTGTTTCTCTCTCTGGCTGTCTGTCTCTGTCTCTGTCTCTGTCTCTGTCTCCTCTAACTAGAATATTGCATCAGGCTGCAAGACTGTACCTTGGACTCTCTTATCGATACCATATTACACCTGCTCTTCGTTCTCTACACTGGCTTCCTGTCTGTGAGCGTATCCACTTCAAGCTGGCACTCCTCATGTACAGAGCACGCACAGATCATCTCCCTTTCTACTTGTCTTCCATGGTAACACCTTGCATCTCTGTTAAAGGCTGCTCCTCTCTCTCTTCGATCAGCATCTGTTGGAAAGTAAGTTGTTCCTGGTACACGTCTGGTCTTTGGCCAGCGTTCATTCACAGTTGCCGGTCCCTCCATCTGGAGCTCTCTAGGTACCTCCTCATGTTCGCAACTGTCTTAGCGAGACTGTCTTTCGCTCTAAACTGAAAACTTACCTCTTCCAGTCCACTCATGGGTCTTAGTGACTGCCCGACTTCAATGTGCCCTTCTGAACTTTGTAAGGCGGGCATTAACAAATTACAGCTGTATTGCATAAGCGGGGGCGACCGTGGTAGCCCTGGTCATCACATGCGACGCAGCCGCTGGGAGACCGTGGACCCCCAATACTCAGAGCGCGTAGAGGGACCGAGAGCAGGCGCCAAAGACTTCATCAATAGCTCGGTACATAACTATGGTAAATATAAGAAATTTGGAACCACTATTGAAGGCTATATCTGATGCTCCCACTATGCCTCGACTGAGATTATAGCATGTACAAGTTTGACCACGTAAGTGTTGCTGACTTTTATTTAAGGCAGGCTGCTTATGTGTCCGCAAGAATCGTGTGTCAATAAGACTGTGTATTCTAATGCATCATAATATCATGCTTTGCTAGTCTCGTTAAAATTAGGTCGACAGTATCCTCTCGGTCAGAAAGTTCGGCTTATAACGTGGACAGATTGCTCGTTTGAACTTGGACTATGATCGTGTTCCGAGTATTTCTCAAAATTTGGGTGACACTACCTGTCATAACTTTGAGATGGGGAAAGCTATCCACTTGCTAGTTTTACTGAAACATGTTCCCAATTGCTCGACTCTGGTAGAGTACATTTTAACAAGATTCGCCATTTTGAATATTTGCACACATTAATTGTCTGCTCGGGCATCTTCGATATATACAGGGTGGGCCAATAGGAATGCAACAACTTTGACGCCTTATAACTTAAATATTTTTTATCTGAGCGTCTTGTCCAATATATCAGATTGAAGGTAATTATCCATTTTATCATGCTGCAAAATATCTACGAGATACTATTACGACCTTTTGAGATAATGCTATTAATATTCGATGTGCCATTTTCTTGCCATAAAACTGCAAGAAAAACAAAAGTCTGAAACTGAAGATGTCAATTCTAAACAATCACTTAGTACTAACAATTAATATCTTTAGTGAATTTACCATCAGTCAAACAAATACTCAATATGTCCACCCCGTGCTTTAATGACTGCATCAACACGAGACGACCACAGTGCCACTGATCGATGGCTGAGTCCACCAGTGCTTGGGTTATCTCAGCCCAGCAGCAAAGAATCACTTCTTTCAAATGTTCAACGTCACGTATCGGTTCACGATAGACCAGTTGCTGAAGACAACCCCAGATCGAATAGTAAACCGGGTTTAAATCCGGACTGTTCGGTGAACAGTTCTCCGGTTCAATTAACTCTGGCACGGTAGCGTTCAGATAGGCAACTGTATGACGTGAACGATTCGCCAGCGCTCCATCTTGCTGAAAGATGTAGGCCTAACCATCAACTCCAGACAGTTGGCCAATATCACGTAGCAGTCCTCTTGCGAGTACTTCATCGAAGTAATAAACACTGTTCACCTTAGCCTTTGGAGTAACAAAGAATGTTGTCTTGGCTGCAAATTAACTCTTGGACTTGTGCAGTGTTCGCTGCTGTGCGCGCAGAACGTTTGCGACCACAGTTGAGGCTGTTAGACGTTCCCGTAGCATCAATTTGTTTAATCAATCAATGTATACAGCACATTTATTCCATTTTCTAGAAGGGAATTCTATCATCATCTGATGTGCATTGTATCTTTTTCTGCTCTTAAAATTCGGATTAAAATTTTATCCTCTTCCGTGAGCGGCGTCATGATGTTCAATATTTACATTCAAAATTGAGAGGTGTGCGCCGCACCGAAATTTTATAACAACGGTGCCGTATATCAGTGCAAGATTTGACACAGTAGTAGAGTGGATGATTACTTTCAATTTCGTATATTGGGCACGATGTTTGGATAAAAGTTGTTCAAGTTATATCAATTCAAAGTAGTTGCATTCCTATTGGCCCACCCTGTATATGCAACCAGCTCAGCAAGAGCTGCCCTGATTAATGCCACTGCTGCCTTCTTGGTGATCAGACCCTTTGCTGTGCCTGGTTCTGTTGTACAGGGACACAAAGCACTGGATATGGTACTTGGCCTCCAGTGCAGTGAGGTATCCTGTGCTAAGTTTAGCCAGCAGATTTTTTCTCTTACAGGGCACTAAACGTTCATCGGTCAGAGCACACATTTATTACAGTCTGTGTCAATAGGGACAAGGCAAGGAGATCCAATTTCACCCAATACATTTATCACTTACTTGGAAAGAGTCATGGAAAATATACAAGACAATGGAACTGGAATCTCCGTACAGGGAGAACTGATTAATAACTTAAAATTTGCAGATGACATTGATTTGCTGGAGTATAGTTGTGAGAGGCTGCAGGAAAATGTTTGCGCACTGAACACATCTGCACAACGGGCTGGATTAAAAATAAATGTGGATAAAACAAAAACAATGGTATTTGGCAAGAAGACAATAGACAGGGAAATAAAAGTGCAAGATGAGGTGATTGAGAATGTAACAGAATTTGTGTACTTAGGTAGTCTGTTAACATGGAATAATGATTGTACAAAGGACATAAAGGCAAGCATAGCAAAGGCAAAGGGAGTTATGGCAGGACTAAATTCCATCTGGAATAGTAAGCAAATTACATTAGTTACAAGACAAAGCTGAATGTCTTGAAAACATGCGTGTTTAGTACAGCTCTTTATGCGTGTGAGGCCTGGACAATTAAAAAGACTGATCATGATAAAATCCTGGCTTTTGAAATGTACTGCTATAGAAGAATATTGCATCTGAATTGGACAATGAAGGTGACAAATAAGGAGGTCCGAAGAAGATTACACATAAAGGAAGATCTAATACAGTCAGTAATGAGAAGGAAATTGGGTCTGTTTGGACATATATGCAGAATGGACAATAATAGAAAAATAAAAACTGTCATGATGGGTATGATGGATGGAAGTGGACGAAGAGGAAGACCTAACAGGGAATGGACTGATGACATCAGGGATTGGTGCAAACAAGACCTACACAGTTTGAGTGTATTGGCGCAAGACAGAGGATTATGGAAACGGATGACGAAATTTGCATTGGACACCTACGGGCTTTCGGCCCATGGATCCTGATGATGATGATGATGATGTGTCCCTTTCCACAACTGCATTGCAGCTGATGTGTAGAGTGCTGTGGATTTGCTATTTTGTAACTTTGGACATTGTTCTGTGAATTTGCTATTTTGTAACTTTGGACATTGTCTTTGCTACCACCACCAGTGCTTTACCACCACCACCACCACCACCACCACCACCACCACCACCACCACCACCACCACCACCACCACCACCACCCCACCACCACCACCAAATTTCAAGTGAGCACGTTTTACACCAAGCTGTTTAGTTAATTGGCAGTTTTAAGGTGGGAATATGACGTCACGCTAAAACGTCCGCTAGGGGGCGATAGCCATGAAGGAAGACTTGGCAACAACATTTTCTGCTTCTAAACTATCACATCATGACTTTAATATTCACTACCAAGATTCTACCCACAACTTTCATAGCCCTTGTTTTTGTAACATTAGCCGACGGACTAGGAGCTGAGGGCAATTACGAGGCTGTTTAAACAAAGATATGTGTAATAACTACATGTAGGCTTAAAACATCTGTAATCATTTGACATAATAGAGGAGTGTATCACGATCCAACCCATATGGCCTGCATCTCCTCCATAGCAAGCATTTGATATGTATGCTGGCGTACATGTTAGAAAATGGCGATAAGTCATATGATCCGTTACTACAGAGAAATTTGATTTTTGATAGACTGACAGTTGAACGGTTTTCCCCGGTTTCCAATAATAAGCGTAACGACACTGAATCGCATGACACAATTGATCTCATAGGTCCAATTATATTTTTTTTATTTATTTATATTTTTTTAATCATTCATTCGGGAATTTCATCTGGAAATAATTGTCGTATCACGTTTCACTCCACTGCACTATTTCTTGCTAGAATTGGCTTTAAACGTTACTGTAATATTTCTGAAGCCAGCCTAGTATTTCATTAGTGTATGAAATACACCGTTGTGTGACTTTCTTCTAAGCTGGCAACTTCTACGGAGCTCTACTTGCAATTACAGCAATGCGAAGGGTAGTCCTATCAGTCTGACTTGTCGTTGCGCTGACCTTTCGTATTTTTACAGTGCTAATCGATAAGACTGTAGGCTATCCGTGATACGTCCATCCTCAAAACTGTCTCCATAACTCAGTCCTACCAAGAGTATTGTAATTCGCAGTCGCTAAATTTGGAGAGATAAACTTGAGCCTCGATGTAGCACTGTCATGGGCTCTCTTGCATTCCGTTTGGCTGCCCTTAAGCAATGGAATCGACTACCAAAGTTCGAACTCGACCTCTTCCTTTTATGCGCTAATCTCTTCAGCAACATTTATTTAGAGTCCTGTTATAGTTAGGAATAATTACTTTTGTGCTGAAATAAGCCAGCGAATTTGGTGCGATATTTCGTACCTTTGTGTGAATGTCACTACTGCAGAAGCCTTTAGCAAGCAAAAGTGCAATCTCTGGATATCTTCAGCATCTAAGAATGCTTATTCGTCGGAACCAGCTTAATGATAAAAAAATAACTTCTTTAGCGTCACTTGATAATGCTGAAAGCCAAAAGGGAAATCCGAGAACATACGGAAGCAGCCAACGGAAGATATTAGTCCAGTAAGAGATGAATTATTCAGTCGAGCCTTAATGGCAAACACACTCTGCAAAGTGATCGTTTGCTGGAAGAGAGTTTCAGATTTGCCAGCAACGGAAAAGACATGTTAACCAAGATCTGCCCATGTCCTCGTTACAAAGAAATACCAGTGAATTAACTTATTCACATGGTTTAGTTAGATACAAAGTCGCAAAGGCAGATATGGTCGGATTCGTTTTCTGGTCAGATGCAGAGTTCGTATTGGGAAACAGGAAGAGAAGATGTTGACTGCAATTGTAACGGCAAAAAAAGAGAAGAAGAGGAGGAATAGGAAAATGATTGTTTTAATAAGGCGAGGGGTTTCAATAAGGCGAGGGGTTTCCAGCTGTACCATGGAACAGGGCGCAATTCAAGAGGGATGCAAATTTTGAGACGAAAAAATTTAATTATTAAACTATTTACTTTTTCATGAAATATGAAATATCCATCATAAATTAAATAGATTTTTCACATAAATAAGAATTAATAAAAGTGTATATTTAATATTAATAAAATTATTATTGACAGTACAGGCTTATTTAAAAATCGTCTTTGTTTCGTTTGAACATAATTCTAAATCGCCGTTCAGAACTGTCACATTACATTGCAATGTACTGTTTTAATTTAATTTATATCATCCATATTCTCATAGTTTGCATAATTTACGTCGCTTTTGGTTAAGTTGACCTCGGGGGGAATGACTTATGCTTGGCACAGGGCATAGGGTGCAATTGTAGCTTGCCATGGTACTGCTGATGGCCGATTATTCGCGGCTATTAACGCAAATGAAAGCCATGTTCTGCGTGGACTCTTTCCTCCAAGCCGCCCCCACCTCCGCTATGAGCTAAGACCGAGGCCACACGGTTTCCTCCTCCCAACCAAGGACGATCGAAATTTCATATCACGTGTATTATTTAAAAACATCTACTAAATACATTATCTCCGGTCTATACCATATTGGTTGCCCTAACTAACATTGCCACCAGCCTATAATTCTTCCTTAGTTAGAGCAGAGATAATATTTGCTATCTCAACCCATTTAATAACTAACTGTCAGAGCTTAGACAATTTTTCCTATCTGTTACGTGTAACAAGTTGCGACCTGTCAGCTTGGTGTTGTGAATAAACGAAATTGATTGATTGATTGATTGGATAATAGTAAAAAGTTTTGATACTCGAGCCTTTTTCAGAGTTGGATTTCTTACTTTTCAGCAGACAGTTGAAGTTATGAGGTTCGTTGACAAGCGTCTATAATTATGGAGTGACTCTCATACCCTGATAGATGGACGGGGCTCTAGCTTGGTGCGTGACTGTTGTTGACACCATGGCTGAATCACACCTACGACATACCGCCAACCCTGAAGGCGAGCCGAAGATAGTCAAGAACGGATGCATGCGACCATATAAAATATAATTATCAATTCGTCCATCTTCTCTTTCACACACTTGGTCTTTTCATTCACCAGATATTGTATTTCATGGCCAGCGTGGGTCACTATCTGACCAAGTCTCTCGAGATCGAATAATGTAATGTAATGATGACAATTTCTGTAGCATCAATAGAGACTTTATTCTTTCAACGTGTTATTACAATAGTACAATTGATGTTGTAACGTGATTCCTTCCCCGGGTACATTTGGGAGGCCCACATCAGAGCAGACTAGCTATCCCCACACACCCTCTCATGCACAGAATAGTTCTCAACGCCCTCTGGATATAATATTTTTGGTTTAAAACACAACAACAGAGGCAACTTACAACACAACAACAAAACACAACAACAAACGCAACTACTACTACTACTACTACTACTACTACTACTACTACTACTACTACTACTACTACTACTACTGCTGCTGCTGCTGCTGCTGCTGCTGCTGCTGCTGCTGCTGCTGCTGCTGCTGCTGCTGCTGCTGCTGCTGCTGCTGCTGCTGCTGCTGCTGCTGCTGCTGCTGCTACTACTACTACTACTACTACTACTACTACTACTACTACTACTACTACTACTACTACTACTACTATAACGTAGTCAAAATGAAAATAATATTCATTTAATGTTCCTGAGAGATATTAAATACTGCGATGAAAAGTTACTAGATTTCATTTCTTATTAAGACCGTCTAAGTAGGCCTGGGTGCCTGTGACGTTTGACTCTTGGTTTTATCAGCTACTACCCACGCTGTACAGTAGGCTAGTAGCAGAGATATTATTAAGGATGCGAACACACGTAAAGCGTCAGCTGACATTAATGTGGAGCCATCTGCATGTGACTTTACAGTTTCGCCGAAACTTCAATGACTTGTACTGAACAACATTCGTAATTAAAAATTGGGTTCATCAAGTCGAAAGTTTGGACCAAAGATCTATTGCTGCATGTTTGCATGTTCTGGTGTGTATGTTTGAAAGTGTCTTTTAATGTATGTATACGTGACGCAATCGTAATTATAATCTCGGAAATTAGACGAGGAATCTAGCTCACTTACAAGCCATAGTCAGAAAGAAAATCTGCAGGCAGGATTGAATTCGGTTTGGTATTCATTTTATGCATATCAGTAGGCTACTTACGGTAGGCCTATGCGTGTACTATGTGGGCATGTACATATAACCATAACCAAAAATTGTATTGCTTCAAGTATCATAATAACATATCATATACAAGTAAACTATACATCAGCCGTCGGCGAGGGAGTGAACTGGCCATCCGCTCTCATAAACCAATGCCAAGAAAAATAAAGGCAGACACTTCATAAGTCATAGCCATGCTCTTCTTCTATGGTCTATGATTGTATCGTAAATTGAAATCAAAATAGAACAGACCTCTGTTTGTTTAATTTAATTTGTCTCTATTATTATCAGGTTTATTTCCAAATAAAATAAAATCAGCTTCAAGAGCAACACATTAAATAATTAATAAAATTCGAAATAAATTAATTCATTTAATATTCAATATAAGGTTTTAGAATTGTGTGCACAAAGTTTTAGTAGGATAGGAATGTGAATGGTTTAGGTGGTCATGAACGTCGACTGTATATTATTTGTGTATGTGTGTGTATTTGTGTATGTGTTTTATGTCTGAGTGTACGTGTACATGTTTTAAAAGTAGGCCTACGCATGCATTTGAAATTTTGGGACGAACTTATCTGCGGGTGTTCTGGTCCTATTGCATTGGTCATGTGAGATGATTTTCTGGGGGATTGTCAATGAGTTCATGTCTCACATCTGTTCAGATATAAGATTACGATAGCGACCTGTTTTCGGGTTCTTGTTTTAGCATGTGTCATGTGAAACGAAAGGTAATGCAATGCCTAGACATGATCCTCACCGAAAAGTTCCTCAAGGGAAGAACAACGCATATGACTTTAGATGACATTTATTTTGTCTATACACAAATGGAGTTACAGCGAAAATATTTTAGCAAATACAATAGACATACACACATACATACATACATACATGGTACACGGTATCAGATTGGTTAGGGTGCTCCATTTGCACATCCTTAATTAGACAGCCTTTGAATATATATATATATATATATATATATATATCAATCAATCATAAAATTTATATAGCGCCTCTTCAAGGGCTCTACTCAGAGGCGCTCCCAAGCCAGGCCTGATCATACAGAAAAGTCTTCAATTGGGCGTATAGAAGGAAGCCGAGTGAATGCGAGGAGATAACCGAAGGAAAGATGGCAAGACATTCCACGCTGTTGGACCAACAACAGAGAATGCTCGGCGCTGCATAGTAGCAGTGCGGGCATGTGGAACCAAGAAGTCGCCCCGAGAAGAGGAACGGAGGGCTGAACGACCCTTAAGAGAAGAAGAGAGAGTGAAGATGGTGCACAAGTAGCGAGGAGCTGAACCCAAGACGCTTTGCCAGACGAGAGAGCAGAGCCGATATAGGATACGCTGCCGGAGGGAAGCCAGTGTAGATATATATATATATATATATATATATATATATATATATATATATATATATATATATATATATATATATATATATATATATATATGCAATTATGCATCCATTTTCAATAAATGTTGAATTCTAAAAATATAAATAAATAAATATATAGTGGGACGCGGTGGTCCATCGTTTGGAGCGCTCTCCTTGTTACACGAAGAGTATTGGTTCGATCCTCCTCCCTGGCGACGGTAAGGACCTTGAGTAAGTCCTTCATTCGCAGTTGGTCAGCGCCATCGATTGATGCTTAATCATTACATAGCGGCTCTTAATAATTGCATACTAATGCATCATAAATAAATCAATATAAATGACGAAAAAGTGGTTAAGAAAGTTGTTATATTTAGGTTCAGTTAAATTCCAACTATGCATTTAATTTTTTGGCAACAATGTTGAAAATCGCATTCAGGAAGAATAGAAATATTGAGAATTTGTTCAGCATTTGAGTCTGTTTGTATAATTGCCATAAAGATAATTATACATGAGTTTTGCACAACTTTCATACAATATATTATATATATATATATATATATATATATATATATATATATATATCATATATATATATATATATATATATATATATATTATGTACTTTGTACTGTTATGCATGTACGCATGTTTGTATGTATGTGTGTATGTATGCATATGTGTGTTTGCATGTATATATATGTATGTATGTATATGTGTGTATTATATTATGTCTATATATGTGTGTATGTACGTATTTTCGCATTTATATAATTATGTACCATGTCACTTAAATATATCGCATTTAGTACCTAACAAAACCGCTGTACATATGACTAACATAACAAGTAACTGTGATAGAGGACTTTTTTTTAGAAAGTTTGCTGCTCATGATCAAAACCAACTGGAAATAAATGCAACGGAAGGTTGTTTCATGAGATTGGTCCAACATCAAGGCCCAAGTAGAAGTGCACTGGGCTGTATTGTATGTAAAGAAGTAAGTAAGTGAGTAAGTATATTCTTTAATAACCAATTGCTGAGAGCACTTTGGTGTACAGACATCTTATAAACACAGTTAAAATGTATATAACATCTTTATAAAAAACGTTTATCGCATAGAGTAAGTTAGTAAGTAAGTGAGAATAACCCTTAATAAACCAATAATACACTGTACTCTTTAATTTTCCACGCATTAATCGTTACAAGTGTATGAGATTAATAATAAACACTAATATATATATATATTGAGATTCAACTGATCAGGTAGCTAAATTAACTCTGAAGAAATACAACGACTCTCTTTCACAGAGAGTAGTACATATACATATGCATATATACAATATATATATATACATTTATATATATAAATTATATATATATATTCGTGTTTATTATTAATTCAAACTGACACACCGCAGTATGATTACAAGTCATAGTATGAACGGCAGATTACAAGTTATTACAGGAGTCGAATTTGACTCTATGGCAGCCATGCAAGGCGCCCATCTGTACTACTGCTCATTTTATCAACGCCATATAGCGAATGAAAGGCTGGAATGACAAGGCTGAGTCGACCTTTGGGAGAGAAGTGGGAATCGATCCCGCGTCCATGCTGATCTTCTGCTCTTCTTGTCAGAGTGTTACCATTCACCTAAACCCCCTCCTCATGACTTCGACTCTTCGTTTGTCTCGGCAGAAATTAATTGCACTGCTCAAACTAAACTGACGAGCCACGCGGTTTCTAGGCCTGCGACTACCATTGGCCATCTGTAAAAGATAATTTACTTGAAGCCTCTCGTGTGTAGCTTGATAACCCTAGCCTACGTCAACAGTAACGCATCCAAAACCCTATACTCGTCGAGTAGTTTCGAACATATTTAGTTTCGCTTCCGGATGCGCCTAGGCCTATATATGGCAGAGTTGCTGCAATGTCATAGGTCTACACATCAAAACTCTTCTAAGACAGAGATCATGCGTAATGTAATAAAGACTTGATAGGTAGTTGTTACAAGTATTTGAAACTAGTTGTTTGACTATTTACCGGCGCCGTATGTCTTGCGTTGCAGAAGCAGTGATTTGTGCGAGATTTACTTAACTAGTTGATTTATATTGAAGAGAAACAATAGAATAGTGAAAGTTGGATAAGGCGCTTCAAAGACACAGTCAACGATGCGGGCCCTGCTTCAGTTGACGATGTTTCTCGTTTTCGTGATGCACCAAGTCGCATCCGACCAAAACGGTTAGAGTTACTTACTTCTAAAACATCTATGCAACACTTAACCGATAGACGCATTGTCCGACAGAAATGTTATTGAAGTGTTGTTCACCATGTATCACCATGCGAAGCGATTATAACGATTAGGCAAGGTGAAATATAATGCCAGCACCATTTCGGAAATAATCTACAATCAATGTAATTTCATTGTACAGAAAAAGATTGCTATCGCTGTTAGCAATAAATCTAGAGAGATGGTATTTAGGCGTCCGCGGTCTAAGTTACTTAATCTCCCTCCCTTTAATCCAGGAATGGTTAGGGTGTGAGTGTCTGTTATTCTAGGGGTAACCATTACGGATAGGCTTAGTTTTGACCCTGTATTGACCGGATCTGTATTAAGGCTAGTCAATCGCTCTGTGTGATACGTATCTTTATTGCCTATGGTCTTTCGGGGATGCGCTTATATGATGTAGTTCGGGCAACCTCGTTGGCACGCCTCCTCTATGCTTCCTCTGCATGGCTGGCTTTGCTAACGCTGGTCAATGCGCGCATTAATGCAATAATACTGTAAGGCAGCTTAACCAACCAAGAAGACGTTCGATGACTGCTGTGGCCGTGCTGATTTCTTCCCTTTCTCTCCCATGATTCACAACCCCAGACATGTAGCTTCTACTGCCTCCTCTAAAGAATGTTACCTACTCACTCCGTCCTCGTTCGCACAACAGTGAGATCCCGCGTGCTGACGCAATAACCCGGTGTGGTTTTATTACGCGAATGTTATTCAAGTGACTTGATTGCAGATCTTTCTTCTTACTTTCTCCTAACTCTCTCACGTCGCCGAAGACGTCTGTTTTGTAATAATATAATTATTATGATTACTTTATGATTGAACTCTATTAGATTGTTCTTATCCGATGTTCCAGCAGTGAGCTTGCAGGCGGTTCAGTAAAGTGCATACATGTCATACTTACTTACTTACTTACTTATCTGACCAATGACGTTTAAAATTAATTCAACGGAACCGCCTTTGATGAAGGAGGGAGGTGACACTTTGTCTGTCCAAACCAGATATATATTCTAATTTGGACCTTGGCCCCTAGAGAACATTCCTCCGGGACCCAGATTCAGATTTGACTTTGTATGCGTAACAATTGCTTCTAACAAATTAAATGAAATACTAACATTTAATTTAATCAACTTGTAGGCTTACTACATTCAATGACATTATAGGCTGTAGATACAACTCACTCATGCAGATGCTTCTGTCTGTACGTCCAATGTAGACTGTGGCAATACTTCGTTCTCTGGGAGTGAGGGCGTCGTTACATCTCCGAACTTTCCTCTTCCGTATCCACACAACTTAAGCTGCACATATTCCATCGATGTTGGTCGCAATAATTCCATTCTACTCAATTTCCTCGAATTCGATTTGGAGTTGCCGCTTTCAGCTGACAACTGTACGCGCGACTGGCTAATGGTGAGTGAAGTATGACTACTGGCTCATGGTCAATTAACAAAATAGATTTAAACTTATCGTTACTTGTTAGAAAATAAATACAATCTATTGTTTGCCAATAGACCTAAGTGTAAAAAGTAAATTGTAAACAAAATTAATAAATTTAAAATGTTTATTAATAATAAATAAATGCACATTTGAAACCAATTAATGCAAAGGAGCAAGCAATGTAAATTGTATTAAAATAAATGTAAACTGAGTAAAGTGAAAATGTACAGATAGGACCAATACATCTTTGTAAACAGCACTTTTAATCTATTTTTGAGCAATTCACATTTGATACTGATTTGTTAACACGCGTAGATAACGTGCAATGAAACGGATGATGAGAACCTGGATTTTCGAAAGAGATACTGTGGCACGGATCTTCCAAGGACATCGTTGCGGTTCTTCAACTGTCCCGTTGTTCAGCTTGTATTCTTCGCAGACTCTTCCGTTAACGGTGGAGGATTTTCGATAGAGTACACAGTGCTCGGTTGGTCTATTAAATTCCTTTTTTATTACCAGGAAAGCTGTGTAGAGTGTCTCGCATAATTATTTTCAGTTATTAGCGAATAATTAGCCTTGTTAGCTATTATTACATAGGTGCATTTCCATGCATACACTGTGATTACAGTGTATGATGTATGAAACGTGGTTCATTGCTATTCGATTAATCTCAGCTTAGTTAATCTTACTTGGATATGTGAGGGTCTGTAGCTGTCCCTCCTCTGTCTCAGCGAACTGATCTTGGTTTTCACATGATAACGATTTGTTTTTGTTGCGCCATCGGTTGATGCCTTTTGCATTAGACACCGGCGCTATATAAGTTACAAATTATTTATATTTATTTCCATTTAGGCCGTGCAATTAAGTTCCTTTTGTTACTTGTGAAGTTGTGCCTCTGTTATCTTCTGAGGAGTTTCTGTAAGAGGTGCGAATATTCAATTGTTTTACCTTTGCCTTTCTTTCTGATGAGTCTAAGCAATGGCTTGTAAAGAGTCGTGCTATTTTTTTTTACCTGTTACCTGTATTAGCCATATGTCTGTTTTGTGCCATTACACAACATAAAAATACTGTCGAGGCGTAAAATGTACGTGTTGGCTAAAGTTCTCGTCTTGACAGCGCTGAATCATTTAGTTTGAGTCACCCAAGATAGTCACGTGTAAAGTCATTTTACATGTTATTTCCGCAATCGTCTATGCGCTAAATATCACTGAAGTTATAAAAGCAGAAGTGTCCAAATGTATGCCTTTGTAACTTTTAATTAGTGTATCTCAAAATTAAGTTTTAAGTCGAAAAGAAATGGGTACGTGCATCTTCACAGCGTAGACAATGCGGTTACCAATAATATTAAATGTTTCTTTAGGTCACGTTGTTTATCCTACGTATCCTGGTGTATAAGTTTTATTTGTGTTTGCAGAGAATTCAACCTCTGCGGATAGTATAACCGGTAAGATTTCATCTATAGTTACCTACTGTACTAAAGTAAAGCCTCTCAAGTCTGTTAAAGGGTCATGAACCGCATGCGAATTAAATTATCATTTGAAAAACATCGCGCTTCAGGGTTACACTTAACAAGTGTTACATTTAGGATTTAAAATAACGATTACGACTGCGACTGTAAGCGCAATTCGATTACAAATCAGTTAAAATTCAATAAAAATTCAATTACAGTTCGTTCAGAAATAAAACGATACGTGTAGGCCCCCTCAATGTCCGACTCATACCTCAACGTGGTGAGGGGGTGGCAACAGTCAGTAGGGAAGTGCCTGCTGAGGCTATGCCATCAGTGGTGAAGGTCTTGGCTGAAGTACCACCTTCTATAGGGCGGTACGCGAGGTGGACAGGCTCAGCAGGAACCCTGAAAAAGCTGGCAAACGTGGGTGGCATCGCCGCCTTTGATACCACAAGTGGATGTCAGAGCCAGTCCTAAGCCTGGAACTCTCTTTAAGGGAGAAGTGCGAAGGTCGAACGGATGGGTGCAGATATTTCCGTTCGTAAAGAAAAAATACGAATGAAATCCAATGCAAGCATTATACTCCAACGGGCCTCCGGCCCATGGATACGATGCAAGCGTTGGACACCTACGGCCTTCGGCCCATGGATCCTGATGATGATGATGATGTAGGCCCTACTATGTAGCATTAGGGAAAACTACAGTCGTCACATTTGCATTAGGATTTGAAACAGGAATCCTGCAACCGACTGCAACCATGGCATCAATTGAAACCAACTGTTTGCACTCATTCGAATCCAACTCGATTTAGAGAGTCTATGGCTACAATGTTAATTACACAATAATATCACCACTACAACTACTACTACCACAACTACTATACCTATACTACTACTACAACCAGTAACGCAACTACTACCTACTGCTAGGTTTACTACTACTGCTACTAATAATAAAACTTATAATTATAATAATTCTAATTCTAATATTATATTTATAATAATTATTATCATTTTTATTTTTATTATGTTCTGCATTATCTTGCAGTTATGATAACGTTTTTGGAAATTAAAAAAATATTTGAGTTTGCCAGAGGGTTGTAGTTAGAGAAAATCACACATGAATTTCACAAATAGATGTAGCCTGCGGGTATGTTCTCTTCAGATCTGGACTGTGGCGATACGGTATTCACCAGTTCTTCGGGATTCATTCGCTTACCATCAAATCCGACCGAATATTCAGCGACTGTCAACTGCAACTACACAATTTCCACAGATAATACGAGCACATTCTCTCTCGGTGTCTTATCCTTACAACAGCCGCAGTTGTTGGACTCAATAGCAGACTGCGACAGAGATTACATCATGGTATGGGTTGTAATGCATTTAGTAAATTCATTTTGATTATTATTTTAGCTTCCTCTGAGCAATCTGGGTTTACAGTAAATTGGCCTATTAATAAAACTTGCATCCAGTGGATCACCCCGCAGGCGTTGCTTCATATTATCTTTTGCTTAGACTGGCCGATTCAAGAAACCTACGTCCGAAATGGTGTTCTGGTGGAGAATGTCACAATGGCTGACGTCGTTTACTCCGTTTGTAGGCCCTGCTTCTGCCAAGAATATTAGATCTAAGTCGTTCTGTGAATTTTATCTACCAGATTCACTCTCTAACGGTGAGACGCTTAGACTATTGCGACACAGTCCTTGCAAACTTTAATAATATCGGATACGTCAAGTAGAGTTCTATGCCCCAAATTTAGGTCAAACTGTAGAAATGCTCGCATATACTAAAAGAGAAACGCTGTGCTTCCTACTACCTACCGAGGTACGATTTAACATCACGGGCGTTTGAAATAACTCAAAACTCACAGGCCTATCAACTTCCAAGTATAATCTGCGTTCTTGTCTTATATATATCAGCCGAAACCTGTACTCCTTCCTCCCTCCCCCTTTCAACCTCTCTACCTCTTTTGCTCGCCTTTCTCTCGCTTTACAATTTCACTATACGAAACATACATACGTGCAATAGTAAGTGCATGCTGCACAGTGTGCATTTACGCCTGTCTTTCACTGTAGTTCGGCTGTATATCTGACGGAGAGACAGAACTAAATCCGAACACAAGCAACACATACTGTCGTCGTTCATTCGATGACGCTTCTTTCCAACCGAGTCGCATCGTTTTCTCCAACTGTCGCATCGTGAAGATATCCATTCGCTCCTCTGACTACAACCTCCGAGAAGCTAACGGCTTTCCGTTTGCAGTTCGCGTCAATGGTATGATCCGAGGAACTTATCAGTACTGTGTGTATTATGGGTATTGAAAATATGCTGAAATACCCATCACACAAAGAAATATTACGATAATAGACATCATAGTTTCATGGCCCTCGCATCATAGATTAGCTCTGTTTAGTTATTGCAGTTGGAAGACGGCTGAATGGTTACACCCTGGCACGAAGATCTTGATGATGCGGGTTCGATACCCTCTAGCCCATAAGGTTAACTCAGCCTTTCATTCGCTCTGTGGCGTTGGTAAATTGAGCAGAAGGAGAGATGGGGACATTGCAGGCTGCCATACAATTAAATTCGACTCCTGTTAAAGTTGCTGTCATCTGTTACTACTATATCATGCAATCTTACTGCATAGATTTCAGTTTTAGTTACCAGACGATTATTATTATTATAATTATAATTATTATTATTATAATTATTATTATTATTATTATTATTATTATTATTATTATTTTTTATATTATTATTATTATTATTATTATTATTATTATTATTATTATTATTATTATTATTATTATTATTATTATTATTATTATTATTATTATTATTATTATTATTATTATTATTATTGATATTTTTTTTTTGCCCGAGGTATATATGATCTTTCAGGCTTTAGAAACTATATGAAGAGCGTTTTCGTTCTGGAGTTAGCGGTCATCCTCACCGGTCAATTGCAAAAAGGTGCTTCGAAATGCAACAGCATTAAACCGCTGCGTGCAAATAGAAAGATGCTGAAACAAGCGTGCTGTCTCCTGCGGTTCCCCCGAAACAATGGTCAAACGCCGACCTAGTTCTGATAGGAACTCTCTGCCCTGGGCATTGATGGGACCCATGGTTTCCAATGCTACTGGAATGAAGTCGTAGGTGCTTGGAATTTCTGAGTACTTGGTGATCTTCCTGGCGGCAGCCATTTCTGCTGCTGCTCCCGGCGTTATAGAAGTCAGATGTATATACGAGGTTGCACACGTGTGAACACTGGTGGCATCCCAAGTCATATATTTTCCTCTTGACCACGGGATCAACGTTGCTCCATCTGGTCTTTTGCCATCGCTTCTGAGCAGACCTGTTGGTTCTTTGGTGCTCGGAACTTCAGCTCGCTGGAGAGCCCTCCAGATGATGTCATTTATTGTGAAGTGCCGGATGGTTCTCCCTCCAGACAATCTGCAGACCAGTCCATGATGCCCTCCCTTGTCCGTTGTCACACCGCATTGGCACTGGTGTGGTTCGCAGAGGTCAAGGCCCAATCGTAGGCCTATCGCCACCCGGACAGCTTCATCGGTGAGACACAGTCCGCAGGAAGCGATCGGAAACGCAGCCATCCAGTCTCCTGCATGGGCGGAAGTTACTGCCCCCAATCTAGCCCTGTTGAGCGGATCCGTCGCCGAGGCCCACACTTCCGATATATCCTTCTCAATCAATGGTCTGTCCCAAACCTTTTGAACTGTGATGGTCTCTAACGCACCGCTCGGGAGCGTGGTCCCACGCGCAGACAGAATTTCATCTTTGAAGGCGTCTTGCCAGTCCTCCGAGTGAAGAATAGCGGATCCGAGATTTCTGGCTGATGCAGCTGATGCAAGATATGCGGAAGAAGCCAGCATCTGAAGCCTTCTGATTCCCAATCCTCCTTCTCTAATCGGTAATGTCGCCTGTATCCATTGGATGTCGCTAAGTCTGATGTTAACGATTGCCTCCAATCCAGATCTCATCTGTTCGTCCATTGTGCTCAACAGAGGGTGTTCCCAGCACTGTGTCGTTCTCAGCAGGAAGGTTAACCTCGCCGCCCCGAAGCACGATCTTATGAGCATCAGGGCTCCCTGTGTTGGCAGCCTCCTCAAGTCCACCATTGCCTGCTCCAATTTCTCTGAATGGTCCTGCAATGCCTTATCCAGCGCCGTTCCTTTGCAGAGAGGCGCACCCAGCAAACTTATTGAGTCCTTGGTAACTTGTTTGAAGTCCTCAAATGTCTTCTCTTCAAATTCCTCTCCAGACAAAATTTCGCACTTCTGTCTATTCAGGCGTAAGCCCAGGGTCGACTCCAGGCCTAATATGATGTTCATGTCATGACCTACGTCCTCCGGTCTTCCTCCTAGTGAGAGATCATCCAGGTATCCAATTCGGAAGCTGGAAACCAATGATCGTAAGGCAGGCTGCAGTGGTAAGCAGAAGAGCAGAGGACCCAAAGGGTCCCCCTGCTGCGGTCCCATCTGTGATCTGACCACAAACTCTCCGAACTGCAGCATTGACTCCGCTGCGTATGCCTGATGAATGAACGGATATAGGTCGGGCATCGTCTCATGAACTGCGCGTAGCATTACGTCCCGTCTCAGAGTATTGAACGCGTTGCTGAAATCCAGTTTCACGAAGACCTACCCTTGGGGCATGTTTGTAACAAATGCTCTGGCCGCATGGATCGCTGTCTCGCACCCCCAGGTGTAGCTATACCCACCTGGAGAGGGGTGAAGAAAGATGCTAGCTTATCAACCGCATATTTGTTTGCCGCCTTTGCTGTAAGTCTTCTCCAGACATATCCGATCACAATTGGTCTCAGGCCTCCATTGCTTTTGGATAGTGCAATCAGTGTACCTCCGAACATCAGTCTGCGGACCTCCTCGGGACATCCGCCTCTCAGCATGATGTTAACAAAACCTGTCAGCGCCTGGATGAGGTCTTGCGAAGACTCTTTGTTGTTTATCAAGTCCACGAGGAGCTGAGGGCGGAATCCGTCCGGTCCACCTGCTGAGCCAATGGGAAAAGATCTCACCAATCCCACGAGTTCAGACTCCAGTATCTGATATGGGGAGTTGTCTGACGGATCAGGAAGATCCGCAATCCTGGTCGGCTGTTCATCCACTGGGTGTTTTTCCTGCATGATTGTCCAGTTTTCCTCTGTAGCTCTAACCGGATGATCCCTATCACACAAGATGCGAGATGCGGCTCTTAAGTTACCCTCCTCCAGTTTAGCGTTGACAGCAGCAAGAAGCAAGTCTCTGTCATTATCCCGTCCTGTTCGTCTTTCATGTCCGCCTTCTAGCTCTATCTCACCATCCAGATGCTCCCGTCTGTCAATTCTCTTCTTAATGACGTTGGCCAGGTTGCGCCTCTTGCCTGCCCTCGGTGGCTGTGCTAGAATGCTCGACGCAAACCACAACAACCGTCGCCAGGCCTCGATGTCCTCCGGGTGATCCATGATGTTCCTCAGTATAGATGAGAGGGCCTTTGAGCATGCAAATCGTGCCCCTCTTGGTATGTGTTCGAGCACTTTTCCCCTCGGGTGATCAGGGTGTTGCAACGTGCACAGCCCCAACACCGCCGCACTGTGTCTCCGGCTCTCGTTCATACCAAGTTGGATCCCTGTTTCTGATCGGGTGTGAGGATCCAGGTCTTCCTGTCTCATTGGTCGGCCAGCCGACAAGGGGTCGACCCCACCGGACCCCCCACTGGCTCCATCCGACTGCTCGTTACTTAGCGGCGGTTGCCTAGATCCTGGGCAGGGGCTATTTCTTGGGCCGTGGTTGTGTACGGTGCCATCCTTGAGATGCAGCTGTCTTACCGCTAGGCAATAGCTGCACACCCCACTAGCCTTGTTCGATTGGCAGGCTGCCAAGTCCTGTGACTGGCCACGTTTCCTGCAAATCGGTTCCGGTCCAGTGACTCCATTGTTGACCCCATTGTTTACAACGCTCGTACTACTCGTATTATTCGTGCAGCTCGCAACGACCTGTTCGGAAGAGGGCGCTGATTGGCTAGCGCGCCTCAGCATGGGACCGACTGTATTATCGCTCACCACACATTTCCTCTCAAAAACAGTCAAAAAGGAACCAAAATCCACCCCGAAACACTACCTGCTCGTCTTCCCTGGTAACTATGCTGGTGCACTAAAACGAAACAGCCGCAACCATGTGCTTAAGTAATCCAAGAAACAGTTTAAAACCAATACTACGCCACAGGTCAAAAACATGCGACCACTCGGTGAGACCGCAACTCCAGAACTATTGATATTATTATTATTAATATTATTATTGTTGTTATTATTATTATTATTATTATTATTATTATTTAAATTATTTATAATATTTTTATTATTATTATTATTATTATTATTATTATTATTATTATTATTATTATTATTATTATTATTATTATTATTATTATTATTATTATTATTATTATTATTAATCGAGGGAAACTTCTGCTTCTGACAGTCTTCTCTGAAAAATGATAACGACGATTTAATAGACAGCAGTAGAAATTCTTCAGCAAATAAACGTAATTTTCGTTACAATCTCTGACAGATTGAGGTAGAGACTCTTCTGTCTGGTTTTGTATTGGCAATTGGAATTAAACTAATAACCGTTGTTGTTTTTGTTGCGGGTGCTGCTAGGACGCGAATAGTCTTGGGCTGGGGGTCTTAAGCCCCCAATCGAAGGTGAAGCCTCAAAATAAATCAAGCCCCTCTGTCCCACTATAGGCTAGTGCTACCGCACTCGCGATGCTCAAGTCTTAAAGCCCCCCCAAACGAAAAATCGTAGTTACGTCACTGGGGTGCTGGAAGTAAAGACTATGATGGCAGACGCTTTATGAGATAAAACGTAGCATGCTGTTTTATGTGTTCCAGATGATGATTGTGGCAGTACGTTTTTCACTGGTCCAACCGGTAACCTAACCTCTCCCCAATTCCCTCTCTCCCATCCACACAGTTTAGACTGTGTCTACTTTGTCGATGTCGATCGAACGAAAACAGTCACCATCTATTTCCTTTCATTCAATCTTGAAGGAACATCGCGATCTCCATATTATACGGACTTTTGCAGTCAATCTTGGTTAACGGTTAGTTATTTACGGTATTTTTTGCGGGGGAAATTATTTTTGGATCTTTATAATAACGAGATAAATCTCAGTAGGGCCTACTCAAGGCTGTATTGTACACAATTCTAAAAGTAATTCTCAAAATAACTTGGTTTATCATTAGAGAAATAAATCTGGGTATGGTCAAATCATGCCATCTCTCACTGAATGATCGAAATATGACTCAATGATTGACCAATTTAGCCAGTCGGCAAGCGAACTAATCGCTCGGCCCCTTAATTACAATCTAAGATCAATTCATTAGTCGTGCCCTTTTCTGTTTTATTTTCACAGGTAAGCTGTTTGTTGGACAGTGGTTCTGTTTTGGCAAACCCAAATCAGAACAGGAAATACTGCGGCGAAAAATTAAAGCCAATGTTACTAAACTATTCCAACTGTGATTCTCTGGCTGTAAACTTCTTCTCTAACTCTTCCGTCAGCAAAGGAGAATTTCAACTCCGGTACACAATAACGTCGCCAGGCAAGTGGCCAGATCCCATTCTTAAAACCTGAAAGTTTGCTTTTTGTCATCCATCCATCGCTCTATCCACTCACAAATAGCATTAACGGTGTTCATCCAGCCAATCATCCATCTATGCATACATCCATCAATCCATCCATCAATCCATGAATCTATCCATTCATTCATCAATCCATCCGGCCAGTCAGCCAGTCAATTTATCTGTCTGAAAGTCAGTTTAGCAAAACGAATATGTCTGCGGAAGTTTGAATGCATCTCTCTCATTGTGTGCTTATTTGCGTGAGTGTAAATTCAGTATGAATGTTTCCCACTGTCTCCTGTATCTGCTTTTAGTTTTCATAATAAATGCACGCCCGAAACTGTGTGCATGTTTAGAGTCTGATTGTCTAGGTTAATATCTATCATAAAGCTACTGTCGTACATCATACAATTCTTGTTATAGGAAATACAACACATTCTACGCCAGGTATGATGCTGTTTTTCTTTCATGTCTTGTTCTGAAGATACACAACTTAAGGCCTCCATAAATAGTAAGTAAGTAAGTAAAGTGTACAGTCTCAACTTCCAACTGATTCGGCGCAGACCTGAAATTCTTACATAGCCTACGAAGGATTTAAACCAGGAGCAACATGATTGGAGTGTTTTTCAATTACTTTGCAATGTTTGAAAAATTTAATCGATAAATAGCTATTTATTGATGTTATTGCATAAAATCAAATATTAAAGCCTATATATTTCAATAGCTATACATATACTTTTTTACAAGTAGAATTAAAATTACATAACCTTCGTTCATCTTGCGAATCAGTTAAACCACTAGGCCTACCACCACCGTCTCGGTGGTGGTAGTGGTAAGGACTTTGATGATGGAAAACTTTTGAAGCTGTAGGCTATTTCATATGTTCCAGATAAAGTTCGTGGTAATACGTCTTTCACTGGTCCAACTGGATTCATAACTTCACCGCAATTCCCTCTCTCCTATCCGCACAACGTAGACCACGTCTACTCTTTCGCTGTCGATCGAACGAAAACGGTTGGACTCTATTTCTATTCATTCAACATAGAAGGAACATCCCATGGCTCATATTATATGGACGACTGCCACCACGATTGGCTATTGGTTAGTAGTTTTCAGATACTCAGAGTTGTAGAATTTCTCAGTGGTATGGGTAATGGTTTTTGTCTCAGAGAACAGTATCGTAGCATTTTAGAAGAAACTGTGAGGAATGGGCCATGAAGCATTCAATGTTAACGTGCACTTATTCTAACACAATCATGTCCAATGTCTTTTGAACCACTTAATACTCCCAGTTATGTTATATTGTTCAATATCCATGAGCCCAGATCTGGTTGCTTCTCCAGTCTCCTCCTCTGCCAAATTCTGCAACCGCTCCTTCATCTAGGCTACCTTCGATAGACCTACATCAAGAGCTCGACCAGTTCTCTCATCTCGCCTATCAATCTGGACTCTCTTGTGCTAGCTTTCTCTCCTGTTGCATTTTATCTGACACTGACAACCGAATTCAGCTTCTACTTCCACTCTTCACCATCCCATGACCACCACCATCAACGACTTCTACGGTTTCTACCGTATCACAGCGTTTTTTCTCCGGCTTCGCGTATTCCTGATTCTGACCTGTCGCCGACACTGATGAAATAAAATTGTCACAAATCTCGGTATATTAGCGAGAATATCTTATCTAATTCCGATAGATATTCGTATGGGTCTTTATGACACCTTAGTCAATCCTATTTCTATTTCGACTATGGCAATGTTGCTTGGGCCTCGATTTTTCCACTAGATTAAGGTGACCGATACTTCTTCAAAAAAGAGCAATCAGAATTCTTACTACAGATGGGCCTTCCTACTATTCCCATACGACATGCAGATAGGCCTATCACCAGTATAATACTATGAAATTTGATAATCTTAACCGCTACCAAATGGATAAATTTTTTATATATATTCTATAACAACTTGCTGCCAGATGCGTTTTAACCCTCAGACTACCAGAATTTTTTTGATACACTGAGTACCAGTGGGGTCAAAAATGACCCCAACACAATTTTTACAATAAGTTCTTTGTTTTTTACATTTTTATTTATTGCCATGAAAACAAATACTAGTAAAGTATTTGGAACATGATTAGGCAGTTGAAATGAATAAATTTTTAATTTAATATTTTCAGATTAGAGTTCAAAGTTTTCGAGTGTTCTATGTTCAAAACTAGTATTGACAATATCCGGTCATTACAGTCACTGTTTACAGTTTATGCAGGTATACTCGGCAAGAACGACATAATTGCGATTACTTTTTGCACAGATTATATTCGACTTCTTATCATTTTCTTATGATTTTGTCCACTTGTCAAATAAGTGCAAGTTGTTTAGGATATTGACTTTCTATTCTACGCACCACATCGTCAAATCTAAGGGTACGTGATAATTTCTGGAACCGATTTCTAGTCATGCTGTCGCTGAAACAACGTCTAAACTCTACATTTTTGCTGTACTGCTTCATTTCTAGGTTTGTCAGATATATCACTCCATGTTTCACCATAAATGGCACTGCCTTCCTTATTTATCCACTTCCGTTTCCTTTAGAATTGTTTTTTCACAACTAGTTTGAACCTGTTAGCAGACTGTCAACATTTTTGGCAATAAATTTACTAAGTAAACAATATATAATAGTTTATATTTGTTAAAATACATTTAAAATCAATGTTAGCTCAATAAAAATGCATTTTGTTATTTTTACATATGTCAGAATTATTCAGTTTACACTGGGGTCAAAAATGACCCCACTGGTACTCAGTGTATAAATGGTATAGGCCTACCAGCGCCATCTGGTGATAGAAAATGTAAAATAAAACTTGCAATTTTGTACAAAACTGGATTACCTATAAAGTCATAAAATTTCATTGAGATATCTCTTATGGGGGGTGAGCAGCACTAGTGCAAACTACCTCTGGGGTCATTTTTGACCCCACTGGTAGTCGCAGGGTTAAAACTCCTTTAAAAGGCAGTAGGCTTAGATGTGCATGAACATTTTTAGAGAGGTTATGTTGGTTTTCCGGGTGTCATTTGCGCGGATTATCGTCGATTTTCAATTTGTTGCAATTGTCCTAATATTTTGGGATAGGCTACAGTACAAACAAGTGCTCGTACTGCACACAGTCACTTAGAACCTCTTCAAGAAGTCATGGGGTAGCTACCTGAAGAAATGTTGAATGCTTAGCCATTTTGCATATAAAAGTTATGGTATAGGCCTAGATATATTTTTTAGTCTTCTTACATATTCCTTAATTTGATGATTTAAACGTTATAAACTACAAAAAATGATTATTGAGATGACAGGTCTCCCTTGTTCCCATATCAATGCACGAGGATATATCCTGAGTTTTATGAGTTGTTATATGCATTGTGCTTTCGGGATCATTAACAGTTGTCAGTTGTTAGCTTCTACTCCCGCGTTTCACCATCCCATTACCACCATCATCAACGACTTCTACCGTATGACAAACGTTGTTTCTGCGGCTTCACAACTCTCAGATTCTGACCTGTCGCCAATAGTGATAAAAAAAACTGGTTCTTGCGGACTTAGCTTTATATAGAGCCGGTGTAAAACCTGGTCTCCTCTGATGCAACTTTTGTGTGACCCTAAAAAGTTTTAATTTACATAGAAATATAATATTCAATTAATCACTAGAAATAAATTATTTCTAGTCAAATAATTAGCATGTAATAGATGAACGCAGCATTCACTCAGTCAATCACCCTAACCATGAGAACAATGTTACACTGGTCATCCTATTGGGCAACAAAATACTTATGCACTCGCTCATCAACCATTCAATGAGCCTGTTTATTAAAACAACCAATCAGTTAGTTACTTATTTCAGACATGCGCGCTGAGTCTGTTCAATATTATTATTCTACTTTCACAGATAAGCTGTTTTCCTGGATCGTCATATAATTATCATCATTATGGGTCGTCATATTATGATTATCGGTCGTCGTATTATGATTATCGGTCGTCGTATTATCATCGGAACAGAAAATACTGCGGAGTAAAAACAACGCCGCTGATTCTTGATTATACCAATTGTGATTCTCTTACACTGGACTTCGTCTCTGACTCTTCCGTCACCAGTTCAGGATTCAAAATTTGGTACACGATAACATCGTCAGGCAAGTGTCTAGTTTTCCTTAGGGAGCTGATGGGACAAAAGTCTTGAATCAGAACTTCTGCTCTGTCAGACCAGCACGCTAAATGAAAATTATCAGCAAAATCGAGGGTTTCAAGTACATTGAATAAATATGTGAATATGGGTTTTCATTCTGGCGCTCCTGTTCATGATTTTCACTTATTCATGTGGCGCATTTGTTTTGACGTTCAGCGACGCGCAAACACTAATATCCAGTGTTCAACCATTGGTAAAATAGAGAAAATGTGTTTGGGATGTGATTCCAAAACACTCACTAGGGGCGCCAGGAGCGAAACAATGTCGCGCCATGTCTGATTTTTTAAATCTAATCTATAATAGTAAAGAAAATTGTGTGAACACTTTAGGTGTCCTTGCACGTCATTTGGCCTACATTTAATTTTACTAGGCGCAGTTAAAGTGACATATTTTTAATTCATTAGATTTTTTAAGTGTTGATCTAATTTGATGAATTCTTCTACATAATGTTAATGACTTCTCAGGCCAGTCGGACTGTGGCAACACTTCGTACTCTGGTCCGAACGGTTTCGTTACATCCCCGAACTTTCCTCTTGCGTATCCAAGCAATTTGGGCTGCACTTATTCAATCGATGTTGGTCGCAACAGTTCTGTTCAGCTGAAATTTAAACACTTCGAGTTGGAAGCGCCAAATTCAGCGGGTTACTGCGCAAACGATTGGTTAAAGGTCAGTGGTAAAAATGCCAATCCTTTTTCATTAATATTTTAATTTACCACCAGCTAAACTCTTCAACACTGTTGACACAGCCAATGCAGAGCACAACGTTGCTATCAATGCTCTTTCAAAAGGTTCGTATATTTGTGAACCTGTGAGGCTGTGCGTTATATACAAGTAGGCTATAGATATAATTCTGCAAATATTTGTTCTCTTTAAAACGATCCAATACAATCGTAGAATTCGCACATAATACTAAATCAAATTCACTGTATTAAAGTGAATAATGACAGATGAAAACCAAATTTCGGAGTCAGAACTTGAATAAGTAAAGGTTTTAAGTGAAGATTACGTTGAAAGCCATTATAGTATATTCCGCGGTAGTTTCCCCAAATCGTTATTATCATCATTATCGTCGTCGTCGTCGTCATCATCATCATCATCATCGTCATCATCATCATCGATTCATCATCATCATCATTTATTGTCTAGATTTCAAACCCTGACCTGTGTATTTGCAATGCAGTACACTAACCAGTAGACTGTCGCCCCAACTGATAAATTCGTCACGATTTAATTTGTTACGTAAAAATTTGGTTTTCATCTGTTGTTATTATATATAGATCACTTGTAACGAAATAACGAAAACGAATCCGTACAATAACAGGAAATACTGTGGCGCTATACAATGGACTTCTGCACTGCGGTTTGTCGACTGTAGCTCTCTGGTGTTAGAAATCTTTTCTGGCTCCTCCATCAGCAAAGCAGGGTTTATGATGGAATACACCGTGGCCGGTTAGTTGGTAACTTCATATAATACTTCATGCAGTAATAATATCTGTTTTGAGAAATCCTAACTTTACTGCTGATGATGGCTAAACGATTTTTCAGCTGACCTTAAGACTCGCTCTTTTTACATTAGTCACTTGCCATACTATAGCAAAACTAAACAAACCTTCTCAATATTGATATAAAGTGTTCTAGTTGAAGCATCTATGATCATTGATCAACCTTATTGCATTCTTTTCAGAGAACATTTTACGTTAAATTGCATAGACGACAGTTTTGCACTATACTATTTTTTAGTTTTAATTAAACTTATTACATTTTCCGTTTAAAAGAAACTTGTAAACATCGCATCAAATGTTTATTATATTGTTCCAACGGCGTATTTTATGTTTGTTTTCTATGTTTATTTTTACAGTCACATTCAGAGGAGGCTTGCTGCTGCAGAATTTAAGTTCATATGCGCGAAAACTAGACATGATGGTGTCGATTAAGATGGTCTGTGGTAGAGAAAATTTAAATGGATTGGAGAGATAACGTCAAGTTTTGACGTCATTAGTAGAGCCACTGGTTAACCCATCACTTCCAAAATATATATTAGGCTAGCTAAAAATTGTGAAAAGTTATTCGGTTATGAAATTTCGGATTTAGCGTGGGTCATTTAACTACGTTACTTTAACTAAAAGCAAGTCTAGATTGACTGTGGTTGCCCTGATATTTAAGATACAGTATACATTAGGCCACGTCCCGTGTACCACAAATTTATTTTCGGGATGTTTATTTTATAAAAATGTTGAAGATTGGCGACACAGTTTACTCATTCTTGAATGCAATTACTAAACATGTATCATCTGTGACTTACCTGTGTGTGGTTTGTTTATAGAGAATTCAAACTCTACGGATGATTACGCTGGTATGAACGCATTTTGTAATTCGAAATAATCGCTAGATTTATGAGGAAATAACAAGGACTATGTGAGAAATAAATTAAAATTTGAGTTCAGCTTAGACAGACATATTACTGAACAAAACTGTACTAATTACAGTTGCTTGTATGACCAAATCCTCAAGAAATATCATTGGTGATGAAAAAAGTTAAACAAAATCTGTGTTTGGAGATACTGTATGCACTATGCAACCGTGGTACGCACAGTGCCTTTTCAAGAAAAGGTCCTTCAGCACACTTGCAAAGTTACGTAACTTCGAACCTAAATTTTTCATGCGCTTTTACATCTACAGCCCTCAGATTGATTTCTACCTCAGCTAGAGCGTAAACCACATACGATCATTTTAGACCCAACTCAGTGCTACTGGCTACACGTCTTTCTAGCTGCATCACAGTCTGCCTTGGCGATTTTGTCCAGAACTTTGCAATCTGTGCAGTAAGAGAGAAGTTATCCTTAAAGAAATTTATAGAAATGGTAAAACTCTAAAATATGTTGACGTCATTCTAGAGCTCGACTGTGGTGCTACGCTGTTCACCAATTCCTCTGGAGACATCATCTTACCAAGAAATCCAACGAACTATCTGGCGACAGTCAACTGTACTTACACCATCTTGATAAAACATGAGCACGTTATTTGGCTCAACGCCTATTTCACTCGAACGACGCAGCTGTTACAGTCATTCCAAGACTGTGACAGAGAAAATCTGATGGTTGGCTACTTGCATTCTACTGTGAATTTTAAAACTGGAGCAACATCAATCGGCTGCCCTGTAGAAAACGGTAGCGGATTGGTTAATGCGCTAGCCTTCTTACGCGCAAGTACTGGTTTGAGCTCTCCAGAGATGGGAGCTGTGTAGGGACCTTGAATAGTTCACCCAAAATTGTTCAGCGCTATCGATTGATGCTTAGTCATTAGATAGTGGCGCTTAATAAATGCACACTGATAATGTAACCGAACATCAGTTTACTAACTGTATTCTAGACACTGAAAGTTAAAAACACGACCCGCCAATGCCAGTCTTGCGTTAAAATCGTCCTATCATTCCAAATACAGCTCAGTATGCGCTTAGAAACTATCCTAAGTCACACCTATTCAGATCTTTTATGAAGGTATATTGTATAACCATGTTTAGCGCCTTGCGATGTTCCAAAAAGGCGCTGAACAATAATCAGATACAACACATGCATACATAGCCTATGCCCCTATATAAATGCATTCAGACACCTAGCAAGAAGTTACTGAAACTACTAACGCAAGCGGACGTCGATTTGTGTGTTCCGCTGCAGGTCGGCTGCGTATCAGAAGGAGAGACGGAAATGAATCCAAACACAACCAAGGTACTCTGTCATCGCGGTCCATCAGCGTATTATTATAGTTCATGGAGTTCACTGGTATTTGCCGACTGTCGTACGCTGAAGTTGTCCATCCGCTCCTACACCTACGACTACCGAGACACGTTCCGTATTCCTTTTCTTGCTGTCAGACAAGGTATGGCCTACAGTTCCTGTTTCGTATCAAATCTAATATTCATTCGTTCGTTCATTCGTTCGTTCGTTCACTCATTCATTCACCCAGAACACTTATATAGCGCTTCTACAACACATCTACTCAAAGGCGCTCCCAGAACAACCCCGTAGAAAACGAGACTGATTTTAAAATGCTTGTTAAGGTCTATGCAGTGGTTTTTTGGTCAAAAGAATATGCAGATCTGAAGGAAGGTTATTCCAAGTCGGCGGCCCAACTACTGAAACGGCAAGACAGAATCACACGAACTCACAAACGGTATGGTAAAATGGTGGTAGTTTACGAGGTGATGGTTGTGTGGGTCGGTAGCAGAGTTTATGGTGGCGGTGTTCGCGGAGGTGGCGGCAGTGTTGTTTTTTGTTGGTTGCGGTGTCACTGCTGGTTACGGTGGTAGCTTTTTTGCTCGTTGGCAAATCTAAACAAAGACGATGACAATAGCGAATACGAGACACAGCCTTTTGGAAAGTATGAGAAACCATTGTTGTTCTGCCAGATGAGATATGCGGAAATACGTCATTCTCAGCTCCAACTGGAATCGTCTCCACTCTGCGATTACCTTTTCATTATCCAAAAAGTGTCAACTGCCTGTACACGATCGATAACGACCACGTCGAATCTTTCGCTGTCAGCATAGATTATCTATACCTTAGTTCCGGGAACCGGGATAGATCCTGTGAGAGAGGTTCGTTGACAGTAAGTAGTCAAACATATTTCACTTGCACTCTGGGTTATCATCAAAAATCATTGTCAATAATCTGTTCTGGACTCTTAAATGACTGTGCAAACTATATAATGCTAAGAAAACATGAAGCTTAAAGCTAGAAATAGCGCGAGAAATGAATGACTTGTGTAGAGCTACCTCGACACTGAGCACCGGCGTTACTGCTTCTCTATAGTTCATATTCTCCTTTCGTACATGCGATGTGTTCTACCGGAGTGGAATACATGAAGGTTTACATGATGTCATTTCCTATATTGTATTCCTATATGGAGAACGGAAGAATGCCGGCAAAGGCGCTGCACGGAGAGGTGGAGGGAACAAGGAGCAGAGGACGTCAGAAGAAGAGATGGATAGATAACGTACTGGAGGACATAGAAGACAGAGGATGGGACTTAAGAAGGGCAATAGAACTCGCAAGAGACCGACCGAAATGGAGAAGTTTTGTTAGAGCCTCATCGTCAGCGAATACTTGACGGAGGAGAAAGAAAGAAGAAGAAAGAATTTCCTATATTGTATCTACGAGGGACTCATTAGGCGTCAAACGAATGTGTGATACTTAGAAAAATATTCAGATATTTAATCTGAATATCCACAGATCCATGGATTTGTCATGTATTGGGAATAAATTTATGCAGCGCTTGTCGAGCACACCGCATATTTAGAACGTCATCGATTAACCTGATAGTTAAAAATGCAGCTGTAATTGTGATCATAGCTTTTTATATCCGATTCATAATTTATAGCCCCTCTTGAAAAGAGAGTTACTTGCACACTTACGATTAAACTTTCAACTTTCTAGTTGCAGCAGCTCATTAAATCATAAAACATTTGAGCCATTGAGACATTTTAAATCTGTCCTTCACGTGATCCGTTATAGGGCCTTTTGAGTCACTGACCCGAATGCTTGAACCCACCTTTCCGCTTCTATTCAGAAGACCGATAATTAATGTTCACGTTGTGAAACAATTGTAATTCTACCTTTTATGTAACTATTAGTATTTTAGTTGTAAACCTAAATTGTAAAGAAACCTAGAGTCCATTCCAATATCTACTCTAATCCATTGAAGCATAGTTCACATCAGTGAGCCTCCAACATGCTAGCGTTTTCTCCCAAAAGCTACATCTACGTAATTGCGGCAATTAGTGCATCAAATATTAGGAGGTCGTATCATGTGGCGTAATTACCGTGGGAACTCAATTAATGAGACATCTTAACTAAGGCACATTAACTCGATTTAAAAAACGTTTAAACAGTCACAATTAAGTGTGTTAACGTTCCTTATTTATCAAACCGTTCATCATCAAATTACCGTATCAAAGCTAACTGATTGTCCGTTGTACAGATAACTTGCTTGGTCAACGGAACATCAATGGCACATCCCCTTGCAAACAGAAAGCTATGCGCAGTGGGATATCCAAGCAGAGCAAGATTCACCTCTTGTGACAGGGTCATCTTTAATTTCTCCACGAACGATATTTCCACATATGACGGATTTACCATTCGCTACAGGATAGGAGATTATGGTAAGCTGCAGTGCTTATCGGCGACTTATTTTCATCGTCCAACTATTACCTGTTTACTATAAATATTATTATTTAAAAATTACCTCAACTTTAAAATGACCAATGACGCTATTCATGAATGATGAAACGGTATTGCTCAAGGACAACAAAGAGTAACAGTTTCAAGGGAGACTCGAACTCGTACTATCCCTGTTACCAGACGAGCGATCTAACCAATTGGGTAACGTGTCTGACTCATCCATCAGTTAGGTCACTTCGCAATAAGATCACTCTAAACCCTACTACGTGCAATCGGCCACAGGTTATTTTACGTCTAAACTTGCAATTAAAGCTCACCCAGACTGTTTTAGCGATTGTGATGATTATTGCTGGACAACCACAGATGCAGTCAGGGAGAATATGGGATGAATAAATTTATCAGAATCGTAAAACATAAATATAAATCTGTCATTCTAGAGCTCGACTGTGGTGCTACGCTGTTCGCCAATTCTGCGGGATACATCATCTTACCAAGAAATCCAACGAACTATCTGGCGACAGTCAACTGCACTTACACCATCTCGGCCAATAACTTGAGTTACATATGGCTCAACACCAACACCTACTATTATACATGGATGCAATTGTTACAGTCATTCCAAGACTGCGACAGAGAAAGTGTGAAGGTAGAGTGCGCGCATTCTTTTGTGAATTGTTGATCCAAAGTCAAGATATACGAGTTAGCTATTTACTTACCTAGAAATTTATTGTCGCGTCTTTAAGTACCACACAAACAACGCTTCTTACAAAGCTTAAATGAGGCACCCCGTTATTAGCGCGCAAGACAAATGCGCGCCGTCAAAAGCGCGCCGTCAGAAGCGCGAACCGTCAAAAGTGCGCAAAACAAATGCGCGCCGACAATAGCGCGCATGCATCGAGACGTAAGGACAAACAAAACTGAAGAAACGCTTGTGTAATTGATAAGACAACAGGACATACAACGGAAAACTATATGTCAAATGAAGTGAAGTTATGAGAAACAGTTACTAGCTAAAAACTCTTAATATACGGTACCAGGTAGTTAATGTTTGTCGAATATTAGTTCACTAATTATCGTTTGTTTGGTTTTTCTTCTTTCAAACTGAAAGGTCATGGGCGATTTCGCGCAGATAGTCGAGCAATGGTACGTTGCCGTATGTGAGAACCAAGGTCAAAATGCGTCGGTTGTTGAAATACGGCTCGAAAACGCTCTATCATGAGCCCTACATGATCCTGCTCCATTCGAAATTATTTACTAATTTACTAATTATATGTTGACAAACCATGTATGAAATTGCCGTCGTCCAAAGGGTAAACACATTCTTAGAGTGTATCAATTAATAATTTTTACACACATTTGATCAATAGAGGTGGGAAATGCTTTGAAGTTTATAATTCCAAAGGATAGTACAGTCTTTTGGTCTACGCTGCGCGCTTTCGTCGGCGCTCATTTGACGGGCAATTTTTGCTGCGCTCAATTGACGGCGCGCTTTTGACGGCGCGCATTTGTCTTGAGCGCTAATAACGGGTCACCCTTAAATGGTGCTAAGTGTAATTAAGAACAGAGAGTAAGTGCCACCTATGGAAGGTCCAATCACACACGTGGATTCCAACCAACGGATTCCTTTAAAGAGTTGAGATATTAAAGTTCCTGGCCTAAGTTGCGGTCGTTAGCGTAGAGCCCATCGGAACCCAATTGATTATACGACGCAAAGTCCAGAAAATGCCTCGATCTGTTGGGCCTGCGTAATGGTGTCATTTGTCATTCGGTAGGCAGAAGAACCAACCGCTAATGACGCGACCTGTGTCGTAGCTACTGGGCCAAGACAAAATTACTCAAAAGCTTATTATATGCGACATACGAATGTGCTGAATTCAATAGTAAATAATCGAATTTACTCCAATTCCGTATATGTGTTCATTTCACTTTTTTTCGACGAGAGGTAAGTTTTGTAACTCGTTTATGTTGAGAATTGTGAATTTTCGCCCTTTCCACTGATGCTAAAAGTTTAATTTCCAACCAAACACTGTCAGCACTTTCGATCCTGGAATAAACAAGATATTCAGACTTTCAAATATGACGCTTGCTACTCACTTTCGTCCTTTGATGCAAACCTTTTCACTACTGATGCTCTCTGTCATCAGCTCCAATCTGCTATAACTGAACTGCTTTATAAGAACAAAACCAAACCAAAGCCTTGGTTTAACGCTGAAATTGCCGAAACTCTAAGCTATCGCAGCCAACTTCAACGTGCTTCGTCGCTCTCGACTTACCCTTCTATCACGTGCGTTTCAAAGAACAGTGCAAAGTTGTTCGTAGCCTTATTTCCAAGAATAAGTCTTCCTACCTCGCAAAACCTAGTTAAATTAAACTCATCTTATTCAAAGGCCCTTTGGAAGGTCCGCAATACGGTATTCCATCGGAAAACACCATCCGCACTGCCCAATACCTCTTCAAAAATACGCTTTGGCTGAAACTTTCACTGACTTCTTAGTGACAAGATGTTTAACATCAGACTGATATACCCTGGTAGACCTATGGCATGCTCTCAAATGGCCTTTCATCTCCTGACTACTCCACCTACTTTTGATTTTTTAATCTCTCAACTTTAGGTGAAAATCGGTCACATATTTTCTCATCTCCTGAAAACAGCTGCTTTGATCTGCTTGGTACCACCACCTTCACATTTTTTAATCGGTCGATTGCTGATAGATCCTCTCCAGTAGGTTTTACCTATCATGGTATGGTCTATCCTCCGTTGATGAGAACATCTTTGGACGCTGAGATCATTTCAAACTATTTTCCTATCTCAGACTTTAATTTTATTTCTTAACTTTTTGAAGATTTTGCTAAAAGTCTTCAAATTCTTTACTTCTGAATTAAAATTCAACATATCGCAAATTCCACTCCAGATATATAGCTCATCTCACTCTCCACAATGACATCATCCGCTCCATTTTGGAAATTTTAAAATAAATGCACTAGCTCTTCTTGACTTATCTGCTGCCTTCGACACGGTTGATCATAATTGTCTTGCTCCTTCGCGCCGCTTTGGTGTATATGGTTCCGCCCTAAACTGGCTCCACGCATAGCTATCGCCACACACGTAATCTGTCTTCATCAATGGAAAAATATCGGACCGAATACCACACACCTGTGGAGTCCTTCAAGGTTCTCTTTTTGGCCTCTTTCTTTTATTTGAGGACACCACTTCACTTAGTGTTTTACTGAATCAAACTAGTCTGAATTACCATCTATACGATGATGACACTCAATTCTACATTTTCTTCGGTAATTCCTCTTCAACTAACTCTTATTCTGTTATCCAACGTCTTTGACTAAATCCAGCCATATATTGCAGAAAAGATTGCTCTTAAATCCACGAAGAACTGTGATTCGTTCTTTGGGACTCCACAACAACTAAAAAATGTTACAAAATAAACCTTCGCTGTAGGAAATAAATAGTTACATTGAAGTCGACAAACCTTGTGGTCAGTAGCGGATTTGCAATCGCTTAGTAAAAAACATAGTTGAAAAAAAGTTTTTTTTGGATTTTTATTTTTGTCCAAAAACTGCCGTTTTTTTCCGTTTTTTTATTTTTCGTCACTTTTTTACGTTTTTTACTTTTTGTATGTAATTTTACTTATAAATAGATCTATTATATTTACTGTATCTCTGTCTCTGTCTGCGTCTTTCTCTGTCGTACTTTAATGTCTCTTATTTTACCCGGAACGTATCTCTGCTTTAGGCCCAATAGATGCAAGAGACAGCGAAGAGTAAATGTCTGTGAGCTCTTCAGGCAAGAGTGTAATCCTTTATACTATCCCCTCTATAGCTAGATAAATAGGATATCAGCTTTTTGTCAATCTGTCAACGACAATAGCTAATACAAGATGTCGCTAAAGACATATTGAGAGAGAGGCAGAGAGACAGAGACACAGACACAGACACAGAGAGAGAGACACAGAGAGACACAGAGAGAGACAGAGAGACAGAAACAGAGAGAGTCAGAGACAGAGACAGAGACAGAGAGACAGACAGGGAGAGAGAGACACAGAGAGAGACACACAGAGAGAGAGACAGAGACAGAGACAGAGAGACAGAGACAGACCGAGACCGAGAGAGAGAGAGAGAGAGAGAGAGAGAGAGAGAGAGAGAGAGAGAGAGAGAGAGACCAGTATCCACTCCAATCGGAAATATTGTAATACAGTGTATTTTCTGTCCATTTTTAAAAAGACATCTTGTGGCTGCAGAGCCTTGACATCGACGGATGATCGACCTCATGCTAACGCGTAACGATTCCCACGAGCAAGATTGTCATGAGTTATTAGCGATTAAGTACTCCAAGGTGTTAAGTCGTCGTATGACATCAAAGGCCGTTGACGACATTATACAATGCAGTGAAAATGAATTGTTTTAAAAATTCTATTCGCCTTTGCACTTCTGCCATGCAACGCAGCTGTTCAGCCCGCAACTTGGGCTTCGCGTTTGATTCTAACCTGTCATTCAATGAACACTTTAACTCTATATTCAGACTCGAAACCAGTTCGTATAAGGTCGACGGCTGATTACCTACATTGTAATTGAAGTTATGGACTTATAAGTCTGTGGTTTCCTCAAGAAACTTTGGATAACCCACACTCGAACCTGAACAATGAACAATATAAATCTTCCCAGTATACCACATCTGTGATATCCGCAGGATAAGACGCAAAACTTCCTTCACTGCCTTGATTTGCTTTGCTTGGCTAACGCCCTAGTCTCAAGCCGTCTCTGCTTCTGCAACTCGTCACTTACTGGCATTTTAAAGACAAACTTCATGAAACTTTAAAGAGTCCAAAACATTTTGGCAAGAGCGATAACTAAAACTACAAAATACGAGAACATCACCGATACTTGAATCACAGCATTGGCTGGCCATAGAAAGGCGAATAACTTTCAAGACTGGGCTAACTGATACAAGACTCTGCATTTCAGTCCACCTTATTACTTTCCGTCCTTGCTGACTCTAAAACTTCTCTGCACACAGTCATGTCCTCTGACTCTCTCCTTCTGAACATATCATGGACGCAACCTTTTCTATTGCTGACCCTAGACTCTGGAACTATATTCCGGAAAAAGTTCGCTCTACAGAGTCTGTTCTGTCCTTCAGATTCCAGCTAAAGGTCATATTTTCCTTGTCTCAATTCATCCGTAGGCTGTTCTGTGTATTTTTGGACTCCCTAATGGGCTTTCGACTTGACACACCCTTGTCCGTAAAATTGAAACGTCTCGATTATCGATCAGGAAGTCCATACATCCTCATGCAGACGTGAACGCTAAGATGAAATGCGAGTAAGGAAAATGATGCAAAGACATTTTCACTAACTGCATTAAATTAAATTAAAAATAAAACAAAACACGATAAAAGTAAACACGTGAGAAACACATGCTGGACATCAACTTGTGTCTGTCGCTACAGGTCGGTTGCGTGTCAGAAGAAGGTACAGAACTGAATCCTAGCACAACCAAGGTATTCTGTCGCCAGGAGAGATCATCGTATGATCATATTCCTTTGGCGTTTTACGACTGCCGAACGCTGAAGTTGTCCATCCGTTCAAGCACTTACGATTATCCACAGACGTTCCGTATTCCTTTCTCTGTTCTCGGACCAGGTAAGACGAGAAGGACAAAGGTCATATCTAATCTTTCATTCATTCATTAATTCATTCATAGCACCTCTATAGTGCCTTTCCTACGCACTTACTCAGAGTGCCCCGGTGATATAGAGAATAGTTTCAAAATGTTTCTTAAAGGGCAATGAATGCCGAGGTCTTGATTAAAAGAGAATGCAGATCTGAAGGATCGTTATTCCAGGTGGGCGGACCAACTTCCGAAAAGGTACGACGTTGTTTCCTGCAAGTGCGTGCACAGAGAAAAATTAGTCCAACCCACAAACCATGACGGAGAACGGAGAATTTCATGGTCAGCCAAACTTGAGATAGGAGCGCAGAGCTGTCGTCAGTAACCAAGGGCACAACATCAATTGGCATCGCAAAGATCAGACCGAACGCATAGGCCTAACTTATATGGTAAAATGATGGTTCATGTGGTGGTGTTTGTGGTGGCTAGGTTCATGGTGGCGGTAGCAGCGCAGATGGCGTCAGTGTTGTGACTGTTGTTGGTTGTGGTAATTGTGTTGGTTGTGGTTGCGGTGGTTACTGTGTTGGACGAGGTTGTGACTGTTGTGCTGTCTGGATGGTGGGTGACTGAATGAAGACGATTATATTAGCGAATTATGAAGAAACCTTCTCAGCGAGTAAGTGAAAACCATGTTATTCTGCCAGATGAAATATGCGGAAATACGTCTTTCTCAACTCCAACTGGAATCGTCTCCTCTCCGCGATTAGGATTTCAGTTTTCCAAACCTGTCAACTGCCTATACACCATCCATATTGGCCACGTCAATTCTGTAGTCCTCAGTCTAGACCGTCTATACTTTGGATACCAGCACTACAGGGAGTACTACACAGATGAATCCTGTACAAGCGGTTGGTTAACAGTAAGTATATTCAAACAGATTACATTTGCACTCCCGCTTATCATCGAACATCGTTGTAATTAATCTCCTGTGGACCTCTTCAAACGATTGTTTGAAATAGGTAATGTTAAGAAAATATCGGTTCGAGAGTCAGACATAGTGAGAGAAATGAATGACTTGTGTTCAGTGACCTGACCGCAAAGCTGAAATGTTTCCACTTTTTTCTGATTCTTCTTCTCATCTTCTGTCGTGTTCTTCAGGAGTGGTGACATGCAGGTGTGCCTGATGCCATTTTGTAAATGTATATTGGATATACAAGGGTCTCATTAGGGGTCAAAACAATGTGATGCTTATCTGAATATACAGATATTGAAATGGGAAGATTTTCGCCTATATCCTGGGATTTAACACGTATTCGAAATAAGGTTATGCAGCGTTTGTCTATTTAGAACATCATCGATAAACCAAATTGCTAAAAATGCAGTTGTAACTGTGATCATAGATTTTAATACCCAATTTATATAGCACTTCTTGGATATTTTTCACTTACAATACCACTTACAACTTTCTGATTGCAGGAGCTCATTAAATCGTAAAGCACTTGAACGATTGAGACTTTTAAAATCTATCTTTAAACGAGATTTATATAGGACCTTGTGGGTCACTGCCCGGTATGCAAGGACTAACCTTTCGGCATCTGTTCAGGGGACCGAATATGTTCTCGGTTTGAAATAATTGAAATTCTACCCTTTATATAACTATTAGTACTTTCGTTGTAAACCAAAATTGTAAAGAACTCTAGAAGTAGATCCCTTCGGACGGCGTCTTGAAAATGTTGGCCATTCCAACGTCTACTCCATTTCTATTGGAGTGCGCCTCCAACGCTCCTCTGTTACTCGCAAATTACTGTGCGAAATAACAGTTACAACTGCGTCATTGCGAAATTTAGTTTTAGTGTTGATGACATCTTGCATCAGATAGGCTACTACTTGACGCTCATTTCTTGTGGCATTACTCGTTTGAATTCGATTAAGAGACGTCGTAATTAAAGCACTTTGACTCGACAACTAAATTTAAACTGTCACAATTAAGTGAGTTAACGTTCCTTATCTATCAAACCGTTCATAATTAATTAAAGTATGAAAGCTAACTGATTGCCTGCTGTACAGATTACTTGCTTGGTCAACGGAACACCAATGGCTCATCCTCTTGCAAACAGAAAGTTATGCGAATTGGGTTATCCAAGCAGAGCAAGATTCCCCACTTGCAACAGAGTCCTCTTTAATTTCTCCAGCAACGATGTCTCCTCCAATAAAGGATTTACCATACGCTACAGGATAGGAGATCATGGTAAGCCGCAGTGTTTATCGGCGACTTATTTTCATCGCCTAACTATTACCAGTTTGCTATAAATATTACTATTTAAAAATTGCCTCAACTTTAAAATGACCAATGACGCTATTCAAGAGTGAACAAACGGTATTGTTCAAGGACAACAAAGAGTAACAGTTTCAAGGGAGACTCGAACTCGTACTATCCCTGTTACAAGGTCAGCGATCTAACCAGTTGGGTAATATGGCTCAATCATCTCTCAGCTAGGTCACTTCGCAATAAGATCACTCTAAACCCTACTACGTGCAATCGGCCACAGGTTATTTTACGTCTAAACTTGCAATTAAAGCTCACCCAGACTGTTTTAGCGATTGTGATGATTATTACTGGACAACCACAGATGCAGTCAGGGAGAACATGGGATGAATAAACTTATCAGAATCGTAAAACAGAAATATAAATCTGTCATTCTAGAGCTTGACTGTGGTACTACGCTGTTCACCAATTCCTCTGGAGAAATCATCTTACCAAGAAATCCAACGAGCAATCTGGCGACAGTCAACTGCACTTACACCATCTCGGCAAACAACTTGAGTTACATATGGTTCAACACACAACCTTATACATGGATGCAATTGCTACAGTCATTCCAAGACTGCGACAGAGAAAGTCTGAGGGTAGGCTGCGCGCATTCTTTCGTGAATTGTAGATCCAAAGTCAAGATATACGGGTTAACTAGTTACTTACCTATACATTTATTTTCGCGTCTTTAAGTACCATACAAAAAACCTTCTTATAATGCTTAAATGATTTAAAGTGTCAAATAAGAACAGAGAGTGAGAGTGACCTGTGGTAAATCCAATCACACACGTGGAATCCAACCAACGGATTCCTATAGAGAGTTGAGAGTTTTAAGTTCCTGGCCTAAGTTTCGGTCGTTAGCGTCCAGAGAATAGCTCGATCCGTTGAGTGAGCGCAGTAATGTCATTCGTTGCCTGCCGGTCGGTAGGTCGAAGAACCAAACGTGAATGACGTGACCTGTGCCGCTCCCCCGGACCATAAGAAATAAATTCCCGAAAGGTTATTATATACGACATACAAATTTCTTGATTTCAATTCTAAACAATCAAATTTACTCCAATTTCCAATGTATGTTAATGTCACTGATTTTTTCTGCTAGGAGGTAAGTTATTGTAAGTCGTTTATGCCGAGATCTGTGCATTTATGGCCGTTCTACTGGTGTTGACTGTTACACACACTATGCTGCCTATGAGCGGATTCGACCAATGAGTGTCCCTCCACTCAGTAGAATCGTTTTGATCATTTCGTTGACTAACTTACACAGCTGGCCTTCTTTTAGGTTCTCTAAAACTGGTGAGTCACACATCAATGTAAGACCGTGGTGTCTTGATTATATCCTAGCTTCTCCAAAACTCAGGGTGGTGTCTGCGTTTTTGCGCTTTTTCGTGTTCTGAAGTGGTTCTGATCATTTTTCACCCTTTTGATAACATCACTGATAGCCGTTCTGTCCCTCATTTTGTTGACTATTCGTCTCAACATCTCTTGTTAGTCAGCCAGTGGACCTTTAATGTTTTATTTAAAGGTAGGATTACTAATGATGCATTTACCTTCAATTTTGTTCCCTCTTCTAGACTAATGTTAATAATGAAAGCTGATTGTCTCCCAGTAGTGGCTTACCTGGCATGGTGAAAAGTCACAGTTGTGATATAGAAACTTCATTGTTAGGCATATCTATGCCAGAATATGTCCTCATTCTCATACGTCTTACTGGCGATATCCCCACCTAAATATTGCCTCTATTCTGTGTAAGACCTGCTGCTCCTCTACAAACTATCTCATTGAACAACATATACATAATATGAAACCTGGCTACGACATGATGACACTCAGTCCTTCCGTTCAGATATAACTCCTCCTTCGTATTCACTGTTGCAAGAACGTCGACCTAACGCAAATTGTGGTGGACTAGCTTTACTTTGGAATCCTACTTGTCCTCGTCTAAATCTATTGACCTTATACCTACACCTTTGTCTTTTTATAGTTTGAGTATCGATCCAACTTCTACTTACGCTAGGACATGTTTTCATCAATCCAACTTCCACTTAGGCTACAAAATATTTTCATCGATTCAATTTCTACTGACCACAGTAACCATAACCCTGACCTTAACCGACCCTCACGACGCCCAACTTTACCCTAACCGACGCGAGAAAACCTGCGGAACCCGATTCTAAATGTTTACCCTTCTACTTATGCTATGACTTTTTTTCATCATTCCAACTTTCACTGCAGCCAGGAGTATTTTCATCAATTTAACTTCTATTTAAGCAAGAATTCTTTTAATCGATCCAGCTGCTATGACCATAGCATCTTCGGACTATCGAACCTTCGGACTACCGAACCTTCGGACTATCGACCTGTTCCCCAAAATTCGCTCTGGCTGATTCTTTAGTGACAAAATATGTAACATCAGACTGAAATTCTCCTGATTGCTCCATCTACTATTGATTTTTGTTACTCTCGCAACTTTAGGTGAAAATCGGTCGCATTTTTCTCATTTATGAAAGCTGCTTGATGCAATTCCATTTAGCCTTCTCAAAAACTGCTTTGATGCGCTTGGTACCACCATCCTGGCATAATTTAATCGGTCGCTTGCTGATAGATCCTCTCCTGCAGGTTTCTTCCATGGTATGATCTCTCCTCTGTTGAAGAGACCATCCTTGGACGCTGACACCATGTCAAACTATTTTCCGATCTAAAATTTTTATTTCTTAACTTCTTGAACATGTTGCCCAAAGTCGACTTGATGCCTAAATCACTACATTGCCTGCCTATAGAAAGGCGAATAACTTTCAAAACTGGGCTAACTGATACAAGACTCTGCATTTCAGTCAACCTTATTACCTTCAGTTCTTGCGAACTTTAAGAACCTCTATGTGCTTAACCAAGTCTTCTGACTCTCTCCTTCTGAACATACCAAGGCCAGAACGACTTTGCAGAAGGAATTTTTCCATTAAGCACATAGAGGTCCGTTTCTATTGCTGGCTCTGGAAAATCACTCTCGGGAAAAATTCCTTCTGCAAAGTCGTTCTGGCCTTCAGATCTCAATTAAACCTTATCTTTTTCAGGACTAATTTCCTTGGTAGATTGTTTTGTGTTTTTTCTTATTCCATAATTGGCTTTCGACTTGACGCGACCTAGTCCCATAGAATTGAGCCGTCTCGACCATCCACCTGGCGTCCATCCCTCTTCATGCAGTCGTGAACGCTAAGATGAAATGCGAGTAAAGACACGATGCAAACTCAATTGCACTAACTGCATTAAGGTATATTAAAAATAAAACAGAACACAAGAATAAACACGTGACAAACACATTCTAGGCCTCAACTTGTGTCTGTCGCTACAGGTCGGTTGCGTATCAGAAGGAGGGACAGAACTGAATCCTAGCACAACCAAGGTATTCTGTCACCAGGAGATACATTCGTATGATCGTATTTCTTTGGCGTTTGCCGACTGCCATACGTTGAAGTTGTCCATCCGTTCAAGCTATTACGACAATCGACAGACGTTCAGTATTCCTTTCTCTGTTCTCGGACCAGGTATGGCGAGAAGAACAAGGGTCATATCTAATTTGGTATTCATTCATTAATTCATTCAGAGCACATCTACAGTGCCTTTCTTACGCGCTTACTCAGAGTCTGTCCCGGTGAAAGAGAATAGTTTAAAAATGTTTCTTTAAGGGCAATGCGTAGGTCTTAATTAATTAAAAGAGTATGCAGATCTGAAGGAACGCTATCCCAAGTGGGCGGCCCAACTTATGAAAAGGCAAGACGCTGTTTCTTCCAAGTGCGTGCACACAGAAAAATGAGTTCACCTAATGACGCAGAACGGAGATTTTCGTGGTCAGCCAAACCTGAGATAGGATCGCAGAGCTGTCGTCAGTAACCAAGGGTACTGCATCAATTTTGATCGCAAGGATCAGACCGAACTCCTAAATTACATGGTAAAATTATGGTGGTTCATGTGGTGGTGGTTGTGGTGGCGGCGGTGTCAGAGTTTATGATGACGGTAGCGGCGCAGATGGCGTCAGTGTTGTGGCTGTTGATGGCTGTGGTGATTGTGCTGGTTGGGGTTGTGGTGGTTAGGCTACTGTGTTGGGCGCGGTTGTGACTTTTGTGCTCTCTGGAAATGGTACTAGTACTTTGTATTTGCTCTCATATAACTTGTGTATTACATTAGTATGGTCTTATGATAGGCATTATTTGGGTGGCCAGCAAGATGAGTCTTGTTAGACTTCACCGGTAGCCCACCACTCAGCTTGTCCAATTTGTGTATTGTGATCTTGCTTAATTTGGTGGTGAATAACCAACTTATTAACTTACTGGATGGTGGGTGACTGAACGAAGACGATTATATTAGCGAATTATCAAGAAAGCATCTCAGCGAGTAAGAGAAAACCATGTTATTCTGCCAGAGGTGATATGTGGAAATTCGTCTTTCTCAACTCCAACTGGAATCGTCTCCTCTCCGCGATTAGGATTTCAGTTTTCCAAACTTGTCAACTGCCTGTACACAATCGATATTGGTCACGTCAATTCGGTAGTCATCAGTCTAGACCGTCTATACTTTGGATACGATCGCTACAGGGAGCACTACAGATATGAGTCCTGTCGTAACGGTTGGCTGACGGTGAGTAGGAAAAAAGATTACATTTGCACTACCGCTTATCATCGAAAATCGTTGTAATTAATCTCCTGTGGACCTCTTTAAACGATTGTTTGAAATAGGTAATTTTAAGAAAATATGAGTTCTACAGTCAGACATAGAGAGAGAAATGAATGAATTTTGTTCAGCGACCTGACCACTAACCTAAGCAGAAATAGTACCGTTCCTTTCTGGTTCGTCTTTTCATCTTCTGTTGTGTTCTACAGGTGTGGTGACATGCAGGTTTACGCGATGCCATTTTTTATATTGGATATACTAGGGTCTCATTAGGGGTCAAAACAATGTGATGCCAACAGTTGCGGCGCATCGATGCGCTCGTGTTTATTTTCGGCGCTTTTTTCATAGTCATTTTTACGAGTTAAATTAGGTAAACTCATTTGACAATGTGATTTTAAATTTCCTTATGCCTTCAGGATGTCTCTGATGTAAACGTTTTGTTTATTTTCTGTAATGCATAATCATAATCTACGAAAATAAAGTCAACTGCGTAAGGAGCTTGTATTATCGCTCAACGGTTTAACGGTTCAAACCTCAACCATGGACGCTCAAAAAAGCCGATGTGTTATAAATTACTCAGCCGTGGATCTTCTATTGCTTCGGACTAGTTCATCAAATCTCCCACGTCCTACTCGGAAAAACATTTTCTCGTTAAAAATTTGGAACCCTGATCACCCGAAAACAGCATCAAATTTGCATCCAAAAGAGAACCATATAAATGGATGCCGAACGATCACGCATCTCAACTGGGTGTAAAATAGGCTCATGGAATGCCTGTTCTATATCAAACAAATCCTCTACGATTCAGGAACATATCGTTTCTAATAAACTCGACATCTTCGCCATCGTTGAAACATCTCACGAATCTCTAAACTCCCCAGGTCTCATTGCCTCTATGCCAGCATACTACACCTGTCTAGAACAAGCTCGGCCTCCTCCACCAGGAGTACTAAACCCGCGAGGTCCAAGGGGTGGTGGAGTTTGCATTGTTTATAAAGAACACCTAACTGCCTCGATGAGAGATTTGGGTAGTTTTTCTACTTTTGAATATCTAGCTGCCTATTTCACTTTCAGAAATCTGTACTCACTTATCATTGTTATCTATCGGCCTGGTTCGGAAAACTTAAATGGGGATTTCTTTACTGAATTTTCTAACCTTCTCACAGCTACTTTGAAATACTCGTGCCATATTATTATTCTTGGAGACCTTAATATTCACCTGGATGAGTTAAATAATCCTAACACCAAGCGTTTCTCAAAACTCTTAGTTACCCATGAACTCATTCAACATGTTATGGTGCCAACACAAACCCACGGACACACACTGGACGTTATCATCACTCGTGACGACAAGCTACTAGTGAGTAATATTGACATTGCTCCACCATCTACATCTGACCACTCCATCATCCATTTCAACATTGCGCATCAACTTCCGCCAATAATACGCCAGTCGGTTGAACGTCGCTCCTTCGTAAAATTTGACCCCGAAGCCTTCAAATCCGACTTGGAATCCACCGATATCTTCAAACAGACAATGTTACTAACGGAAAATTTCAATTTTGATGCTGACAGTCTTTTTGATCTCTATGACTCAACAATGCAAAACTTATTGGATAAGCATGCTCCAATGAGAAAGATAACTATACGAAAGGTTCCTGACTGCCCATGGTTTGATGGAGCCTGTGCTACGTCGAAAAAATTAACTCGTCGCCTAGAACGTCAGTATTGTAAGTCACCATCTGAAGAGCGGGAACACCATTGGCAAACTCAAGTCAAAGCACAGCGCAAATTGTTTCAACAGAAACGCACTACTTACTTTAAAGACAGCATTGAGAGTGCTCAAGGAAATGGGCGAACACTCTGGAAATCCTTCAACACTCTACTCACGCCACCTCAAGACTCTTCCTCACATATCTCCCCAGATACACTCCTTGACTATTTTGAGAAAAAAATTGACATAATTCGGGAATCGACAAAAGACACGCCGATGCCGGATTTCTCAACCCTACCACCTCTTGACCATTCTCTATGCAAATTTGATGAAGTCTCAACCGCCGAAGTTGAAAAACTCATAAGTGATTCTTCAACAAAGCAATGCGAACTGGATTCTGCACCCGTCTGGCTGCTCATGTCTCTTCACACCGTCTTCGCTCCGATCCTTGCCCTCCTCATCAACGTTTCCTTAACCCAGGCGTCTCTACCAACTAAACACAAACGCGCCATCATTCGACCACGTATCAAGAAACAGGGACTCGATCCAACAGACCCGGCCAGCTATCGTCCCATCTCGAACCTGTCTTTCATCTCGAAGCTGGTTGAACGAGTTATTCACAGACAATTATCAGATTACGTTGAATCTCATCATCTGCTTCCACCGACTCAATCTGGCTTCCGTCGTCATCACTCTACTGAAACCGCGGTCATTAAAGTTTACAACGACATCGTCCTGGCTCTCGACTCTGGTTTCATCACCGCGCTGCTCTTATTAGATTTCTCCGCCGCTTTTGATTGCGTGGATCATACCATTCTTCTCAAAATTCTACAAGTACAATTCGGTATTACTGCCTTAGCTGTTCAATGGATTGCTTCGTTCCTTTCCTCAAGATCTCACAGTGTTAAATTTGGTGGACACTCGTCAAAAGTTTTCACGGTCCTCTTCGGCGTACCCCAAGGATCCATCCTTGGTCCACTTCTCTTCATTCTGTACACCTCCAATATCGTCAACATTGCTTCGCAACATGGTCTTCTGATCCACTTATATGCTGACGACACCCAACTCTATATAAAGCTCTCTGGAAGAAACATCGCAAACATCAAAATCAAAATTGCAGCATGCACCCGTGATATTCAATCCTGGTGTGCATGACTGTATGCGTTTGAAACTAAATACTACGAAAACAGAACTCATTTGGTTCGACCGTCGGAACAATCTGGATGATGATAAATTACTGAAAATACTTAACATTGACTCAAGCTGTTCGATTCCACCTTCAGAAGTGGTTCGCGACCTTGGAGTATTGCTAGACTGCAATCTAAATATGACTCAGCATATTTCCTCCATTGCCAGAGCCTGTTATTTCCACCTTCGCCGAATTAGACAAGTGAAACGCTGCCTGGATGAAACCTGCCTCCGTATTCTTACTCAAGCCCTTGTCATCTCTCGCATCGACTACTGCAATTCCGTCCTATCTGGCCTTCCCACATCGACGCTACAACCTCTAACATCTGTTCTGCACGCCGCAGCTCGCCTAATAAAAGGTCTTGGTCCCAGAGACCACATCACACAATCTCTTCAAGAACTACACTGACTTCCCATTCGCGCCCGTATCGCTTTCAGAATCTCCCTCCTCATGTATCATATCCATTCTGGAACCTCCCCCTCATATATGAAATCCATGGTCGTGCCATGCTCTGCTTCAAATCCTAGAGGACTCAGATCGGCCACACGAGGAGACTTTACCGTTCTTCGCACCAAGAGGAAGTTTGGAGATCGTGCTTTTGCTGTATCTGGACCCAGAGAATGGAACAGTCTCCCAGCTACTATCCGTCAATGTTCATCTGTTACGCAATTTAAATCAAAACTAAAAACTCATCTATTCTCATTATACTATGACTAAGAACACAGCGCAAACGCGCTTTCGTGCAAGACTTGTCTTGTTAAAGCGCGCTATAAATGTCTAATTGTATTGTATTGTATAGAAACATATTCAGATATTCAGTCTGAATATACAGATATTCAAATGGTAAGGGTTATATCCTGGTTTGTAACCTAACCTATATCCTGGAATTTGACAAGCATTGGATATAATGTTATGCAGCGTTTGTCGGGCACACCACATATTTAGAACATCATCGATAAACCTGATTGTTAGAAATGCAGTTGTGATTGTGATCATAGATCTTTGTATCCCATTTATATAGCATTTCTTGAAAAGACGCTTATTTGTTCACTTACGATTACACTTCAAACTTCCTAGTTGCAGCAGCTCATTAAGCTGTAAATAACTTGAACCATTGAGACTTTTAAAATCTATCTTTACAGGAGATAGTTTATAGGGCCTTTTGAGTCACTGACCAGTACGCATGGAATAACCTTTGGGCATCTTTTCAGAAGACCGAAAGTGTTCACGTTTTAAAAGAATTGAAATTCTACCCTTTCTATAGCTATTAGTCCGTTCGGGTACTTGTCGGTTAATTCACCCCATTTCATTTTTCAAATGTTAATGTATTACATAACTTTTTCACGTGAAATTAATTCACCCCATTAATTTGCTGGGTAAATACACGACCAATTTCTTTCTTCCGGCGTGTGAACATGCTGGCATGTATTTTGACGGTAGTATTTGGTCCGCCAACAATAAGAGGATTGTTAGTCAGTGTATTGGAATGTAAATTGTAAATACATTGGTCTGAGGTTCGAATCCCGCCAGGGCGGAAATTTTGTGTGTGTGTGTGTGTTACAAACCGTTACGTTTATGGACATTTGAAACTTACCTATTTGCCTGGGTCTGGAATTGGGAGTGCTTATGAGTAGTTACCTTCGTTAGGGTAAGGTTAGGCGTCGTGCTACAATTAGTTTCACTGTTTATGTCATCTTGTATCCGATAGGCTACAACTTTACGATCATTTCTTGTTGCATACCTCGTGGGAATTCAATTATAGTGACCTCTTAACGAAAGCACTTCGTCTGGACAAAAACATTTAAACTGTCACAATAAAGTGTGTTAACGTTCCTTATCTATCAAACCGTTCATCAATAATTACCGTATCAAAGCTAACTGATTGTACGTTGTACAGATAACTTGCTTGGTCAACGGAACACCAATGGCTCATCCTCTTGCAAACAGAAAACTATGCGAAATGAGTACTCCAAGCAGAGCAAGATTCCCCACTTGCAACAGAGTCCTCTTTAATTTCTCCAGCAACGATGTTTCCTCGTATAAAGGATTTACCATACGCTACAGGGTAGGAGATCATGGTAAGCCGCAGTGTTTATATGCGACTTATTTTCATCGTCCAACTATTACCAGTTTGCTATAAATATTACTATTCAAAAATTGCCTCAACTTTAAAATGACCAATGACGCTATTCAAGAGTGAACAAACGGTTTTGCTCAAGGCCAATAAAGAGTAACAGTTTCAAGGGAGACTCGAACTCGTACTATCCTGTTACCATACGAGCGATGTAACCAATTGGATAATATGTCTGACTCATCCCTCAGCTAGTGCACTTTGCAATCAGATCACTCTAAACCCTACTCCGTGCAACCGGTCACAGGTGTATTCTAAGTCTCAACTCGCAATAAAACCTCACCCAGACTGTTTTAGCGATTGTGCCTTTTGCTGAACAACCACAGATGCAGTCAGAGGGAATAGGGCATGAAAAAACTTCATCAGAATCGTAAAACAGAAATACCAATCTGTCATTCTAGAGCTCGACTGTGGTGCTACGATGTTCACCAATTCCTCAGGAATCATCATCTTACCAAGAAATCCAACGAACTATCTGGCGACAGTCAACTGCACTTACACCATCTCAGCTAACAACTTGAGTTACATATGGCTCAACACACAACCTTATACATGGATGCAATTGCTACAGTCATTCCAAGACTGCGACAGAGAAAGTCTGAGGGTAGGCTGCGCGCATTCTTTCGTGAATTGTAGATCCATAGTCAATAATTATATACGAGTTAGCTATTTACTTACCTAGAAATTTATTGTCGCGTCTTTAAGTACCACATAAAGATATTTCTTACAATGTTTAAATGATGCTAAGTGCAATTAAGAACAGAGAGTTAGAGTCACCTATCGTAGGTCCAATCACACACACGTGGAATCCAACCAACGGATTCCTATAAAGAGATAAGATATTAAAGTTCATGGCCTAAGTTGCTGTCGTAAGCTTAGAATTCATAGGAACCCAATTGATCATATTATACGCAGCGTCCAGAAAAGTCCTCGATCCGTTGGGTCTGCGCAGTAATGTCATTCGTTGCCTGCCGGACGGTAGGTCGAAGAACCAGACGTGAATGACGTAACCATAACCATAACCATCAATTTATTGTTCCAAACATTGGCAAAGTAACATTTCGCTGTACAAAGAAGAAAAATCTGTTGGTAACAAAAGGGAACCCAGAAGGGACCAGGGTCCCGCTGGTTAGGGCACCTATATACGCAGTCAGTTGCTAGATGGTTAACAGAGGTTATCTAGTACAGAGCATTCAGGATATAAGTAAAGTACATGTACAATTATTAACGTACTAGTACAAAGTATTAAACCTTAACTAAGCAAAAATAAACAGAATAAGGGGTTAGAACCCAACTAATCGCTCTGACGAGTTAACCGTAGGCGTAACTGATGTTTAAATAGCTTTAAATTTAAGATACTGCGAAGGTCTTAGGGTATTCTGTTCCATTCCACTGGGCCAACACATCTGATCGAGAATTTACGAGTGCTTGTACGTGCAAATTCACTTCTGTATGAGGCTAAGATTCTTGTATTATGTGAGTGAATGTCCGAAGCTAGGCTATAGAAGTTGGCATGGGAGCTAGGCAGTGTGTTGTAAGTATATCTATGCATGAATTCATTGATCTGCAGTTGTTTGATTTGTGCAATTTTTAGAATACCGAGCTGCATGAATAATTGCTTAGTGTGAGAATTATAGGGGGAGCCAGCTATTAATCTAACAACTCTTTTTTGCAAAACATTTATTTCTGTGGAGTCGAGAATTGTAGTTTGATGCCCATATCATGTTACAATAGGCAATGTATGGATAAATCATAGAATAGTATAAGGTGAGCATAATGTTAGTAGGTAGCAGGTAAGATATTCGTGTTATTATTCCTATATTTTTGGCTATTTTTAGTGCTATTTGCTCAATATGAATGTTTCAGGTAAGATGTTGGTCTACGTAGGCTCCTAAGAATTTTACAGATTTTACTTGTGGGATATCAGTAGTGTCTATTTGTACTTTTCCTTTCTGTTGTGGGGTTTATTTCCTATGAGAGCAGAAAAGAATATAATTAGTTTTTGCCAAATTAAGAGATAGTTTATTTGCTTTGAACCAGTCTGACACTAGTAAGAGTTCTTGGTTAAGGATTCGAAATAATTCATCATAAGATTTGTGTGAGAAGAAGACATTGGAATCATCTGCAAACAGTACAAAGTTGAGGATAGAGGATGTATTAGGAAGGTCATTAATATATAAAAAAACAACAGGGGACCCAGTATAGATCCTTGAGGAACTCCAAATTTGATTAATTTAAATCTTGATGTTGTGCCATTGCATTTGACTTGCTGTTGCCGATGAGTAAGATAATCCTTAAACCAAGAAAGAGGAATACCCCGGACTCCATAATTTTCCAGCTTTTTTATTAGTATATTATGGTCTACGGTGTCAAATGCTTTGCTTAGATCTAGAAATATTCCTATAGAATATTCATTCTTATCAATGGCTTGAGTTATCTTATCCTGTATATTTATCAGTGGCATTAAAGTTGAATGGCCAGGCCTAAATCCATGTTGCAAAGGGTGTAGAATATTTGTTTTAGATATGTAGTTATATAGTCTTTGGTACATAACTTTTGCTAGTAATTTCGAGAAATAGGGCAATATAGATATAGGACTATAATTCGTTAGGTCCTCTTTATTACCCTGTTTGAATATAGGTGTAACTGTTGATCTTTTCATTTCATCAGGTACTATCCCTGTTAATAAGGAACAGTTAATTATGTCAGCTAGTGGGACTGCTATAAGAGCCAGGTTTGGACTAACTATGCTAGGATCCAGTTGATCAGGTTCAGGACGTGACCAGTGCCACTCCCCCGGACCAAAAGAAATAATTCCCCGAAAGGTTATTATATACGACATACGAATTTGTTGATTTCAAATCTAAACAATCGAATAATACTCTATTTTCCGTTGTCTGTTTGTGTCTTTGAATCTTTCGCTGAGATGTGAGTTTTGTAACTCGTTTATGCCGAGAATTTAGCATTTTGGCCGTTCTACTGAAGGTGTTATTATTATTATTATTATTATTATTATTATTATTATTATTATTATTATTATTATTATTATTATTATTATTATTATTATTAAGGAGTTTTTATATAGCGCCCCTTCAAGATAATCTACTCAGAAGCGCTCCCAGTCCAACCACAGCTAAACAAGACAGTCTTGAGGTTTGCAAAGAACGTAGTGGTGTGACCCCTTGGCACTAGGCGGAGTGCAATAGGGAGCCCATTCCAGGTCATAGGGCCAGCGACCGAAAAAGAGCGCCGCTGCTTTATGGTAGTCCGCGAGCGAGGGACTAAGAGTTCAGCTTGGTTAGCTGATCGGAGAGCAGATCGCCGCTGGACACCAGAGGTGGAGCAACAGAGTTCCCGCAGGTATAGGGGAGCGATACCCTCCATGCAGCGCCAGACCAGCGCAGAAACTCTATAGGCGATCCGCTGCGGAAATGGAAGCCAGTGTAGTACATACCGCATATACTCTTAGGTGTGGCCAAATTTTGTTGACAATTACACTCGTTATACTACCGCCATGAGCGGATTCGATCAATGAGTGTCCCTCCACTGAGTAGAATCGTTTTGATCATTTCGTTGACTAACTTACACAGCTGGCCTTCTTTTAGGTTCTCTAAAACTGGTGAGTCACACATCAATTTAAGACCGTGATGTCTTGATTATTTCCTAGCTTCTGCAAAACTCAAGGTGGTGTCTGGGTTTTTGCGGTTTTTCGTGTTCTGAAGTGGTTCTGATCATTTTTGACCCTTTTGATAACTCATTTTTGACCCTTTTGAAAACGTCACTAATTTCCTCCGTTGATTGTTCTGTGTCTTTTCTGACTCCATAATTGGCTTTCGACTTGACTCGCCCTAGTCCGTAGAATTAGGGCGTCTCGGCCATCCACCTGGACGTCCATCCCTCCTCGTGCAGTCGTGAACGCTAGGATGAAATGCGAGTAAGGATATGATGCAAAGTCACTTGCACTAAGGATCCTGAGTGGCCGAGTGGGTTGGTAGCCCGCTCGTCACGTCGGCGCCCCGGGTTCGCTTCCCGGTCGGGTCGGCTTATCAGAGATTAATTTCTCGGATCTTTACTGCGGGTGGCTCGGTCACATTATAAACGTGGAGTACAATACAACACACAATACAACACATCACAATACAACTGGGGCGCGGTGGTTTAGGGGTATGTTCGGTGCCTTGCAGCTGGAGGGTTGCGGGTTCAAATCCACCTCAAAGCCGCCGCGTAAGGACCCTGGGCAAGTCCTTCACTCGCAATTGCTCATGCGCTTCGGCGTGAAACTCCGAATCAGCGTCCGCGCAGTAGTCGGGAGCGCCTCTGAATGGGAAATCTGGTAGGGGCGCTATAACAAGTGTTCAAATACAATACAATACAATACAACTACATTAAATAATTTTTATATAAAACAAAACACGACAAGAATAAAACACGTGACAAACACATGCTAGTGCTTCCCAAACTGTGGTCCGCGGACCGGTGCCGGTCCGCGAGACCTCAGCTGCCGGTCCGCGACGTGAGTCAAAACAATGGTCAAAATGTCTCAGAATCAAGAAATGGTTCCACCATATTTTTCATATAGCCTAAAATTTCCATAAATTAAAAGATTCGTCCTACAAGTAAATGTATTTCAGCCAAAATTGTAAGCGAAAACTAGAAATTTTGCTCTTAACATTTGCGATTTTTTGACCGGCAAAGAAACCGGATGTGACGTATGTCCATCGTCTTTAATAATCTGGTCAGTGCATCCGTGAAGAGAAAATAAACACGTCTGCTTCCACATTCAAAACTGTATGTGCAATTCTAATATATTATAAATTTGAAAATTATAGCAATGAAAAGTAATAATTTATATATTAATAAACAGCACTAGCATAATTGACTAATTTAATTGACCGTTTTGAGTTTTACTTTCCGACCGAAGACGATCCTCGGATAGGAACTGGTTGGATCCAAAATCCATTTATAGCATCGAAGGCTCGTTTGACTGTCACTTTGGAAGATAAATTGTTGGATCTAGCTGCTGACGAAGGATTGAAGATGGTTTTCAACACAATGCCATTACTAGCATCTTTTTGGATTCATGTCAAAGCAGAATATCCTGAACTTGCTGAAATTGCTCTGAAAGCTCTTCTCCCATTTCCTTCCACTTACCTTTACCTGTGTGAGGGTGGGTTTTCGTCCATGAGCATCATTAAGACAAAATATAGGAACAGTATGGATATTCGTTCTCCTTTGCGTGTAGCACTGTCCACAATCGAACCACGACTTGATAAGCTTGCAAGCAGTAAACAGGTCCACCGTTCGCACTAGCTAGTCACTGTTACTGATTATGATTTTAGTTCAGCTAGCATTAACTTGTTTAACACTTGTTTTATACTTAGAACTGTACTTAAATTTGTTACGTTTTCCTAACAATATCCTCTCCTGCCAATGTTACTAAACAATTTGGTACCAAATTCCAAGATTTGTTATGCATTCTTATTAAATGTTATAATACAGATAATTAAGTCTCATTCTAATATAAAATATAACAGCCATTATATTTTTAAAAGTCATAACAAAAACAATTATTAGACTCGCATTTAAAGAGCAATATAGTCATAGACTTGGCTAAACATGCATTTAAATCAATTTTAATATATATTTGAAGAACTTAGGTGATCGAAGAAGATATATAAGCAATAAATTGGGCACCGGTCCTTCAGCTGTCTGAAAAATTCCTGCCGGTCCGTGACACTGAAAAGTTTGGGAAGCACTGTGCTAGACCTTAACTTGTGTCTGTGGCTACAGGTCGGTTGCGTATCAGAAGGAGAGACAGAACTTAACCCTAGCACAACCAAGGTATTCTGTCGCCAGGAGAGATCATCGTATGATTATAATATTATTCCTTTGGCGTTTTCCGACTGCCGATCATTGAAGTTGTCCATCATTTCAAGCACTTACGACAATCGACAGACGTTCATTATTCCTTTCTCTGTTCTCGGACCAGGTATGGCGAGAAGAACAAGGGTCATATATATTCTGGTATTCATTCATTAATTCATTCAGAGCATCTCTATAGTGCCTTTCTTACGCGCTTACTCAGAGTCTGTCCCGGTGAAAGAGAATAGTTTTAAAATGTTTCTTTAAGGGCAATGCGTAGGTCTTAATTAATTAAAAGAGTATGCAGATCTGAAGGAACGCTATCCCAGGTGGGCGGCCCAACTTATGAAAAGGCAAGACGGTGCTTCTTCCAAGTGCGTGCACAGAGAAAAATGAGTTCAACCCATGACGCAGAACGGAGATTTTCGTGGTCAGCCAAACCTGAGATAGGAGCGCAGAGCTGTCGTCAGTAACCAAGGGCTTTACATCAATTGGCACCGCAAGGATCAGACCGAACTCCTAAATTACATGGTAAAGTGATGGTGGTTCATGTCGTGGTGGTGATGGTGGTGTTTGTGGTGGCGGCGGTGGATAGGTTCATGGTGGCGGTAGCAGCGCAGATGGCGTCTGTGTTGTGGCTGTTGATGGTTGTGGTGATTGTGCTGGTTGTGGTTGTGGTGGTTACTGTGTTGGGCGCGGTTGTGACTTTTGTGCTGTCTGGATGGTGGATGACTGAACGAAGACGATTTTATTAGCGAATTATGAAGAAAACTTCTCAGCGAGTAAGAGAAATCCATGTTATGTCGTGAGCGGCGCCAAGCGCGTTGAAGTTGGCTGCATTGGCGTCGAGTTTCGACAATATCAGAGTTAAACCAAGGCTTTGGGTCGCGAACCACAACCTTCTTTGATCTTAGTTAAATGTTCTTATCAAGTAGTTAAGCTATAGCAGATCAGAGCTTATGGCACAGAGCATCAGTGGCGGATAGCTTTGCATCAAAGGAAGAAAGTGAGTAGGAAACGTCATTTTTTAGAATCTGGATATCTTGTTTATTCCCGGATCTGAAGACCTGTGCTGAGTGCTGACAGTGTTTGGTTGGATATTAAATGTGGGCGGCAACAGAATGGTGAACAGAAATATAAGTTTCCGTAATCAAGATAACATTAATTATGCGGTAATGAGATCTTTTCAACAAGAGATCAAGCGTGTGGTCTTTAATAATAATAATAATAATAATAATAATAATAATAATAATAATAATAATAATAATAATAATAATAATAATAATAATAATAATAATAATAATATTAGCAATAATAATAACAGCAGCAATAATAATAATGAAAATTTATATGACGCCGTAACGCAGCCATGTCGTTACAAGGGAGCCTCACAGTCAACTAATAAGGCCTTAGAAAAGACATAACTCTTGGGTCTAGATTTGAAGGATTCAGTTGAGTCAGCCGCTCGTATGACATGAGGAAGACCGTTCCAGTATCTGGGGCCGGACGCTGAGAAAGGGCGGTCACCAAACGGGTTCTCACACGTCGTATGCGAAGATCGCATTTCTCAAGGGATCGGAGTGCCACTCCGGAGGCGGAGGAATGCGTCCGGATACAGCAATTGCGCAAATGCTTAGGTGAGGCCCCGTGAAGTGACTTGTATACCGGCAAACAGATATTAAATTCAATAGGAAGAGAAACTGACAGCCAGTGCAGAACATCACGATCTTACTTCCTCCGGTTGAAGAGCATCCTCGCAGCAGCGTTGAGAACAGACTGCAGGCAATCCAGGAAACACTTGGGCCCACCCACAAGCAGGCTGTTACATCGGACAAACTGAGAGGTGACGAAGGCATCAACGGCCGCTCTCGCTGCCTCGAAAGGCAGGTACCTGATGCAGCCTCTCAGGAGGCGGAGCTGACGAAAGCAGCAGCCAACGGTACGCGACACATGACCCTCAGGGACAGGTCGGAATCTAGCGTGACGCCTAGTTCGCGGACGACAGTCACAGTCCGCATCGAAGACCCGCAAACACTCAGTTCGCCAGTATCAAGATGAGGGCACCGTCTGCTGGTCGCACACCATAGGAAATCCGCCTTCTCGGGGTTGAGACGGAGTCTGTAAGATAGCATCCACTGCGCGATCCGCTCGACGCCCAACTCCATCCTTCGTCGTTGCATTTCATTGGTTGACGGTCGGATCCACGATGAGAGCTGCGAGTCATCGGCGTATAAATGGGATGACAAGCCGAGACTGGCGGCCAGAGATCCTGAGTGGCCGAGTGGGTTGGTAGCCCTCTCGCCACGTCGGCGGCCCGGGTTCGATTCCTGGTCGGTCGGTTTATCAGAGATTCATTTCTCGGATCTTTACTGCGGGTGGCTCGGTCGCAATATAAACGTGGAGTACGAGGTTGCACTCAGCCTCCGACACTAATCATCTTCGATATGAAAAAGTGTCGTTAAGCTCAAGTACAACAGACTGGCGGCCAGCTCACCAACGTCGGACGTGTAGAGCAGGAACAACAGCGGTCCAATCACTGAGCCTTGAGGGATACTGCTTATATGAGGTCTGGGCTTCGTTTCTGATAATTGCGCAAACTGACCGGTCACTGTTATGAGATTCTCAGTTTTGCTAACGACCTAGACCAGTGAAGTGAGCAAGTTGTTCTAGATAGATTTCTTGGATAAACAACCATTAAGAAAATAATGGACGGCGAGTTTGTTTGCTGCTATGATATTATATTAATATTATATAATCGTTTTAATGAGAATACATGTCTAGATTTACTGCTTTTAAATGAGTACATAAAGATGTTTCTCGCCCTTGCACCCGTCTCGGTGGTAGCGAATATTGTATTAATACCAGCATAATTCTTTTATAATTTTCATGACAATGGAAATCATCAAATCTCAGAAAGGTAAAGACAGGATATCGTCTTAGAAAAGCTCGCACTAATGCAGATGGAACAACGTCCTGGCGATGTCTTTTAAGAAGCTGCTCTGGTAGAGTAAAGGAGGGAGTTGACGGCTCATTTACTGAGATTTCGCCGTATAATCACCCCCTAAATCCGGCTCACAACGAGGCAGAGAGCGTAAAAGCTAACATAAGAATGCGAGCGGAAAATTCTAACGACCGACCGAGACAGTTAATACAGAAATGTACAGCTGGCGTTAACCTCGAAGCAGCGACTTGTTTACCGGCTTACTCTGCGTCTCAACGAAAGATCGAGCGAAAAAGAAAGCTGAACGGCTCTTCAATTGTCGCCGCTCGATCACGTCCGGAGATTGTTCTTCCCATGGAACTGTTGATTACAACGAGAAATGTCATCTTCCTTCTCTGGGATTAAGGGTCCGATGACGTCGATCGGGAGCTCATGTTCGGGACGGAGCGAAACTTGGTGTCGCTTGAAGAAAATCCGCAATGGTTCATCGATGGAACCTTCAGTGTCGCACCTCAGCTCGTTACTCAACTGTTCACAGTCCACGCGCTCATAGATTACACTGATACACCGCTCATCTATGTCCTATTACTCTCAAAGACGGAGGCTGATTATGTGAGAGCGTTTAAGAAACTTTTCGAGCTCAAACCGACCTTGGCACCTCTTAGTATCATGGCGGACTTTGAAAAGGCTTGCCACAATGCTGCCATCTAAGTCTTTCCCGCAGTGCGCATTACTGGCTGTCTCTTTCATCTGGGACAAAGCTTGTGGCGAAAAGTGCAAGAGGACGGTCTATCCACACTCTTCGTAAGCAACGAGACTGTTAGAGCTTTTAGTAAGATGCCTCTTGCACTAGCCTTTGTGCCTCCTCCAGATGTTGCTGATGTCTTTGCAGAGCTGTCAGATGATTGCCCTCTTCCATTAACACCTGTATACGACTATTGGGAGGACACTTACAACGGTCAACAGCGACGCAATAGCAGTCTGACCCCACTGTTTCCAATACCACTTTGGAACATTCGGGAGCGTCTTGGCGATAATCTCCCTCGGACTAACAATTCCGTGGAAGGATGGCACAATGCGTTTCAAAACACTATTAACTGCCACCACCATTCAGTGGTCAAACTGATCCAACAGCTCAGAGCGGAGCAGGATTTTGTGGAGCAAAAGATGGAACGACATTCGGCAGGGGAACGAAGGCAGCCTTCCACTAAGAACAAATACGTCCGGTTAACTCGTCAGTTGCAAAAGTGGTTTCAAGCAGTTATGGGACTGTTCCGATCCTCGACTACCTCCGGAGAATTGCGCACAATTTACAAATATAGTTGGTTAAATCAGTCGACAAGTTAAAGGAACTTATGACAATCATCTTTCAAACGATTAAACCTGCATGTAACTGTCAGCCTAGCAACAAACTTTCTTTCTTAGTATGTTTTAATAGTTACTTTCTAGTTTATTAGTTACTCTCTAGTTTATTAGTTACTCTCTAGTAGAGAGTGACATGGGGAGACAATCTCGTCCCCATCCCCGCCCCGCAACAAGTAAGTCTTCCCCATCCACGCCCCATCCCCGCAGGGTTTGGCCCCATCACCGCCCCATCCCCGCAGGTTTTCTCCCCATCCCCACCCCATCCCCGCAGGACGACATCGCATTCCCCGCAAAAGTTTACACCAATTAAAATTTAAAAATAACATATTTTAGCTTACAAAGCTATTTGTATTGCTGACTTCATTAGTCTGTAATTATCTTATCGACAGTTTGCATTAACCAAGTATTGACCATTTCTGACTAGAAGGCTTCAGGAAATAAGAAAATCTCCTTATCAGTTCTCAAGTTCTTAACATCACCCGGGTTTCTTGCCGGCTCATTCCCCATTACCGCGGTATTACCGCGAGAGTAAACCCCATTACCGCGGTATTACCGCAATTGTTGTCCCATTACCGCGGTATTACCGCAATTGTTGTCCCCATTACCGCGGGATTTACCGAGGTTGCCGCGGTTTTTCCCACGGGGAAATTCCCCATGTCACTCTCTACTCTATAGTTTATTAGTTACTCTCTAGTTTATTAGTTACTCTCTTGTTTATTAGTTACTCTCTAGTTTATTAGTTACACTCTAGTTTATTTAGAATAGATGTATTAAATATTGTGCACTCTGCTGCTTTCGTTGTGTCTCATTTTTAGTCTCATTCAACAGGCAGGGGCGGGCAGGGCGCATTTGTCGCGGCGCATTTGTCGGGGCGCTTTTGTCGGCAAAGGCGGGCGCATTTTTCGGGGCGCTTTTGTCGGGCGCATTTGTCGGGGCGCTTTATCGGGGCGCTTTTGTCCGAGACGCTTTTGACGGGTCACCGTCGACGACAGATATAATCAAGATAGCACGGTCGCCTATTGGTTTTTAGCACGGGGCTGTGCTGGTATTGATAGGCCTAACCTTGAGCTTTTTCAGACAACAACTGTGAATTTTACCATGACAGGTAAGCCACTACTGGGAGAAAATCTATTTCGCAATTAACAATAATCTAGAAGAGCGAACACAATGGAAGAAAAAGGCATCAATAGTAGGCCTACCTTTTAAAATATCAAAAGAATAACAAAAGACCGCTGGCTGAACAACAAAGGTGATGAGACGATGAAACACGACAGACAAGGAATATTTAAGAAAAGAGGTACAGAACGGCTACAGATGATGTTATCAAAAGGGTCAAAAATGATCAGAACCACTTCAGAACACGAAAAACCGCAAAATCGCAAAGACACCACCCTGAGTTTTGGAGAATCTAGGATATAATTAAGACAGCACCGTCTTAAACTGGTGTGTAACTCACCAGTTCTAGAGAACATAAAAGAAGACCAGCTGCGTCAGTTAGGAAACAAAATTATCAAAACGACCCTATGGAGTGGAGGGACACTCACTGGTCGATTCCGCTCATAGGCAGCTGTGTGTGTAACAGTCAACACCAGTAGAACGGCCAAAACGCACAATTCTCGACATAAACGAGTTACAAAAACTTACATCCCCGTGAAAGAAAACAATGAAATAAACAGATATCGGAAATTAGAGTAAATTTGATTATTTAGAATTTAAATCAGGAAATTCGTATGTGCTCCATGGGCTCTACGATTTCGACCGCAACTTAGGCCAGGCACTTTAAACTCTCAACTCCCTATTGGAATCCGTGGTGTGATTGGACATATACCACAGGTGACTCTTACTCTCTGTTCGTAATTGCACTTAGAATAAACAGTTAGCATTGCAAGAAGCGTCTTTTGTGGTATTTAAAGACGCGACAATAAAGTACAAGGTAAGTAAATAGCTAACTCGCATATATTGACTTTGGATCTACAAATCATGAAAGAATGCCCGCATCTTACCGTCAGACTTTCTCTGTCGCAGTCTTGGAATGACTGTAACAATTGCCTCGATGAATAGAAATGGGTGTTGAGCCATATGTAACTCAAGTTATTGGCCGAGATGGTGTAAGTGCAGTTGACTGTCGCCAGATTGCTCGTTGGATTTCTTGATAAGATGATGTCTCCCGAGGAATTGGTGAACAGCGTAGTACCACAGTCGAGCTCTAGAATGACAGCAATATATTTCTGTTTTACGATTCTGATAATTTACTTCTTTCATGCCCTATTCCCTCTGACTGCATCTGTGGTGGTCCAGCAATAGACGCAATCGCTAAACCAGTCTGGGTGAGCGTTTATTGCTAGATGAGACTTAGAATGTACCTGTGGCCGGTTGCACGGAGTAGGGTTTAGACTTTAGTGATCTGATTGCGAACCCCCCTAACTGAGGGATGACTCAGACATATTAGGCCTACCCAGTTGGTTATATGGCTCGTCTTGTAACACGGATAGAACGGGTTCCAATCTCCCTTGAAACTGTAGCTCTTTATTGACCTTTAGTAATACCGTTTGCTCACCTTTGGATAGCGTCATTAGCCATTTTAAATTTAAGAGATAATTTTATATACAAATATTTATAGTTAACAGTTAATTTTTGGACAGTGAAAATAAGGCACATATAAAAACTACGGCTCACCATGATCTCCTATCCTGTAGCGTATGGTAAATCCTTTATCGGAATCAAAAATATTGTTGCTGGAGAAATTAACGATGACCCTGTGACAAGCGGGGAATCTTGTTCTGGTTGGATACCCCAATGCGCATAGCTTTGTGTTTGCAAGGGGATGAGCCATTGATGTTCCGTTGACCAAGCAAGTTATCTGTACAGCGGACAATCAGTTACCTTTGATACGGTAATTAATGATGAACGGTAGATTAATAAGGAACGTTAACACACTTTATTGTGACTGTTTAAATGTTTTTTGTCGAGTCGAAGTGCATTAAGAAAGACGTATCTTTAATCGCATTCCCACGTGTAATGCCACAAGAAATGAGCGTAAAATAGTAGCCTATCTCATGCGAGATGTCATCAACACTAAGACTTATTGTCGCAAATACGCAGATATAACTGTTATCTCGTACAGTAATTTGGGAGTAACCCGTGGCACGTTAGAGGCGTACTTCAATAGAATGGAATTATAGACATGGATTGGCCAAAATGTTTAAGACGCTGTCCGCAGGGATTCACTTCGAGGTTTCTTTACAATTTAGGTTTACAACGAAAGTGCTAATAGTTATATAAAGAGCAGAATTTCAATTCTTTTAAAACGTGAACATTTCGGTCCTCTGAACAGATGCCAAAGAATTTATTCCATGCATACGGGTCAGTGACCCAAAATGCCCTCTAAACTATCACGCGCTAAGATTGCTAAAAAGTTTCAGTGATTCAAGTGCTTTACGGCTTAATGAGCTGCTGCAACTAGGAAGTTTGAAGTGTAATAGTATGTGAACAAATACGCGTCTTTCCAAGAAGTGCTACATAAATCGGGTATTAAAGTCAATGAACACAATTGCGACCAAATTTTTTTAACAATTTGGCTTCTCGGTGATGTTCTAAATATGCGGTGTGCTGGATAAGCGCTGCATAACATTATTAAAGAAGAACCAGAGAGAAGCGGGATCCCTTCTGCTTAGTGGTCAGGTCGCTGAACACAAATCATCAATTTCTCTACTCTTTATATGTTTGACTCTAGAGTCAATATTTTCTTAGTATTAACCATTTCACAGAATCATTTAAAGAGGTCCACAATAGATTAATTACAACGATGTTCGATGATAAGCGGGAGTGCAAATGTAATCTGTTTGACTATACTTACTGTCAACCAACCGCTAGTACAGGATTCATCTGAGTTATAGTTCGGATATGCAAAGTTTAGACGGTCTAAACTGAGGGCTACAGAATTGACGTGGCCAATATGGATGGTGTATAGGCAGTTGACACGTTTGAAATGCTGAAATCCTAATAGCGCAGAGGAGACGATTCCAGTTGGAGTTGAGAAAGACGTATTTCCGCATATTACCTCTGACAGAATAACATGGTTTTCTCTTACTCGCTGAGATACTTTCTTCATAATTCGCTAATATAATCGACTTCGTTGAGTCAACCACCATCCAGAAAGTAAATAAGTAGTTTATTCACCATCAAATTAAGTAAAATCACAATACATAAATTAAAAAAGCTGAGTTGAGGGCTATCGGTGAAGTCTCATACGACTGATCTCGCCGATCACCCAAATAATGCTAATGATCATAATAATGTAATACACAAGTTTTAAAAGAGCAAATACAAAGTGCTAGTACCATTTCCAGACAGCACAAAAGTCACAACCGCGTCCAACACAGTAACCACCGCAACCATAACCACCACAATCACCACAACCAACAACAGCCAGAACACTGACGCCATCTGCGCTCTGCGCTGCTACCACCACTATGAACTCTGCCACCACCACCACAACCACTACCATATGAACCACCATAATTTTACCATATAATTTAAGAGTTCGGCCTGAACCTTGCGATGCCAATTGAGGTAGTGCCCTTGGTTATTTACGACAGCTCTGCGCTCCTATCTCAGGTTTAGCTGCCCTGAAAATCTCCATACTGCGTCATGGGTTGAACTCATTTTTCTCCTCTGTGCACGAAGCAACGTTGTGACTTCTCAAAAGTTGGGCCGCTCACCTGGAATAGCGTTCCTTCAGATCTGCATTGTCTTTTAATCAAGACCTCGGCATTGCCCTTTAAGAAGCATTTTAAAACTATTCTCCTTCACCGTGATAGTGCTGGAAAAGACTCTGAGTAAGTGTGTAGGAAAGGCACTATAGAGGTGCTCTGAATGAATTACTGAATGAATGCCAGATAAGATATGACTCTTGTTCTTCTGACCTGGTCCGAGGACAGAGAATGGAATACGGAACGTCTCTGGAAAGTCGTAAGTGCTTGAACGGACGGACAACCTCAGCGTACGGCAGTCGGCAAATTCCAAAAGAATACGTTCATGCGATGATGGATCCCGGCGACACAATACCTTGGTTGTGCTAGGATTCAGTTCTGTTTCTCCTTCTGATAGGCAACCGAACTGTAGCGATAGACACAAGTTGAGGTCTAGAATGTGTTTGTCACGTGTTTACTTTAGTCGTGTTTTGTTTCATTTTTAATATACCTTAATGCAGCTAGTGCAAGTGACTTTGCATCGTGTCTTTACTCGCATTTCATCTTAGCGTTCACGACAGCATGAGGAGGGATGGACTTGCAGGTGATAGTCAATTTTACGGACTATAGGATCAGTCAAGTCGAAAGCTAATTAGGGAGTTCAAACCGACACAGAGCAATCTACGGAGGAAATTAGTCCTGGAAAACGTAAAGTTTAATTGAGATCCGAAAGCCAGGACAGACTTTGCAGAACAAATCTTTGCCGGAAGGGAGTTCAGAGTCTAGAGTCAGCATTATAAAGAGAAAGTCAGAAGACCCGGTTGAGCACAAAGAGGTCTTTGGAGTTACTAAGGACTGTAGATAGTAGAGTTGAGTGAAATGCAGAGTATTGTACGCATTTAGCCCAGTCTTAAAAGTTATTCGCTTTTTTTATGGGCAGCCAATGTAGTGATTTAAGTATCAGTTATTATGTTCTCGTATTTGGTCGTTTCAGCTATGACTCTGGTCAAAGTGTTTTGGACTTTTTAAAGTTTCATAAAGTTTGTCTTTGAAATGCCAGTTAAAGACAAGTTGCTGTAAAAGAGATCGCTTGAGGCTAGGGCGTTAGCCAAGCAAATCAAGGCAGAAATCGAAGTGTGGCGTGCAATACTGCGGGTATCACGGATGTGGTAGGGGCAGATTTGCCTATAGAGTTAAAGTGTTCATTAAAATAATAATAATAATCTTCGTTTTTTCTAAATATTTTCAAACTGACAATTACGCAGTGTGATTACAAATCAGTATGAACGGATGATTCTATTCTATTCTATTCTATTTACGGACTTATAAAGCGCCTCTCGCAGTACAACCTAATCAGAGGCGCTTCCAGTGCGAAGGGCCCCTTGAAAAAAGAAAAGTTTTAAGAGAACAAGCAGAAACAGTGGTGCTCCCAGATAACATCACAGCACGAGTTAAAGCAGGGAGGTAATTCCATAGCAAAGGGCCAACAGAGGCATAGGCACGATGCTGTGCTGTGGCAGTCCGAGACCGAGGAACTAGAAGGTCATGATGGTCAAAAGAGCGGAGAGGACGTCCAGAGATAGCTGAGATAGGCCGTCTCATAAGATCACAGAGGTAGCGTGGAGCTTGACCCAAAAACGTTTTACAAGTAAGAAAGAGAATTTTAAACTGAATCCGAGCAGTTAGAGGAAGCCAATGAAGGTCTTCAGTCATGAAAGTCGAAATATGGGAGAAACGAGGTAGGCGGGCAATCGAGCAGCAGCATTAAGTACTGATTGGAGTGGAGCCAGACGGAGTTTTGGTAGGCCCATAAGTAATGAGTTACAGTAGTCAATGCGTGAACAGACAAAGGCATGAACCATGGAAGAAAAAATTGGCGAGGGGACAGATCGTCGAATGGCACGTAGACGCCGCAAGTGATAAAAACTGGACCGAGAGAGATTAGAGATATGTGCAGAGAAAGAAAGAGTACTGTCAAGAGTAACACCCAGGTTACGGACATTTGTCGAGAAAGTAAACTGAGGGAATTGCTTGGCAAGCAAATCGTAATCAAGTTTAATTAGCTGTTGGCGAGTGCCAAGCCAGATCAATTGAGTCTTGGAAGAGTTGAGTGAAAGACGATTAGAGGACATCCAACAATTGAGATCAGCAGAAAGAGATTCAATAGATTGGGAAAGAGCAAGCTGGTGAGAAGAGGGGCCATGAACAAAGGCCTGGACATCATCAGCATAGAGGTGACCAGAGGCCAAGTGTATAGCAAAGAGAAGAGGAATATCGGCTGTAAACAAGATATAAAGAAGTGGACCCAGCACAGATCCTTGAGGGACTCCAACTTTAACAGGTACCCATGAGGTGCGAGAGTCTCCTAGAATAACCATTTGAGTACGATCAGTAAGATAGGAGCGAAACCAAAGAAGAGGAAGGCCACTAAGACCAAAGGAAATTTCAAGGCGATGTAATAGAATATCATGATCAACCATATCAAATGCTGAAGATGCATCAAAAAGTGCTAAAAGAGTAACATGGGATTTATCCATAGCAAAATAGATGTAAGAGAGAAGAGAGAGAAGAGCAGTTTCAGTTGAGTGGTGAGCTCTAAAGCCAGATTGTCTGGGCGGTAGAAGGCCTGACTGCTCAAGGTAAGGAAGAAGTTGCAGAGAAACAAGTCGTTCTAAAGTCGTTGAGAGAAAGGAAAGATTTGCAATAGGGCGATAGTTTTGGCATATGCTAGAATCCAGGTTTGGCTTCTTAAGAGTGGGAAACACAATAGCACGCTTCTGGGATGCTGGAAGGAGACCTTCTGAAAGAGACCTATTAAACAAGTAGAGAAGGAAGGGAACAATGTCATCTAGTACATCTACTATAACAAATGGGGGAAGGGGGTCAAGTTCACATGATTTTAAATTAGATGTAGAAAGCAGATGACGCAGTTCAGATTCAAGGATAGGTCGAAAGTCCTTGAACACCGACTCAGTAGAAGTGTAGGAAGGCGGTGGTGAACCGGCTGTGGAATTTCGTAGCCCATCCAGTTTAGTTGTAAGCATCAGTAGAAAATCGTCCGCTGAGAAGGAAGGATTCGCGGATGTACGAGAGGATCGTCCCAGTAGACCGGAGATAGCGGACCAGAGACGTTTAGGATTCTTTGAGTTCCTGTTGACCAAATCCTCCCAATACGCCGCCTCTTTTTGACGATAGAGACGGTGAAGGGAGCGCAGTTGATTGATCCAGACGAGACGATCGGCTGGATCTCTAGAACGACGAAAACGTCGTTCAAGACAGCGGGTTCGACGACGCAGTTGATGACACTCTCGATCGAACCAAATCAGCGTCGTTCTTTCTCAGTTGTAGGCCCTTCTGCCTCTAATAGTCTCCCGTTGGAGATACGCCTGTTAGGCTGTTAACTAGAGAATAGGATGATTCATCTACTTTCTACAAGTTCCTTAAGACCTATTTGTATCATCGTGGTTGGAGTGAGAGCAACTCTCAGTAGGTTTCTTGAAAGGGCGCTATATAAATTCTTAAAATGACTGAATGAATGTCGTTGCTTTACCCTTACGACGCAACTTGGTCCAGGAACTCCAAACTGTCAACTCTGTATAGGAATCCGTCGGTTTGATTTTACGTGTGTCAGTGTGAGTGAACACTGAGGCGACTCTGACTGTCTGTTCTTAATTTCACTTAGCATCAGTTAAGCTTTGCAGTTAATGCCTTTCTGAGGTACTTAAGGCGCGACATTAAATTTCTAGGTAGGTAACTAGCTAACTCGTATCTCATGACTTTCGTTTTACAAATCACGAACGAATGCCCGCATCCTACCGTCAGACTTTCGCTGTCACAGTTTTGGAATGACTGAAAAATCTGATCCGATGTATACAAATGTTTGTCGAGCCGTATGTAACTCAAGTTATTTGCCGAGATGGTGTAAGTGCAGTTGACTGTCGCCAGATTGCTCGTTGGATTTCTTGGTAAGATGATGTCTCCCGAAGAATTGGTGAACAGCGTAGCACCACAGTCGAGCTCTAGAATGACAGATATATATTTCTGATTTACGATTCTGACAAATTTTTGTCATGCCCTGTCCACTCTGACTGCATCTGTGGTTGTCCAGTAATAGGAACAATCGCTAAAACAGTCTGGGTGAGCGTTTATTGTTAGTTGAGACTTAAAATGCACCTGTGGCCGGTTGCACGCAGTAGGGCTTAGAGTGATCTGATTGCGAAGTGCCCTAGCTGAGGGATGAGTCAGACATATTGGTTAGATATCTCGTCTTGTAACACGGATAGAAAGGGTTCCAATCTCCCTTGAAACTGTAACCTTTATTGACCTTGAGCAAACGCGTTTGCTCACCTTTGGTTAGCGTCATTAGTCAGATTAAAGTTAAGAGATAATTTTATATACAAATATTTACAGTTAACAGTTAATTTTTAGACGGTGAAAATAAGGTGCATAAAATAAACACTACGGCTTACTATGATCTCCTATCCTGTAGCGTATGGTAAATCCTCTATCGGGGGAAATATCGTTGTTGGAGAAATTAAAGATGACCCTGTCACAAGCGGGGAATCGTGTTCTGCTTGGATGTCCCACTCTGCATAACTTTCTGTCTGCAAGGGGATGAGCCATTGATGTTCCGTTGACCAAGCAAGTTATCTGTACAACGTATACAATCAGTTAGCTTTGATACGGTAATTAATGATGAATAGATAAGAAACGTTAACACACTTAATTGTGACTGGTTAAATGATTATTGTCGAGTCGAAGTGCTTTAGGTAAGACGTCTGTGTAATCGAATTCCCACGTGTAATGCCACAAGAAATGAGCGTAAAATAGTAGCCTATCTCATGCGAGATGTCATCAACACTAAGACTAATTGTCGCAATTACGCAGATGTAACTTTTATCTCGTACAGTAATTTGGGAGTAATAGTGGCACGTTAGCGGCGTACTTTAGTAGATTAGAATAGACATTGGAACGACCAAAATTTTTAAGACGCCGCTCGCATGGATCTACTTCTAGGTTTCATTACAATTTAGGTTTATAACAGAAGTACTAATAGCTATATAAAGGGCAGAATTTCAATTCTTTTAACACGTGAACATTTTCGGTCCTCTGAACAGATGCCGAAAGGTAATTCCATGCATACGGGTCAGTGACCCAAAAGGCCGTATGAACTATCACTTGTAAAGGATCCTGAGTGGCCGAGTGGGTTGGTGCCCGCTCGTCACGTCGGCGCCCCGGGTTCGATTCCGGTTCGGTCGGTTTATCAGAGATTAATTTCTCGGATCATTACTGCGGGTGGTTAGGTCGCATTATAAACGTGGAGTACAATACAACACACAACACATCACAATACAACTGGGGCGCGGTGGGTTAGGGGTATGTTCGGTGCCTTGCAGCTGAAGGGTTGCGGGTTCGCATTTTTCAAGACGAGTGGAGGAGATTAGCTGCGATAACCCCTTGAGAAATATATAAATAATTTAAGAAATATTTGCGTAGAAAAAATTACACAAAGTTTCGTTGATTATATATCGGAATATATTTCTATGCAGCATATTCGTTTGACCCCTAATGAGACCCTCGTAAATCCAGTATACTAAATGTTATCACGCAAACCTGCATGTCACCACTCCTGTAGAACACAACAGAAGAAGAAAAGAACCAGAGCGAAGCGGGATCCCTTCTGCTTAGTGGTCAGGTCGCTGAACACAAATCATCAATTTCTCTACTCTCTTATATGTTTCACTCTAGAGTCAATATTTTCTTAGTATTAACCATTTCACAGAATCATTTAAAGAGGTCCACAATAGATAAATTACAACGATGTTCGATGATAAGCGGGAGTGCAAATGTAATTTGTTTGAATATATACTTACTGTCAACCAACCGCTAGAACAGTATCCGTGATCCCTATAATAGTAATCGTTTCCAAAGTCTAGACGGTCCAGCCTCAGTACTACAGAATTGACGTGGCCAATATCAATGGTGTAGAGGCAGTTGACACGCTTGGAATGCCGAAATCCTAATCGCGGAGAGGAGACGATTCCAGTTGGAGTTGAGAAAGACGTATTTCCGCATATCTCCTCTGACAGAATAACATGGTTTTATCTAACTTGCTGAGATGCTTTCTTCACAATTTGCTAATGCATCGTCTTCTTTTAGTCACCCACCGTCCAGTAAGTAAGTGAGTAGGTTATTCAACACCAAATTAAGCAAATACACAAATACACATATTGGACAAGCTGAGTGGTGGGCTACCGGTAAAGTCTCACAGAATTCATCTCGCCGGTCACCCAACTAATGCTAATCATAAGATCATACTAATATAATACAGAAGATTTAAAAGAGCAAATACAAAGTACTAGTACCATTTCCAGACAGCACAAAAGTCACAACCGCGTCCACCACAGTAACCACCGCAACCACAACCAACAACAGCCAGCACAGCTAACAACGACCACAACACAGACGTCATGAACCACCATCATTTTACCATATACTGGTAATTAAAGAGTTCGGTCTGAACCTTGCGATGCCAATTAAGGTTGTGCCCTTGGTCATATACAAGAACTCTTCACCCTTATCTCAGGTTTGGCTGACCATGAAATCTCCTTTTTGTGCCATGGGTGAACTCATTTTTCTCTGTGCATGCACTTTCAGGAAGCAACCTCGGACTTTTCAGAAGTTGGGCCGCCCACCTGGAATAGCGTACCTTCAGATCTGCATACTCTTTTAATGAAGACCTCCGCATCACCCTTTAAGAAGCATTTTGGAACTATTCTCCTTGACAGGGATTGTGCTGGGAAAGACTCTAAGTTTGTAAAAAAAGCACTATAGAGGTGCTCTGAATGAATTAATGAATGAATTCCCGATTAGATATGACCCTTGTTCCTCTGACCATACCTGGACCGATAACAGAGAAAGGAACACGGAACGTCTCTCCATAGTCGTAAGTGCTTGAACGGATGGACAACTTCAGCGTACGGCAGTCGGCAAACACCAAAGAAGTATAATCATATGACGATCTCTCCTGGCGACAGAATACCTTGATTGTGCTAAAATTCAGTTCTGTCTCTCCTTCTGATACGCAACCGACCTGCAGAGACAGACAGAAGTCGACGTCCAGCATGAGTTTGTCACGTGTTTATTTTTGTCGTGTTTTGTTTCAATTTTAATATACCTTAATGCAGTTAGTGCAAGTGACTTTGCTTCGTGTCTTTACTCGCATTTCATATTAACGTTCACAAGGAGGAATGGACTTAAGTAAGTAAGTAAGTAAGTAAGTAAGTATATCCTTTATTATACCAATTGCTAACCGCATTTTGGTTTACAAGAGAATCACATTTATGTGTTGGGCGAACCTAACATGTCATAAAAGATTGGTGCGCTATCTATCCTCGGCATTAAGCGCATGCGTAAATCATCCGTAATATAAATGTTTTGCGTGCCAAAGTGTCCGCTTGTGGTATTACCCTATTGTGGGCTCTTGGGCGCAGTAAGTATGGGGTCTGTTTATCGGGGGCAGCAGTCCGTGTAGAACGTGCGATGGGTTATTCATAACGTCATTGAAGACTTGCAGGTGGATGGTCGAGACTCAATTCTACGGACTAGGGTGAGTCAAGTCGAAAGCCAAAACCGACACAGAACAATCTACGGAGGAAATTAGTCCTGGAAAACATGAATTATAATTGAAATCTGAAGACCAGAACAGACTTTGCAGAACGAAGTTTTGGTAGAAGCGTTTCAGAGTCTACGGTCAATGGAAAAAAGCGCCGTCCATGTTATGTTCAAAAGGAGATAGCCAGAAAACCTGATTAAGCACAGATAGGTCTCTGGAGTTAACAAAGACTGACGTTAATTTTGTTGATTGAAATGCAGGGTTTGTACACATTTAGCCCAATCTTGAAAGTTTTTCGCTTTTCTATGGGCAGCCAATGTAGTGATTTAAGTATCGGTGATATGTTTCTTGCCATCCAAAATGGAATTTGGTTAACGACGTTGGATAACAGAGTGGAAGTTAGATGAGGAGGAATTATCGAAGAAAAGGTAGAATTGAGTGTCATCAGCGTACAGATGGTGTTTCAGACTAGTTTGATTCAGTAAAACTGTAAGTGGAGTTTTACAGTAAAGGAATAGAAAGAGGCTAAGATCAGGGCCTTTTGGGACTTCACGGGTAATTGGTATTCGGTCCAATATTTTTCCATTGATGAAGATAGATTGCGTGTATGGAGTTAGATATGATTGGAACCAGTTTAGAGAGGGACCAGATACACCAAACCAGAGATGTCAAGTATCATGATCGACCGTGTCGAAGGCAGCAGATAAGTAAAGAAGAGCAAGTTCAGTTACTTTACAATTGCCAAAATAGAGCGGAAGCTGTCAGTGTGGATAGTGAGAAGAGCGATTTTCTGGAGTGGACTTTGAGATATGTTGAATTTTAATTCAGAAGTAAAGAATTTGAAGACAGGTGGGCATCAATTCGACTTTTAGCAAAATGCTCAAGAAGTTAAGAAATAAAATTTAAGTTCGTAATCGTAATCGTAATCTCCAAACTTCTAAAGAGCCACTCGAAAGCCAAGCGCAGGGCACCAGCTTATTCACGAGCGCTGAGATTGGAAAATATTGTGACATGGTGTCAGCGTCCGAGCATGGTCTCTTCAACAGAGGAGAGACGATACCATGGAAGAAACCTGCTGCAGAGGATCTATCAGCAAGCGACGGATTTAAAACATCAAAGAAACCAGAGTAATCATTAGATGAAAGTTCATTTGATACTAGAATACCATAGAATGTCAGTCTGATGTTAGATATCTTGTCACTAAAGAAGACGATGAATGAATGAGGCAAAGCGTGTTTTGAAGAGGTTTTGGGCAGTTCAGATGAATTCTACGATTGAAGACGTTCCAAAGGTACATCGAACAAGATGAGTTTTGAAAGCTTGGATTTGTGAGGTAGGAGGACTTATTCTTGGAAATAAGGTTACGAACAACTTTGCACTATTCTTTGCACGTGATAGAAAGTAAGTCGTGAACGTCGACAAGCGCGTTTAAGTTGGCTGCGATGGCGTAGAGTTTCGGCAATTTCAGAGTGGACGGCAGAGGAAAGGCGATTAGAAAGGGAACGAATGACATTACTGCGAAGACCAAACGGAACGAGGAATTTTTGGATCGTTTGTGATCAATTGGGTTCCTATGGGCTGTACGCTTAGGCTACTATCGCAACTTAGGCCAAGAACTTTAATATCTCAACTCTCTATCGGAATCCGTTGGTTGGATTCCACGTGTGTGATTGAACCTACGATAGGTGACTCTTACACTCTGTTCTTAATTGCAGGTAGCATCATTTAAGCATTGTAAGAAGTGTCTTTATGTGGTACTTAAAGACGCGACAATAAATTTCTAGGTAAGTAAATAGCTGACACGTATATCTTGACTTTGGATCTACAATTCACAAAAGAATGCGCGCAGCCTACCTTCAGACTTTCTCTGTCGCAGTCTTGGAATGACTGTAACAATTTACTCCACGATTCGGAGTAATGGGTGTTGAACCATATGTAACTCAAGTTATTGGCCGAGATGGTGTAAGTGCAGTTGACTGTCGCCAGATTGCTCGTTGGATTTCTTGGTAAGATGATGTCTCCCGAAGAATTGGTGAACAGCGTAGCACCACAGTCGAGCTCTAGAATGACAGATATATATTTCTGTTTTACGATTCTGATAACGTTTTGTCATGCCCTTTTCTCTCTGACTGCATCTGTGGTTGTCCAGCAATAGACACAATCGCTAAAACAGTCTGGGTGAGCGTTTATTGCTATTTGAGACTTAAAATGCACTTGTGGCCGGTTGCACGTACTATTTTGTAGAGCAATCAGATTGTAAGGTGCCCTAGCTGAGTGTAACGTGTCCTCTATTACTGTGACTAAACAGTTTTAGAGAATGTCCTGATCATGGACAACGTCACTGTACCTCAATCGTTGACCCTTCATTGCTTTAAATGTATGTCACATTATAAATGTCATCCAAGACGAATAAGTCGGCTCGCTTCATTTCGAATATTAATTATGTAGAATAAAATGTTAATTGATACATACATTTTCGTGTAATTATGTCTTGGGCATGTCAATTAGACGAGTCCTGTGTTCTATATTGAATCTGTCTAGACCAGTGCAACCTAATTCTAGGTTCAAATTATTATTCGGGTCCTGTAATAACTCCCACGGTAAATGTGTCTTTGAGAAGCACTCGTATCTTCTCAAAAGGGGCGTGACCAGCATGTCTTCCGTTGATGAACGTCAGGCTTGCCAATTTGGTGACTGTTGTGATTCTCGGCGTCGTGCGTTTCGTGTAGAAACTCATTCTTTCGTAGTCTTATGAAGTTTCGTCGAACAATCATACTTTGGTGTTGATCACAACTTTACAACGCTCTTGACTAAAGTTCCTTCAAGAGTTTGTTCGAATCGAAGCTTTCGATATAGTAACTGTTCAAGTTTGCAGATAGTAGCTCAAACGTTGGCTAGCATATCGTTGGAAGACTTATCTCGATTGCTCTCGACGATAAACTTCATAAAACGTTACACCCCTTTGGCAGGATAATTATCGGCGAACTTATTCGACTTTATAAAAACAGTTCTTAGTCGAAATTGTGACGATTCATCGACCGATCTGAGATGATTTAACCTCAAAACTCCCGATTTACTTTCGCCTTCCAACCGGAGCCGTTTCTCTTTCTCATCGTCACTATTTACCACTAACTGCCAAGTCATCCGGACCTTCAGTGCACGTGCGCCGTAGCCGTCAGTTGTCCATGACAGTTGGATTTAAAATTTGATCAATTAAATGTCTACAACGCGGCTGTGTAGCCACGCAGTTCATCAATTTTAGCCCCAACTTATTCTAGTTATCTCTATGTACTCACTGTTCCATTAATTTGACTAGTTACATCAATTGCTACTATTAATTAACTAGTATCTATTCATTGTTTATTCGCACCTACATACAACATATATAAATGGAAATGTTGTGTAATAGTCAAGGGCATCGTTACACTGACGGATGAGTCAGACATTTTAGGCCTACCCAGTTGGTTAGATATCTCGTCTTGTAACACGGATAGTACGGGTTCCAATCACCCTTGAAACTGTAACTCTTTATTGGCCTTAAACAATGCTATTCGCTTACCTTTGGATAATGTCATTAGTCATTTTTAAATTAAGAGATAATTTTTAGATACTAATATTTATAGGAAACAGTTAATTTTTAGACGATGAAAATAAGACGCATAAAATAAACTCTACGGCCTACCATGATCTCCTATCCTGTAGCGTATGGTAAATCCTCTATCGGGGGAAATATCGTTGTTGGAGAAATTAAAGATGACCCTGTCACAAGCGGGGAATCGTGTTCTGCTTGGATGTCCCACTCTGCATAACTTTCTGTCTGCAAGGGGATGAGCCATTGATGTTCCGTTGACCAAGCAAGTTATCTGTACAACGTACAATCAGTTAGCTTTGATACGGTAATTTATTATGAATAGATAAGGAACATTAACACACTTTATTGTGACAGTTTGAATGGTTTTTTAAATCAAGTTAATGTGCTTTAGTTAAGATGTCTCATTAATTGAGTTCCCACTATAATTATTAATTGATATGAGCTAATAATTGTATTTGATGCAAGATGTCATCAACACTAAGACTAATTGTCTCAATTACGCAGATGTAATTGTTATCCTGTACTGTAATTTTGCGATATAACACTAGCACATTAGAGGCGTACTTATGTGAACTATGCTTCAATAGATTAGAGTAGATATTGGAATGGACTCTAGCTTCCTTACAATTTAGGCTTACAACGAATGTATTAATAGTTGCATCACAGGTTGAATGTTGTTAAATTTAAGCTGTTTCAAAACGTGAACATTATCGGTCCTCTCACTCCTCTGAACAGATGCCGAAAAGTGGGTTCAAGCATTCGGGTCAGTGACTCAAAAGGCCCTATAACGGATAACGTGTAAGGATCTATTTTAAAAGTCTCAATGGCTCAAGTGCTTCTCGATTTAATGCGCTTCTGCAACTAGGAAGTTGAAAGTGTAATCGTAAATGTATAAGTAACTCTCTTTGCAAGAGGTGCTATATAAAGCGGATGTAAAAGCTATGATCACAATTACAACTGCATTTTTAACTATCAGTTTTATCGATGATGTTCTAAATATGCGGTGTGCTCGACAAGCGTTGCATAAATTTATTCCCAATTCTTGACAAATTCCAACATCTAAAACCCTTCCATCTTAATATGTGGATATTCAGATTAAATATCTGAATATTTTTCCAAGTATGACGCAATCGTTTGACCCCTACTGAGACCCTCGTATATCCAATATACGAAATGACATCATGTAAACCTGCATATATTCCACTCCGGTAGAACACATCACATGGACAAAAGGAGAATGCGAACTATTGAGAAGCAGTAACGCCGTTGCTCAGTGGATGGTCGCTCTGCCCAAGTAATTCATTTCTCTCGCTATGTCTAGCTCTAAGCTTCACTGTTTTCTTAGCTTTGTTTATTTTGCACACTCGTTTAAGAGTCCACAACAGATTATTGACAATGATTTTTGATGATAACCCAGGAGTGCAAGTGAAATATGTTTGACTACTTACTGTCAATGAACCTCTCTCACAGGATCTATACCGATTCCCGGAAACGAGGTATAGATAATCTATGCTGAGAGCGAAAGATTCGACGTGGTCGTTATCGATCGTGTACAGACAGTTGACATTTTTTGGATAATGAAAAGGTAATCGCAGAGTGGAGACAATTCCAGTTGGAGTTGAGAATGACGTATTCCCGCATATTTCATCTGGCAGAACAACAATGGTTTCTCATACTTTCCACAAGGCTTTTTCATTCACTCGCTATAATTGTCATCGTCTTTGTTAAGATTTGCCAACGAGCACGAAAGTTACCACCGCTATCAGCACTGACACCGCAACCTATAAAAATGCAACACTGCCTTCACCTCCGCTACCACCGCCAAGATAGACTCTGCTACCGACGCCAAACAACCATCACCTCGTAAACTACCACCATTTTACCACACCTTATATGAGTTCGGTGTGATTCTGTTGGTGCCAGCTGAAATGTTGTCCTTGAATACTTACGAGATCTGTGCTGTCTGATGCCAGGTTTGGATGGCCGTGAAACTCATCTCCATTCCGAGGTGAACTTATTGTACTGATTGTACTTTGCCATGCAAAGCACTTGGAGGAAGCAACGTCTTAACGTTTCATTTGTTGGGCCGCCCACCTGGAAAAGCTTTCCTTCAGATGATCTGCATATTCTGTTAACCAAAGCCTCTGCTTAGACCTTCACAACATTTCAATATCAGCATCACCAGGGTTGTTCTGGGAGCGCCATTGAGTAGATGTGTGGTAGAAGCGCTATATAAGTGTTCAGGGTGAATGAATGAGTGAACGAACGAATGAATGAACGAACAAATGAATACAAGATTTGATACGAAACAGGAACCTTAGGCCATACCTTGTCTGACAGCAAGAAAAGGAATACGGAACGTGTCTCGGTAGTCGTAGGTGTAGGAGCGGATGGACAACTTCAGCGTACGACAGTCGGCAAATACCAGTGGACTCCATTGACTATAATACGCTGATGGACCGCGATGACAGAATACCCTGGATGTGTTAGGATTCATTTCCGTCTCCCCTTCTGATACGCAACCGACCTGCAATTGAACACACAAGTCGACGTCCGCGATCTTTAGTGGTTTCAGTAACTTCTTGCTATTTGTCTGCATGCATTTATATAGCGGCATATGTATGCATGTATCTGATTATTGTTCAGCGCCTTTTTGGGAAGATCGCAAGGCGCTAAACACGGTTATACAATATACATGTATAAAAGATCTGATTAGGTGTGACTAAGGATAGTTTCCAAACGCAAACTGAGCTGTATTTGGAATGATAGGACGATTTTAACGCAAGACTGATGTTTGGTGACACTATCTTCTTCTTGTGGTTCTCTGCCTCTTCGCCAAGTTCAAATGTCCGACGTCGCCACTCCTCTCTTTGTTGGGCCTCATCTTTCAGCTTCCTGTCATCGTTTGTCATCATCCAATCCAGCATCACCTGCCTCGGTCTTCCTCTTGTCTTCCTCCCCTCCAATTTTTCCTTCAATGACCGTTCTTAGTAGTGAGTCTCCTCTCAGCGTGTGCCCGATCCATTTCCTTTGCCTCTCTCTTATTGTGCGTATAAGGACTCTCGTCTCCAATAATTATTCCAACACTTCTTCATTTGTTATATGTTGTCCAGCTGATTTTTTCCATTCTTCTCCATGTCCACATTTCGAAAGCTTCCAGTCTTCTTATATCCGTTTTTCTCATTGTCCATGTCTCTGACCTATACAGCACCACACTCCATACTAGTGTCGTTATCATTCTTATCTTCAGATTCCTGTTTAGTTTGCATCAGTGTGCATTTATTAAGGGCCACTATCTAATGACTAAGCATCAACTGATAGCGCTGAACAATTTTAGGTGAATTGTTCAAGGTCCCTACACAGCTACCATCTCAGGAGAGCTCAAACCAGTAATTGCACGTAAGAAGGCTAGCGCTTTAACCAATCCGCTATCGTATCCTACAGGGTGAACGATTGATGTTGCTCTAGTTTTAAAATTCACAGTAGAATGCAAGTAGCCAACCATCAGATTTTCTCTTTCACAGTCTTGGAATGACTGTAACAACTGCGTCGTTCGAGTGAAAGAGGTGTTGAGCCAAATAGCACTCGTACGATTTATCAAGATGGTATAAGTACAGTTGACTGTCGCCAGATAGTTCGTTGGACTTAGTGGTAAGCTGATGTTTCCCGAGGAATCGGTGAACAGCGTAGCACCACAGTCGAGCTCTATAATGACATCAACATATTTTAGTCTTACCATTCCTGTAAATTTCCTGAAGGCTAAGGTCTCTCTGACTGCACAGATTGCAAAGTTCTGGACCAAAATCGCCAAAACAGACTGTGATGCAGCTAGAAATCACGTGTGGCCAGTTGCATTGGGTTGGGTTTAAAATGATCTGATATTTTTGCGCTCTAGCTGAGGTAGAAGTCACAGTTTGAGGGCTGCAGTAGTTGTAAAAGCGCATTCTAATATTATGTTCAAAAGTTGGCTGAAGGACCTGTTCTTCTAAAGGCACTGTGCAAACCAAAGGTTGCATACAGTATCTCCTCACCATAGTTGTTAAAAACGGTAAAAACAAAATAAAAAACAGAAAAAACGTCGTTTTCTCCAAAATATAAAAAACCGAAAAACGAGCAAAACACGGAAAAGAAATTTTTTGACTTTCTAACATCTTGCACGTCATTTTAAAATTAAAAAACCTTGTTCACACAATTTAATTTTAATCACCAAATAACACAATTTTTTAGTAAACACCAAGTAACACTAATCTACAACAATTATTTTCATTTTCATAAGTTTGGTTTAATAAGAAATTGAGAAATTAAAAATATTAAACTCTTTTCAAATTTAAATTGTAAACATTAGTCCACATAAGTCATTGTTAACATAAACAATTAAAAACTAAACTTGGTAAGAATAGAGTGTATTTAATTAATATGGAATAATTTCTCTTTTCCAGAATTGACTATTGCAATTCTGTTCATTTAGGCCTTACCAAGGTCCGCCTGTCTCCTATCCAGTCAGTTCTAAATACTGCTGCCAGATTGATTGCTCGCCTTCCTAAATTCTCCCATATCTCCTCGTTTATAATCAATCAATTGCACTGGCTTCCTCTCACAGCTCGAATTCAGTTCAAAGTTCTTGTCCTAAAATCCAAATTGGACACTGCTCCTAAATATCTAAGGGATCACATTCGCTCCCCTCTCTTCAGTTTCTCATCGACCTCTCCGCTCCTTAGTCAGGCATACTCTTTTTGTTCCACGAGTTAGGACCAGTACGGCCCAAAGTAGATCTTTTGCCACTATTAGGCCCTCTCTATGGAATGCTCCTCCGTCCTCTCTACGTGTTACCATTCTTTCTGGGTCTCTTCCTACAGCCTTCTCCCTACACAAACCCTTCTTCTTCTCTATGGGTTCTCGCACTGGGAGCGCTATACTGAATGGCCACTGCTGTGAGCGGCGCTATATAAATTAACAAATACAACACAATACAATAAAATAAGTAATTTTATCAGTCATTCGGAAATTACATTGTACAAAGACAACATTTCACATTTTCGATAACTTAGAAATTCAAATAATATTTATAGATTTTATTTCCTGTACTGTGCTATTTAGGCCTATTTATCAACTGATGATTAAAATAGTGACGTAAATTAGATTAATCCTTGAGAGGACGGAAGGGATATCAGAAATAAATGAAACATAACAGATAATAAGAGACAGTAAATAAATAAAGTTACATAAAAAATAAAAAACGAAAAAACGACGTTTTTTGAGAAAAACCGAAAAAAACCGTTTTTTAACAACAATGCTCCTCACACAGATTTCATTCTACGTTTTATCATTGGTTGATATTTCTTGAGGATTTGGTCATGCAAGCAACTGTAATTAGTACAGTTTAATTCGACGATGTCTCAGTTTACAACATAAATGTTAAAACCGGTTTTTCGTTTTTTTTATTTCTCTTTTAAAATTTCGTTTTTCCAAGTTTTATTTTTCGTCACGTTTTATCGTTTTTCATTTTGTGTATGCAAATTTATTTATTTATTTACTGTCTGTAGGCCTAATCATTAGGGCATAGCAAGAAATATGTTTTGGTTAAAAATGAACTTTGGCACAATCAGAAAGGTTGCTCCTGTCCCTAAACATAAGTATTTAAGAAAGATTGCATCAAATTTATGGCATCTAACTTTGCAGCCGAGCAACCAAAGTTTTGTCTACTTTCGCAGTTATAAACCATGGCAAAAAAGACATGTACTGTGGAAATACCTTATTAAAAATGGCGTTAAAACTAGAAAGAAAAGTTCCTGCCCCGTATAATTATGGTGTGCTTCCGAGTTGCCATAAAATCAGCTACCTGTAATTGCAACTGTTAGGAAGTTTTACATGATTAGAAAATCAGAACATTCAAAATCAACTCCGGCGTCAAAATTGCGAAGGAAGTTGCTACAAATGTCATTGATGTCTGAATTAAAGCTGGAATTCCCACTAGCACCTTAAGATCCACGGAATACAAGTTGGAAGATTTGCATAAAGAAATAAGGAATGTGATGAAAAAGAAGGCATAAAATTAAGAAACAGGCATTAAAGAGCTCAGAGTGAATAGCTCGAAATTGTTTAGGGAAAGCTCTTACCGCTTGTCAGTCGCTTGATGTCGTAAGTTTCAAATTAATTTATGGAGGTTTGCCAGAAATTACAGGTTTTCAGAGTTTGAGTAAAGATCAACGTTTCCTCTATGAAATGTGTTTGGCTGTTGAAAGTGGATCGATTTCAGAAAGTTTAATTAGCAGAGAGAATGGAAAGATAGCCTACAGTCATTGGCTTACTACTGCTAATAGGTTATTACGCCTTTACGTATCGAAATCCCAACCATCTCAAAGTTTATTTTTTACATTAGCAGAATACATTATCAAAGTATATATGCTCCTATTTAAATTGAAATAAAGCTGAAGCCCTAGTGTTATGATGGTGCTACTCATTTATTGAAAGCTATTCATTTGTCACGTTCTTACCATCCATTGAGAGTTCGTTGATTAATGTATTCAACAGAATGGTCATTGGTCACCCAGAAAATGTGTTACTGAATATGATGAGTGATGAGAGAAAACACATAGGAGATCTGGCAGCCAGCAGAATTAAAGTAGAAAGGGAAGCTGATCGTTGTCACCATAGCGGTTCTGGTGACGTTACAAAATTCACAGTCCCGAAAGACAGTTTTGAAGCCACTGACTACTTACTTTGAGCTAGTAAAGTGGTTGGATTTTCACAGACGTGAACCTCCTATAACTTGCGAGTTTACGGAAAATGACCGCGAGGAAGCCATTAAAACTGGCAGTATGTCAGATCTTGAAAATACCCTTGCTTCACGCAAGAAGTAAAGAGCCATGTCAAAGTTGTTACAGAGGCAGCAGGGTCAGTTTGTGCAAAGAACGTAGAGAAGGCTGCATTCGAGCAAAGCTCGAATCCCGCAAAAACATGGCCAAATATACCACAAAAGTGATTGGAAATCATATTGTAAGTGAAACGTATTGTGTGCTTGGGAAATTTTTTGCGAAGTAGGGCCTAAACGTAATTAAGGATCCGATTACAACTTTTGTAACCTTAACGGATTATTCCATGTATTATATTCGAATATTGTATTGCTTGTATCTCATTAATGTCAGAATTGTCAAAGAAATTAACCTGTTCTATAAAATCCAGCTTACAATATTCATATAATTACTACTTCAGTTAATAAAATAATCAAATTTCAACGGTGTTATTTCGGTACCTCAATAGACGCATTGTGCGGTATATTGCAATAACTTCAGAGCCATGGCGGCAAAGTTAGGCATCACACTAAGCACATAATATCTATACCAGACGCTATCCTATGCATAGGAGCAAAAAATTAACATATGCCATACATAATCTGTTCTGGTCACTATGCCCTACTAATCATTTATTTTATTTTATTTTTGTCTGACATCCCTTACGTTACCTCCGTACTTTCAAGGATTCTGCTAATTTACGTCACTGTTTTATGTCATCAGTTGAGAAATAAATAGAACAGTACAGGAAATAAAATTTATAAAAGTTATTTGAATTTCTAAGATATCCAAAATGCGAAATGTTGTCTGTGTTCACAGTAATCTCCGTTTTACTGATAAACTGACTGATTTTACTCCTTATCAAGTTCTTATAAAGTCAAAATTGTAAGTACGATTTTTAATTAAGTACACTCTATACTTAAAAAGTTTAGTTTAAGATTTAATTCCTTATGTCAGCATGGACTTATGTGGACTTATGTTTACAATTTAAATTTAAAAAGATTTCAATATGTTTAATTTCTCAATTTCTTATTAAACCAAAGTAATAAGAAAAAAATAATTGTTGTAGATTAATGCTACTTGATGTTTACAAATAAAGTTGCGTTATTTGTTGATTAAAATTAAATTATATAAACATGGTTTTTAATTTTAAAATGCAGTAGAAGACATAACAAAGTCAAAGTCAAATTGTTTTGTTTTCTATTTTAGCCAGTTTTTTCAGTTTTTTTAAGCGACGCTTTTTCGTTTTTAAGAACTATGATTTACATCGAACTCAAATTTCAATTTATTTCTCATCAATCAATCAATCAATCAATCATAGAATTTATATAGCGCCTCTTCAAGGGCTCTACTCATAGTAGAGTCCTAGTTATTTCCACATAATTCTAGTTGTGGCGAACTCGGGTTTGGTGCGGGAAGGCTACTCGTGGGAGTACCTGACTTCCGTCGTATCAGGCTACAGCGTAAGTGCCGTATAGGTGCGAAGATGGTAGGTCGCTGTCTCCCACGGGCGAGGCTGGGATCCTTTCAAGTCACCAGGTAGCCAGGGAAACCCAGGACCTCGGTCAGGCTGTACTCGCTGAGTCCGGCTCTTGCTTTTTGGCGAATAGTCTTACTATAGCCAAACAACGTTGATGATTTACAATCTTCCTCTTTAATGAGTTCACAAACGAGAAGGTTAAATTTCGGAACAGAACGTTCTTGCCTAACTATCGAACGTATAATTAAATTGCTAGGTAAAAGAAACCTCTAACGCTCAACTAAATTCTTCGCAATGTCTTTGCTGAAAATACAACTGCAAATTCTACAGTAGTCGACGATAGTTCACTGTAACGACTGACGCAACTTCACATAGCAACTGGAAAACTACTCTCTCTTGAGCATGCAAACCACGGCCTTTATATACCCTTCAGCGGTGGCAAAAGTAAGGCGCGAAAACAGTCTTAATGCATTGCGGTGCACATCAGTTTAGCACCGGCCAATCTCGCCCATAGTAAAATTGGCGCCCAATTACCAAATCTGCACCGGTGCTAGTTCCTGATATAATTTAAAGGTTGCCCCTAGCAACCACCCAGCTATCCGCACCGATCCTGAGGCGCTACATAAACTCGGAGTGATTTTGTGACGTCAGACAATGCGTGACCCATAGCAACCTCTAAACTTTAGCGCAAGAGCAAACCGCCGCCATAAATTTCATTGCCGTACCCTTAATAACCTCTAAAACCGCTCCGGTGCGAGTTTGCAACGTCATACAATACGTTGCCCTTGGCAACGATAGATTTCACGCACCGGGGTCGTCGTCAATAGCAACGCCATACAAATTGAACTTAACTACCCTAAAACTAACACCGGTTAATCATTATGCGATAAAATAACGTCAATAGCGTTCATCATCAAACTGAAACGCCCGTAGGCCTATAAATTAACGTACAGTATAACTGAACGGTTTTCGCCACATAGTGAACATTTCGAATTACAAAACGAGTTCATACCAGCGTTATCATCCGTAGAGTTTGAATTCTCTGTAAACAAACCACACACAGGTAAGACACAGATTATACATGTTTAGTAATTGCATTCAAGAATCAGTAAACTGTGTCGCCAATCTTCAACATTATAATAAAATGAACATTCCGAAAATACGAAACAATCATTGTAATGTAAATTCCAGGGCAACCACAATTGCTCTAGACTTGCTTTTAGTAAAAGAAACGGAGTTAAATGACCAACGGTAAATCCTAAATCTCTGATATGAATAATAGAGAGTGACATGGGGAATTTCCCCGCGGGGAAACCGCGGTAACCGCGGTAAATCCCGCGGTAATGGGGACAACAATTGCGGTAATGCCGCGGTAATGGGGACAAAATTTGCGGCAATACCGCGGTAATGGGGATTACTCTCACGGTAATACCGCGGTAATGGGGAATGAGCCGGCAATAAACCCGGGTGATGTTAAGAACTTGAGAACTGATAAGAAGATTTTGTTATTTCCTGAAGCCTACTAGTCAGAAATAGTCAGGACTTGGTTAATGCAAACTCTCGATTAGATAATAACCGACTAATGCAGTCAGCAATACAAATTGCTTTGCAAGCTAAAAAGGTTATTTTTTAAATTTGAATTGGTGTAAACTTTTGCGGGGAATGTGATGTTGTCCTGCGGGGATGGGGTGGGGTGGCGGAGAAAACCTGCGGGGATGGGGCGGGAATGGGGACAGACCATGCGGGGATGGGGCGAGGATGGGGACGACTTACTTGTTGCGGGGAGGGGATGGGGACGAGATTGTCTCCCCGCGTCACTCTCTAATGAATAACTTATCACAATTTTTAGTTCGTCCAAAATATTTTGGAAATGATGGGGTTAGCAGTGGCTGTACTACTGACGTCAAAACTTGACATGATCTCTCCAATCCTTAAAATTTTCTCTACCATATAGACCGTCTAAATCGACAGAATCATGTCTAGTTTTCGCGCATATAAACACAACAACGTGCCTCCTCTGGATGAGACTGTAAAAATAAACATAGTAAATTAACATCAAATACGTCGTTGAAAGTAATATAATTAACATTTGGTGCGATGTTTGCAAGTTTGTTTTAAACGGAAAATGTAATAAGTTTTATTAAAACTAAAAATAAGTATAGTGTTAAACGTCGCCTATGCAATTTAACGTAACATGTTCTCTGAAAAGAATGCAATCAGGTTGATCAATGATCATGCTTCAAATAGAACACTTTATATCAATATTGAGAAGATATGTTTTGTTTTGCTACAGCATGGTAAGTGACTAATGTAAAAAGAGCGAGTCTTAAGGTCAGCTGAAAAATCGTTTGGCCATTGTCAGCATTTAAGTGTGGATTTCGCAAAAGAGATTTTATTACTGCATGAAATATTATATGAAACAAACAGTTACCAACTAACCGGCCACGGTGTACTCTATCATAAATCCGACGCCGCTGTAGGTCAAGCCAGCAAAGAATTCTAGCGTCAGAGAGCTACAGTCGACAAACCGCAGTGCAGATGTCCACTTAATAGCGCCACAGTATTTCCTGTTATTGTACGGATTCGTTTTCGTTGTTTCGTTACAAGTGATCTATATATCATATTCACAGATGAAAACCAAATTTATATATAACCAATTTAAACGTGACGCATTTATAAGTTGGAGTGACAGTCTATTAGTTAGCGTGCTGCATTGCAGATACACAAACCAGGGTTTCAAATCTCCGCCATAAATGATGATGATGATGATGACGACGACTATAATGATGAAGATGATAATGATTTTGGGAAAACAACCGCGGAACATACTATATTGGCTTTCAGTGTTACCTTTACTTAAAACCTTTCCAAAAAACTTCTATGATTGTATTGGATCGTTTCAAACAGAAAACATTGCAGAATAATTTCTGTACTTGTGTATTATGCACAGCCTAACAGGATCACAAATATATGAACTTCTTTTAAACATATTTTATATTTATTAGGATTTAAATAGCGTCCCTTCAGGACCATCTACTCAGCATATCACCGTCGTGCTCTGCAATGGCTTTATCAACAATATTATACCGTAGTGTTAAAGAGTTTAGCTGGCAGTGAAATAATATTAATGAAAAAGAATTGACATGTTTACTACTGACCTTTAACCAATTCTTTACGCAGTAACCCGCTGAATTTGGCGCTTCCAACTCGAAGTGTTTAAACTTGAGTTCAACAAAACTGTTGCGACCAACATCGATGGAATAAGTGCAGCCCCGATTGTTTGGATACGGAAAAGGAAAGTTCGGGGATGTAACGAAACCGTTCGGACCAGAGTACGAAGTGTTGCCACAGTCCGACTGGCCTGAGAAGTCATTAACATAATTATGTAGAAGAATTCATCAAATTAGACCAACACTTAAAAATCTAATGAATTAAAAATATGCAACTTTATCTGGGCCTTGTAAAATTAAATTTAGGAATTTAGGCCAAATTTCGAGCGAGGACACTTGAAGTGTTTACAACATTTTTTATTATTAAAGATTAAATTTTAAGAAATCAGACATAGCGCGAGATTGTTTCGCTCATGGTGCCGCTAAGTGAATGCTTGGAAATCACATCCCACAAACTTTTTCTTTCGTTGGCCAATGGTTGAACACTGGATATTAGTGTTCGCGCGTCGCTAAACCCCTATAACAAAGTGCGCTACATAAATAACAAAGTGTTGAATGAATGCAGATCATGAACAGGAGCACCAGAATGAAAGCCTATCTTCAAACACTTTTAGTTCTTGAATGCATTGAAACCCACGATAATTACTGAAAGAGTTAACTTTCGTTTAGCGTGTTGGTCTGTCAGAGCCGAAGTTCTGAGTCATTAGTAGACGAAGACAGATTCAAAGCTTTTGTCCCAACAGCACCCTAAGGAAACTAGACACTTGCCTGACGATGTTATCTTGTACCAGATTTTGAATCCTCCACTGGTCAAGGAAGAGTCAGTGACGAAGTTCAGTGTCAGAGAATCACAATGGTAAAATCTTCGAATTTGAGACGTTTTTTCTCCGCAGAATTTTCTGTTCCCGAAATATTGCTTATGTGACTCATAATTATAGCATCCAGAGCCAGAGGAGCTTATCTATGAAAGTAGAACATAATTATATTCAACAGACTGAGCGCTCATGTCAGACTGAGTAACTAACTGATTTTAATGTTTTAATAAACAGACTCACTGAATGGTGGTCTAGCGAATTAATAACGATTGGTTGCTCAATCGGATGACCAGTGTTATCATGCTTAGAGTGATTGACTGAGTGAATTGTGCGTTCATCTATTAAACGATATGCTTATAATTTCTAGCGATTAATTTCATTTATATTTCAATGTAATTGAACACTTTTCAGCGTCTCACAAAAGCTGTCAGACTAGACACCAGCGCTATGTGAAGCTAAGTCCGCAAGAGGAGTTAGTTTGTTTGGCGACAGGTCAGAATCCGGGAGATATGAAGCCGCAGAAACAACGTGGTGATACGGTAGAAGTCGTTGATGATGGTGGTCATGGGATTGTGAAGAGAGGAAGTAGAAGCTGAGTTCGGTTGTTAGTCTCAAATAAAAGCTAGCGCAGGTAGTTCAGATTGATAGGCGAGAAAGGAGATGAATAATAATAATAATAATAATAATAATAATAATAATAATAATAATAATAATAATAATAATAATAATAATAATAATAATAATAATACGAATAATCTTCGTTTAATGTTTCAAAACTGACAATTAGTCTACGTACAAATCAGTATGAAAGGATGATCACAAGCTATTACAGGAGTCGAACATATTATCTGTATACGGCAGCTTTGCAAGGTGCCCATCACGTCCTACATCTCATTTTACCAACGCGCCATTTCGCGAATGATAGTCTGAGTGGACCTTTGGGAGGGTTGCGGGAAGCGATCCCGCTACCTACTGCTCTTCACGCCAGTGATGGTACCACTACACCATGGACCCCCAAGCGAACTGGTCGAGCTCTTGTTTTATGGAGGTCTTTCTAAAGAGCTGGCGCAAGGTAGACTATGGAGTGGTTGCAGAATTTGAATGAGGAGGAGGCTGGAGAAACGAGTAGATCTTGGCTGTTGGATATTGGATAATATAACATAACTGGGCGTTTTAATTGGTTCAGATGACATCGGATATGTGTTAGAATAAGTGCAAGTTAACATTGAATGCTTAATGGCCCATTCTTAATAGATTTAGTTTCCTCTAAAATGCTACGACACTGCTCTCTGAAACAAAACTATCATCGAAACCACTCAAAAATTCTACAACTCTGAGTATCTGAAAACTACTAACCAATAGCCAATCGTAATGGCAGATGTCCATATATGAATTATGGGGTGTTCCTTCTATGTTGAATGAATAGAAATAGAGTCCAACCATTTTCGTTCGATCGACAGCGATAGAGTAGACGTGGTCTACGTTGTGCGGATAGGAGAGAGGGAATTGCGGTGAAGTTATGAATCCAGTTGGACCAGTGAGAGACGTATTACCACGAACTTTAACTGGAACATAAAAAATTGCATACAGCTTCCAAAGTGTTCTATCATCTAAGTCCCTAGTTTATCGGTTTATCTGATTCGCAAGGTGAATGAAGCTTGTGTAACTTTAATTCTACTTGTAAAAGAGTATTATGTATAGCTGTTGAAATAAATAGGATGTAAAATTGGATTTTATGCACTAACATGCATCTATATATAGTAAATTTAAAAATTAAAGTTTTGAAACATTGCAAAGTAATTGAAAACACACCAATCATGTTGCTCCTCGTTTAAATCCTTCTTAGGCTATGTAAGAATTTAAGGTCTGCGCCGAATCAGTTGGAAGTTGAGAATATACACTTTACTTACCGAGGCCTACTTACTGTATATGGAGGCCTTAAGTTGTGTATCATCAGAACACGACATGAAAGAAAAAGAGCATCATACCTTGCGTAGAATGTGTTGTATTTCCTATAACAAGCGTATGATGTTCGATAGTAGCTTTATGAAAGATATTAACCTACATCATGGCTACATGTAGGCAATTAGACTCTACACATGCACAAAGTTTCGGGCGTGCATTTATTATGAAAACTAGTTACAGATACAGGACACCATGGGAAATATTCATACTGAATTTACACTCAGTGGCAGACATGCATCCAAACTTCCACATACATATTCGTTTTGTTCAACTGATTTTCAGACAGATACATTGACTGGCTGGCTGACCGGTTGGATTGATGGATGAAGGGATGGATTGATGGATGAAGGGATGGATTGATGGATGGATGCATAGATGGATGCTTGGATGGATGAACAGTATGAATGGTATTTGTATCGTATTGTATCGTATTTAAGTATTTGTAAAGCGCCTTTCGTAGGGTGAATCGTTCAGAAGCGCTCCCAGTGTGCTAAGCCTGCGAAAATAAACAGGTTTTGAGAAAAGCGAAGGAAGAAGAGAGACTGACAGAGAGAATTTTAGAGCGAATTTGTGAGTGGATTGATGGATGGATGGATGGATGGATGGATTGATAGATGGATGCATAGATGGATGATTGGATGGATTAACACCGTTAATGCTATTTGTGAGTGGATAGAGCGGTGGATGGATGACAAATGGCAAACTTTCGGGCTTTAAGAAGGAAACCTGGCCACTTGCCTGGCGACGTTATTGTGTACCGGAGTTGAAATTCTCCTTTGTTGACGGAAGTGTTAGAGAAGAAGTTTACTGCCAGAGAATCACAGTTAGAATAGTTTAGTAACATTGGCTTTGGTTTTTCTCCGCAGTATTTGCTGTTCTGATTTGGGTTTGCCAAAACAGAACCACTGTCCAACAAACAGCTTACCTGTCAAAATAAAATAGAAAAATGCACGACTAATGAATTGATCTTAGATTGTAATTAAGAGGCCGAGTCATTAGTTCGTTTGCCGACGGGCTAAATTGGTCAATCATTGAGTCATATTTCGCTGATTCAGTGAGCGATTGCTTGATTCGACCATACGTAGATTTATTGCTCTAATGAAAAATCAATTTATTGTGAGAATTGGGTCTAGGACTTTACCCCCGGCCATTAGAATCTGCCAACAGTGAGGTAATGGCAGAGGGGTAATGTCCTACGAGGGGTAATGGTCGGGGGTAATGGCAGGAGGTAATGGCAGGGGGTAATGGGCCGGGGGTAAAGTCCGGATACCGTGAGAATTACTGTTGGAATTGTGTAAGATATCTGCCTTGAGTATTGAGATTTATCTCATTATTATCAATGATTGGGTACGCATGGATATCGGAATTGAGAAGGAAGAGAAGTAGTTGAATAAGTATAAGTTTAACGATCAAGTTTGACCTAGATACGACTATAAGTTTAACGATCAAGTTTGACCTAGATACGACTATAAGTTTAACGATCAAGTTTGACCTAGATACGACTATAAGTTTAACGATCAAGTTTGACCGAGATACGACTATAAGTTTAACGATCACTTTTTGGCGGGTATGGGTACGAATAGAGTATATCTATTTATAGCCTAGAAACCGACTATAAGTTTAAACATCAATTTCCTCCAGAACGACTATAAGTTTAACCATCAATTCAGAACGACTATTAGTTTAAGCACCAATTCAAAGGTCAATCGATGACATCAACCAGAAACAGACAACCTCTAAAGCGGTGGGAGGGGCATTTCAAGGTTCGCTCTTGGTAGGGCCAGCGCCTGCCCCCATCCCTTGCAAGGTCACATTTGTTTTTACCATACCACCATTCTCAAACTCATTGAATATTCATTAACCACAAAGTGGGCAGCATTTTACAGCAGGCCATTCGGTTTGCGCTTACATCTTTTCAGATGGTTTTCCATTCTTTACATTTCAGACCTTGTGGATTGCAAATTTAAAATTTCAGAACTTCAGCTTTGCGTCGTTTAGCTTTCAGAGTTTTAGATATCTCTGTTTTGGTATAACTTTGAAAAAACGACTTGTCCTTTTTTCAAAGAAGACACCATCATACCAAAACAGAGATATGTCTGAAAGCTAAAACAAAGGTCTGAAATCACCAGGTCTAAAGAATGGAAAACCATCTGTTCTTAAATTTTAAAGTTGCAAACGAGAAGATGGCAAATACGAAGATCTGAAAATTTTAAAGATGCAAACGTGAAGATCTCAAATAAGAAGTTGAGAAATTTTAAAGTTGCAAACGAGAAGATCAGAAATTTTAAAGTGGCAAAAGAGAAGATCCGAAATTTTAAAGTTGCTGTGAAGAAGTTCAGAAAATTTAAATTTGCAAATGAGAAGATCAGAAATTTTAAAGTTGTAGTGAAGAAGATCAGACATTTTAAAGTTGTAGTGAAGAAGTTTAGAAATTTTAAAGTCGCAAACGAGAAGATCAGAAATTTTAAAGAAGCCATGAAGAAGTTCAGAAATTTTAAATTTGCCATGAAGAAGTTTAGAAATCTTAAAGTTGCAATGAAGAAGTTCAGAAATTTTAAAGTCGCAAACGAGAAGATCAGAAATTTTAAAGTTGCCATGAAGAAGTTCCGAAATTTTAAAGTCGCAATGAAGAAGTTCAGAAAAAAAAAATTTGGAAAACCACCAAGTGTGAAATTTTTAAAGAAACAAACCTGACGTTCTGAAATTTTAAAGTTGAAAACCACACCACCTGAAATCTAAAGGATTGTAAACCACAAGTTCTGAAATTTTAAATTTGCAGACCTGACGTTCTGAAATTTTAAAGTTGAAAACCACACTACCTGAAATCTAAAGGATTGAAAACCGCAAGTTCTGAAATTTTAAATTTTGCAAACAAGAAGCTCTGAAATTTTAAATTTTGCAAACAAGAAGCTCTGAAAATAAAATTTTGAAAACCACCAGGTCTGAAATCTAAACGATGCAAACCAGAGTGTCTGAAATTTTAAATTTGGAAACCACAACTTCAGAAATCTAAAGGATTGAAAACCACGACTTCTGAAATTTTAAATTAGCAAGCAAGAAGTTTTTAAATTAAAATTTTGAACACCACCAGGTCTGAAATCTAAAAGATGCAAACCAGAGTGTCTGAAATTTTAAAGTTGCAAATGAGAAGTTCAGAAATTAAAATTTTGAAAACCACCAGGTCTGAAATTTTAACGTTGCAAATGAGAAGTTCAGAAATTAAAATTTTGAAAACCACCAGGTCTGAAATTTTAAAGTCGCAAATGAGAAGTTCAGAAATTAAAATTTTGAAAACCACTAGGTCTGAAATCTAAACGATGCAAACCAGAATTTCTCAAATTTTTAAAGATGCAAACAAGAAGGTCTCAAAATATAAAGGATGTAAAACCACAACTTCTGAAAATTTAAATTAGCAAGCAAGAAGTTCTGAAATTAAAATTTTGAAAACCACCTGGTCTGAAATCTAAAAGATGCAAATCAGAGTGTCTGAAATTTTAAAGTTGGAAACCACAACTTCAGAAATCTAAAGGATTGAAAACCACGACTTCTGAAATTTTAAATTAGCAAACAAGAAGTTCTGAATTAAAATTTTGAAAACCACCAGGCCTGAAATCTAAAAGATTGAAAACCAGAGTGTCTGAAATTTTAAATTTGGAAAGCCCGACGTCTGAAATCTAAAAGATTGAAAACCACAACTTCTGAAATTTTAAAGTTGCAAATGGCTAAATGGTGAGAGCTGTACTGGCATGCTAGCGCAAACACAGCCTGTATTGGCTTCCACACTAAGCGTAAAAGGAGGAAGGCTAAAAGAATATTCATTGAGATTTGATCAACCTTGTAAAACAATACATGTGCAGCTACACGAGCAAAGTCTAGCTGCACTGGCGTGCAAGCTTAAAGTTGGTCTAAGTGTGAGTGTCTAAAACATTGACAGCTTGGCTGTACAATGAAACAGTGTAAAATGAGCATTGCAAATGACGAGTTCCAAATTCAAAAACCATGCAATTTGTGCCTAATGCCTAATAAATTAGCCTTAGTGCGCATTGAAGGAGATTGCTAGCACAATGCTGCGCACCTATGTGTAAACGGGCAAATGCATCGTTTATAGCAGCTTGCCTATAGAGTAAATGTTTGCAATTTGTATTTAATGAATAATAAATTGGGCTTAGTCAGCCATGTAAAACCATGCAAGTCCACCTACAAGAGTTAAAAACCCAAGTTGCTGACTTTAAATTTAAGACACTTGATAATTCTAGATAGTACAGTTTGAGGCATACCTAAATGTAAAAGCACGTTACGCAAAAGTGCTTAGTGAGCATAATACATGCTGAGAAGTGAAAAACGGCTTGATCGCTCTATTTCCATCCTTTTTCTATAATTCAAGCTAAATACAAGGGCTTTTCAGTGAGTGTGAACTCACTAAACACATGCTTATGTGAACCCTATTGAAAACTATGTAACTCTATTTAACTCTAGATAAGTCCCTTATTCTATAATTTCAGCTAAATGCATGGTCTTGTTGTATAAGAGTAAAATCTAGTAAGCCTCAAAAACACAATGCAAGAGCTAAATAATCAATGCTAGAGAGCATATAGAGTGTGTGTGTTTGAGTGTTTGAGTGTTTGTGTGTTTGTGTGACGTCAAACCCTAGGCAAGTACAAACGCCTAATCGGAAACCTTGTGAAAAACCACCGTGTTTCAGTGTCCTTGTGAAAAGCTACAGTTGTATGGAACGCTTGTGAAAAGATAGTGGGTTTCGGTGTGTGTGTGTGTGTGTGTGTGTGTGTGTGTGTGTGTGTGTGAGAAAAGATGTAAGCGCAAACCGAATGGCCTGCTGTAAAATGCTGCCCACTTTGTGGTTAATGAATATTCAATGAGTTTGAGAATGGTGGTATGGTAAAAACAAATGTGACCTTGCAAGGGATGGGGGCAGGCGCTGGCCCTACCAAGAGCGAACCTTGAAATGCCCCTCCCACCGCTTTAGAGGTTGTCTGTTTCTGGTTGATGTCATCGATTGACCTTTGAATTGGTGCTTAAACTAATAGTCGTTCTGAATTGATGGTTAAACTTATAGTCGTTCTGGAGGAAATTGATGTTTAAACTTATAGTCGGTTTCTAGGCTATAAATAGATATACTCTATTCGTACCCATACCCGCCAAAAAGTGATCGTTAAACTTATAGTCGTATCTAGGTCAAACTTGATCGTTAAACTTATAGTCGTATCTAGGTCAAACTTGATCGTTAAACTTATAGTCGTATCTAGGTCAAACTTGATCGTTAAACTTATAGTCGTATCTAGGTCAAACTTGATCGTTAAACTTATACTTATTCAACTACTAAGAGACACTACAACAACAGTGCTAAGATTAAAGTTGAGGTTCTTTGGACATGTCATGCGATCAGATGGATTGGAAAAGGAAATGATGTTAGCATATGGAGAGGGAAGGAGAAAACAAGGACGAACAAGGAAATAGTGGATGGATGAGATACATGAAACAACTGGAATGAATTTGGCAGAACTGAGAGATGCGACCACGGACAGAAGGAAATGGAGAGGCTTGATCAGGACCGTCGCTAGAGTTCAAAGAACTGACAGCACAAGGTGACAAGGTGATTATAAAGATCAAAAAATAATTTCCTAGCAAGTAGCAACAAATACCGTAAATAACTAACCGTTAACGAAGAGTTACTGCAAACGTCGGTGTATGGAGATCGCGATGTTCCTTCAAGATTGAATAAAAGGAAATAGATGGTGACTGTTTTCGTTCGATCGACATCGACAAAGTAGACACAGTCTAAGCTGTGCGGATGGGAGAGAGGGAATTGGGGAGAAGTTACGTTACCGGTTGGACCATTGAAAAATGTACTGCCACAATCTACATCTGGAACACATAAAATAGCATGCTACGTCTTAACTCATAAAACTTCTGCCATCGTAGTCGTTACTTCCAGCGCCCGCAGCAAAAAATAATAACAACGCATATGAGTTTAAATCCAATTGCCAGCACAAAACCAGACAGAATAGACTCTGCTTCAAAGCTGTCAGAGATTGTAACGAAAATTATGTTGATTTGTTGTTCAATTTCTACTGCTGTCATTAAACCGTCGTTATTGTTTTTCAGAGAAGGCTGTCAGAAGCAGAAGTTTCTCTCGATCAATAATAATAATAATAATAATAATAATAATAATAATAATAATAATAATAATAATAATAATAATAATAATAATAATAATAATAATAATAATTGTAATAATAATAATAATAATAATAATAATAATAATAATAATAATAATAATAATAATAATAATAATAATAATAATAATAATAATAATAATAATAATAATAATAACTTTATATCAGATCTAGGTCGTAGTCTGACGCTGTCCACAGGAGACACCAGAGAGACCTGCTTCTTGCTGCAGCGTCTCTCTATAACTGTCCAGCGGTTCAACTCGGTGGCTTTCCGCGGCACTTTAGCGGAGCCAGACCTTAGGGAGATGTGACACTAACGGCACTTATGTCGTTCATTTTAGACAGCTACTGCATCCTTGTCTATTGTAGCTTTCAGTATTGATGTTGATTGATGGAGAGAATAAATATTGTTATAATAATAATTGTAATAATAATAATAATAATAATAATTATAGTAATAATAATCTACAATAGTAATATTCATGTCGAGTCGGCCTGAGGGACCACCTCAACAACATCATGTTTAACCTCAATAATAATAATAATAATAATAATAATAATAATAATAATAATAATAATAATAATAATAATAATAATAATAATAATAATAATAATAATAATAATAATAGGGCCATTCCGGATATTTTACATTCTATATAGCAAGTCCCTGAGGGAAACCTCGGGGCATAAAAAAAAAAATAATAATAGGATAGAGGGTTGCGGGTTCGAATCCACCTCGAAGCCGCCGCGTGGGGAACCCTGGGCAAGTCCTACACTCGCAATTGCTCATGCGCTTCGGCGTGAAACTCCGATTCAGCGTCCGCGCAGTAGTCGGGAGCGCCTCTGAATAGGCAATCTGGTAGGGGCGCTATAACAAGTGTTCAAATACAATACAATACAATACAATACAATACAATACAATACAATACAATACAATAATAATAATAATAATAATGGCAACGGGCGACCTCCATGAGACGGCTAATCTCTTCCAACGCTCGTCGATATGCCCAAATCGCTATAACGCCGTTGCTTTCAGAGGTTCTTTTGAGCAACACGTTGGGGACGATAACCTTTAACCCAGTTATATAGTTTCTTAGAGCCTGAGGGAGCATTTTTACCTCGGGTGAAAAAATAATCGTTTATTAATTTAAACTGACAAGTACGCAGTAAGATTACATGATATAGTAGTAACAGATGATAGGAAGTTTAACAGGAGTCGAATTTAACTGTATGGCAGTCTGCAAGGCGCCCATCTGTCCTGCTGCTTATTTTATCAGCGCCACCAAACGAATGGAAGGCTGAGTTAAACATCTGGGCTAGCGGGTATCGAACCCGCGTCATTATGATTTTCGTGCCAGCGGGTTACCATTCAGCCGTCTTCCAACTGCAATAACTGAAACAGAGTTATTCTAAGATGCGAGGGCCATGAAACTATGATGTCTATTGGGGTGAATGTACTGCATTGGGACATGTCCTGCAATCCTGCATTGGTCAGTGGTGGTATCTAAGCCGTGGCTTATCTAAGCCGTGGCTCAGCGAACGCATTTGATGTGGAGAATGATCAAGTGTCTTATGTCGCGAATGAAAAAGCTTTTCACAGAGTTACTGCAAATCTCAATTTTCAGGTTAAAAATGACTAAAAAGTAAATTATACTCATCCAGTCTCAGTCAATGCATTAAATATCTGGTGCTAATTTAGCCTAAACTTTCAGCGAACTATTTAAGACAGTATATTGCGAAGCATATGGTGAAATTTGAAGGTCAAACGCATATTAGGCCTACCTTTTGTATTATCTGAAAAATAGGTCACCAGCCTTTGATGTCCTGCATTGGGACATGCACTCATGACCTCCATTGGGATGAATGACCTCCATTGGGACTGTCCCAACGCAGGCCATTCATAGAAAATTAACCTCAATAGTTTTACTGCATATTTTATGACCTCAGTATATGTAATAGGCTAAATTATGTATATTATGTAACAACAAAATATATATACTAGAACGCATTCAAATGAAAAAATTGACCCAATGCAGGACACGCTCCCCTACTAATAATAAGTTTTTTAAAATTCCTGGTAGATCTGAGGTACCTAGGGAAAAAAATCATTTACTGCTTATTTTGTGAAAAGAATATCATCCTCAACTGCAATATGATCATTCATTACACTCTATTGAATATGATTAGAACAAGATCAGTTGCTTGTCCCACTGCTCCCCATGCAGTGTCCCAATGCAGGCAAAAGTAAAGGCCTGCATTTTGGAACGAGTTTGACCAAAGTAGCAAGCAAACTGCTAAATCATTAGATGGTTTATTCTGCAACCGAATAATCGGCGTTGCAGTGTAAAGCCCGCGATTCCTGGAGTTGCCAAAATGTATGTACTACAACTAGCACCAAATATATGCAGATTGCGCAGGTAAGATGGAGCACAGCCAAGGATGCTGCGTGAAACCAAAGAAGCAATACGGTACGAGATCCGTTGGGCCAGTGGCAGCCAGTGCAACACATCGCGCATGTAGGCAGAGACAGAGTTATAGTTAATGAATTTTTTATTTTAGCCGAGTTATAGCTATAGCGCAGAACTATTTCTAGTCGCCCAAGAACCCCAAGAGGGAGGCCAACGAGGATCGAGCAACAGTGGTCAATTCGACTAGTAACGAAGGCATGCACAAGAACCACTAGTGCGTATGAGAAATAGCTGCGAGAATTTACTCAGAGCTATGAAAACCTTTGAAGCATGGGTACAGTCAGCTTCATGAATAGACTAAGTTTTGGTCAAGGTAACTGACCCAGGTCACGAACCGTTAGGGAAAAGTTAATTTTCTGTTACACTCTATTGAATATGATTAGAACAAGATCAGTTGCTTGTCTATGCTCCCCACGCAGTTTTTGTGAGCAAACTGCTAAGTATTTCAGCATATTTCCAATACCCATAATACACACAGTACTGGTAAATTCCTCGGATCATACCATTGACGCGAACTGCAAACGGAAAGCCGTTAGCTTCTCTGAGGTTGTAGTCAGAGGAGCGAATGGATATCTTCACGATGCGACAGTTGGAGAAAACGATACGACTCGGTTGGAAAGAAGCGTCATCGAATGAACGACGACAGTATGTGTTGCTTGTGTTCGGATTTAGTTCTGTCTCTCCGTCCGATATGCAGCCGACCTACAGTGAAAGACAAGCATTAATGCACACTGTGAAACATGCACTTACTATTGCAGGTATGTATGTGTCGTGTAGTGAACTTGTAAAGCGAGAGAAAGGCGAGTTAACGAGGTAGAGAGGTTGAAAGAGAGAGAGGAAGGAAGGAGTACAGGTTCCGGCTGAACTAAGACAAGAAAGCATATTATACCTGGAAGTTGATAGGCCTATGAGTTTGGTCGTAATTTCAAACGCCAGGATCGTGAAATTCAACAATAGGTATGCAGCACAGCGTTTCTCTCTCAGTACATGCGAGCATTTCTATAGTTTGACCTAATTTTGAGGCACAGACTGCAGCTGAGTAAGAACTCTAGTTGACGTATCCGATATTAGGAAAGCTTGCCAGTACTGTAGGCCCTATAGCAACAGTCCAAGCGTATCAGCGTGAGAGAGTGAACCTGGTAGATACAATTCACCGAACGACTTAGATCTTCTTGGCAGAAGCAGGGCCTACAGACGGAGTAAACGACGTCAGCCATGGTGACATTCTCCACCAGAACATCATTTCGGACTGCACCCACAACAGATGAAGCCATTTCGAACGTCACGTTCTTGAAGCGGTCAGTCTAAGCAAAAGATAATATGAAGCAACGCCTGTGGGGTGATCCAATGGATGCAAGTGTTACTAATATTGACTGTAAAGCCAGATAATCGTAATCGTAATCTCCAAACTTCTAAAGCGCCACTCGAAAGCCAAGCGCAGGGCACCAAGCTATGGAGCGCTGCGTCTAGAGGGTTGTCCAAAGAGTAGTCCAAGGAGGTCCGATCCAAGAGGGGTCAGAGTAGCTGCTAATCGTTTAGGTCGAGAGTTTGAAGGCAGATGATCAGTTGAGTCGGGGTAAGAGTTATAGTACTGTAAAGCCAGATAGCTCCAGAGGACGTTAAAAATAATAATCAGAATGAATTTACTGAATGCATTACAACCCATACCATGATGTAATCTCTGTCGCAGTCTGCTATTGAATCCAACAACTGCGGCTGTTGTAAGGATAAGACACCGAGAGAGAAAGTGCTCGTATTATCTGTGGAAATTGTGTAAGTGCAGTTGACAGTCGCTGAATATTCGGTCGGATTTGATGGTAAGCGAATGAATCCCGAAGAACTGGTGAACAAGGTATCGCCACAGTCTAGATCTGAAGAGGAACATGAAAACAGGTTACATCTATTTGTGAAATTCATGTGTGATTTTCTGTAATTAGAACCTGAAATAACTTATGGCAAACTCAAATATTTTTTAATTTCCAAAAACGTGATAGTAACTGCAGCAGTAGGCTATATAGAATATAATAAAAAGAAAAATAATTATTATTAATATAATATTAGAATTAAAATTTTTATTATTATAATTATTATTTTTATTATTAGTAGTAGCAGTAGTAGTAAACCCAGCAGTAGGTAGTAGTTGCATTACTTTAGTTGTAGTAGTAGTGGTAGTAGTAGTTGTAGTGGTGACACTCTTGTGTAGCTATAATATTGTAGCCATAATCTCTAAGTCGAGTTTGGTCTTAATGAATGCAAACAGTTGGTTTCCATTCATGCTGCGGTTGCAGTCTGTTGCAGGATTCTTATATACTTCAAATTTGACGACTTTAGTTTTCCCTAATTGTCCATAAAGTACATAGTAGGGCCTACAAACGTATCGTTTTATTTCCGAAAGCAATAAACAAACTGTAATTGACGTTTTTATTGAATTTTAACTGATTTTTTTGTAATTGAATTGCTTAGGCTATGGTCGCAGTCGTAATCGTTTGTCATTCAAATCGTTAATGTAACACTTGTTAAAAAAATAAATAAAATAAATGTGTGCGTCAGTGCAAACGGATTCTTAGGTGACATACTTTATGGCGGCCCCTAATGCTACATGCGGTTTTATTTCTAAACAAACTGTAATTGCTTTTTATTGAAGATTTGTAATTGAATTACGGCTATGGTCGCACTTTTCAAATCGGGCGGTTAACAAGTGCCGGTCACAAAATAGAGCAACAAAGTACTCCCTTAGCTGGTAGTTTGCTTCTGTGTATTCAACGACTGTCATTTACACATGAGTAATGGGCGGCACCTTTTAATTTACTTGACTAGTTTCATCGAGGCTACTGATGCGTATGACGATGGGGGATAGAATAGTTTATTCCCGGATACTCTAAACCGGTTTATTCCTCATCCCTCCGGATAGCCTTAGAACGTAACGTGATACCGGCTTTGTTATAGGCGATAAGCACGATGTCTTTCTAAAAATACAATGTTAATTCTCATTTTTGCCACAAAGGCCTTTGGCGTAACCCTGAAGCCGATGTCTTTTATTGACAATTTAACTCATGCGACAGAGGTGGCTGACCTTTTTCCAAAATTGAGAGGCGCTACAGTGGGTAACTATAGATGAAATCTTACCGGTGATACTATCCGCAGAGGTTGAATTCTCTGCAAACACAAATAAAACTTATACACCAGGTTACGTAGGATAAACAACGTGGCCGAAAGAAACATTTAACATTATTGATAACCGCATCGTCTTCGCTGTGAAGATGCACGTACTCGTTTCCTTTCGACTTAAAACTTAATCAGATACACTTATTAGTTACAAAGGCGTACATTTGGACACTTCTGCTTTTGTAGCTTCAGTGATATTTAGCGCATAATCGATGGCAGAAATACATGTAAATGTTTACACGTGACTATCTTGGGTGACTCAAACTAAAGTGATTCAGAGCTGTCAAGACAATAACGTAGCCAACACGTACATTTACGCTTCGACCGTATTTTATTTTGTGTTATGGCACAAAGCAGACATATGGCTAATACAGGTAAAAGTAGATAGAACACCTCTTTATTGAGCACCTCTTATTAGCTAGTACAGTCCTTTACAAATTTCAGATACGATACGATACCATGCTTAGATCCCTCAGAAAGAAAGGCAAAGGTAACACAATTGATTATTCGCACCTCCTTACAGAAACTCCTCAGAACATAAAAGAGGCACTGGTAATAAACACACTTAATTACAGGCCTATACGGAAATAAATATAAATAATTTGTAACTTATATAGCGCCGGTGTCTAATGCAAAAGGTATCAACTGATGGCGCAACAAAAACAAATCGTTACCATGTGAAAACCTAGAACAGTTCGCTGAGACAGAGGAGGGACAGCTACAGACCCTCACATATCCAAGTAAGATTAACTAAGCTGAGATTAATCGAATAGCAATGAACCACGTTTCATACATCATACACTGTAATTACAGTGTATGCATGGAAATGCACCTATGTAATATAGCAAAAAGACCAATTATTCGCTAGTAACTGAAAATAATTATGCGAGACACTCTACACTGCTTTCCTGGTAATAAAAATGGAATTTAATCGACCAACCGAGCACTGTGTACTCTATCGAAAATCCTCCCCCGTTAACGGAAGAGTCTGCGAAGAATATAAGCTGAACAACGGGACAGTTGAAGAACCGCAACGACGTCCTTGGAAGATCCGTGCCACAGTATCTCTTTCTAAAATCCAGGTTCTCATCATCCGTTTCATTGCACGTTATCTACGCGTGTTAACAAATCAGTATCAAATGTGAATTGTTAAAAAATAGATTAAAAGTGCTGTTTACAAAGAAATGGGTCCTATCTGTACATTTTACTTTACTCAGTTTACTTTTATTTTAATACGATTTACATTACTTGTTAATTTGCATTAATTGGTTTCAAATGTGCATTTATTTATTAACAATTTATTAAAATTTATTTTTTTACTTATTACCTTTTACACTTGGACCCATTGGCAAACAATTGGAATTTATTTGTTAACAAGCAACGATAAGTTTTAGATCTATTTGTAAATTGACCATGAGCCAGTAGTCATAGCTTCTACTCACCATTAGCCAGTCGCGCGTACAGTTGTCAGCATGAAAGCGGCAACTGCAAATCGAATTCGAGGAACTTGAGTAGAATGGAATTATTGCGACCAACATCGATGGAATACGTGCAGCTTAGGTCGTGTGGATACGGAAGAGGAAAGTTCGGAGATGTAACGACGCCCTCACTCCCAGAGAACGAAGTGTTGCCACAGTCTACATTGGACGTACAGACAGAAGCACTGCATGAGTGAGTTGTATCTACAGCCTGTAATGTCATTGAATGTAGTAAGGCCTACAAGTTGATTAAATTAAATGTTAGTATTTCATTTAATTTGTTAGAAGCACTTGTTACGTGGGGCGCGGTGGTGTAGGGGTATGTTCGGTGCCTTGCAGCCGGAGGGTTGCGGGTTCGAATCCACCTCAAGCCGCCGCGTAGGGACCCTGGGCAAGTCCTTCACTCGCAATTGCTCATGCGCTTCGGCTGAAACTCCGATTCAGTGTCCGCGCTGTAGTCGGGAGCGCCTCTGACGTAGAAATCTTGCAAAGGTGAATCTGGGTCCCAGGGAATGTTCTCTAGGGGCCTAGGTCCAAAGTAAAATATTTGGCTGGTTTGGACAAAGTGCCACCTGACACCTTCATCAAAGGCGGGGCCGTTGAAGTAATTTTAAGCGCCGTTGGTCAAATACGAAAGTAAGTAAGTATATATGACATGTATTTTGCTACAAAATCGAGTGCACTGTACAAAGTTCTGTGGCATAATCTCCTCATATAAGTGCATTAATGCAAGCATCATACAGGGGTCTGGTCTTGGGCCGGTTAATTTTCTTACGTCAATTTCGGGATTAAAACTACTATGTGCAGGGAATAGAATTTTCAAATATGCAGACGACTGCTATCTGGTGATTCCTGCATCAAATATTGACACTTCCGATGCAGAACTTGAACACATAGCAGAATGGGCTAGAAATTGCAATCTGCGACTTAATCATAGCAAGTCATGTGAGACCATAATTAGGCGTCCCCTCTCCAAAACTTCTGACTCCAGACGCCCCCATAGTAGGGATCGAACGGGTTGAAGTAGTCAAGGTTCTGGGCGTCCCTCTTTCAGATAGATTGGGTTTCTCAATGCACATTCTTAAACAGACGCTAAGCAAAGCAATCCTTTTATGCACTTTGCGTCCTTGTGGCGCATGGTTTGACAGGCAATCGACTCCACGATGTTGTACGTTCCACCACAGTAGCACGAATGCTGTATTAATCTCCAGCATAGTGGGGTTTTGCAAACGAGGGTGAGGGTCTGTGTGCTGTTATTAGAAAGCTCATACGACAATATCCCTACATTTGACATTTATGTTCTAAGGCAGATGAAACCCTCTTTGCTTATATATCCTCAATGACTCCGGACATGTCCTCCATCATCTACTCCCGCCAGAATTCTCAACCGGATATTCCCTTAGGCCTCGCTCTTGCATAATCTTGAGATACCGCGCTGTGATTCGTTGACTGGAAAGTGGGTTTATCATATAGGATGCTGTATAGATGACTTATTTATAATATTTTACAAGTAAGTATCGCGGAAGAAAGTGCCGTATACGAGAGATTATACCAATATTTTTAGCCAACTTCTTTGATAATTCAGCTATGTGTACTTTGCCATGATAAGATCTCATCTATATGCACCCCCAGGAATTTGGACGAGGCTACTCTAGATATACTCTGTTTGTCTATCATGCTGATAATAAGTTTAAAGTCATGCTTGAAAGCTTCGTTGTTCTTAGAACAGAACAAGATATAGTTTGTTTTGTTGCGATTTAAGGAAAGTTTATTTGCTTTAAACCAGTTATTCACCTTCTGTAGCTCGATGTTTAGCTTATCGACTAGTTCGATTAATGATTTACTGGACATGAACACATTAGTGTTATCCACAAACATGAGAAACTGGAGCGTTGTTAAGGTGTGGGATATATCATTTACGTATAGAAGAAATAGTTATGGGCCTAATATAGAGCCTTGCGGAACGCCACATTTAACATCCAGCATGGAAGAAGCGTGCCCATTGTATGAAACGCATTGCTTTCTGCCCTTTAAGTAATCTCTGATCCAGTTTAAACATATGCCCCTTACGCCATAATGGTTCAGTTTCGAGATTAGAATTTCATGGTTGACCGTATCGAAAGCCTTTGACAGGTCGAGAAAGATACCTATGGAAAAATGGCCAAGTGCTTATACAATATGCATACATACATACATCATACATACATACGTTTGAAAGTCAAATCTGAATCTGGGTCCCATAGAATGTTCTCTAGGGGCCTAGAAATTACATTGATTGTCGATTGTTTCCGAAATGGTGCTGGCATTATATTTCACCTTGCCTAATTGTCATAATCGCTTCGCATGGTGATACATTGTGAACATCACTTCAATAACATTTCTGTCGGACAATGCTTCTATCGGTTAACTGTTGCATAGATGTTTCATAAGTAAGTGACTCCTACCGTTTTGGGCGGATGCGATTTGATGCATCACGAAAACGACGAACATCGTCAACTGAAGCAGAGCCCGCATCGTTGACTGTGTCTTTGAAGCGCCTTATCCAACTTTTACTTTTCTATTGCTTCTCTTAAATATCAATCAGCGATTTAAGTAAATCTCGCGCAATTCGCCGCTTTTGCAGCGGAAGACATACATGTACGCGCCGGTAAATTATAGTTAAACAACTAACTTTCAATTACTTTTAACAACCCCAGGTCCTATCAAGTCTTTATTAGATCACGTGCGATCTCTGTCTTAGAACAGTTTTGATGTGTAGACTTATTACATTGCATTTCAACCCAGCCATAGTCTATATATATAGGCTCATCCGCCAACGAAAAGACAAATGTTCGAAACTAATTGACAATTATTGGGTTTTGAATGCGTTACTGCTGACGTAGGCTAGGGTTACCAGGCTACGCACAAGAGGCTTCAAGTTAATTATCTTTTACAGATGGCCAATGGTAGTCGCAGAAGGCCTAGAAACCGCGTGGCTCGTCAGTTTAGTTTGGGCAATGCAATTAATTTCTACCGAGACTAACGAAGAGTCGAAGTCATGGGGGGGGGGGTTAGGTGAATGGTAACACTGGTAAGAAGAGTAGAAGATCAGCATGGACCCGGGATCGATTCCCACTTCCTTCCCAAAGGTCGACGCAGCCTTTCATTCGCTACGTGGCGTTGATAAAACGAGCAGTAGTACAGATGGGCGCCTTGCATGGCTGCCATACAGTTGAATCGACTCTTGTAATAACTTGTAACATTTCGTTCCTACTATGACTTGTAATCGGTGATCCGTCAAAATAGCCCCGTCAAAACAGCCAATGACCAAGATAGCCCCGTCAAAATCGCCAATAACCAAAATTGCCCCGCCAAGTAATATAACCGATAAGATCAAACGAGTATTTTGACGGGATATTTGAATTCATTCATTCGGGAATTTATATAGCGCCCCCAAGGTAACTACTCAGAGGCGCTCCCGACTCCAACGCGCCCAGAAAGAAGATAAGAGTAAGATAAATAAGGAAAACCTACTTCCAAGATGTAATTTGCAAACGCTTAATTAGCAGGTCGTATAGCGAAAGAAAAAAGGTGAGTAAATAACGACTCAAAGAACGGGAACAACGCATTGAGATTGGCAACTCTGATGTCGGCCACTTTTAGAGTTCTAATCCCATTCTACTATACACAAGTCGCTAGGGTATAGAACGGTTGACAGATGCATAATATTATGATCATAAAGGCGAACTCTAGTCATTTAAAGAAGCAACTGACTGGACTACCTTCGCGCAATAGCGCATAATCTTAGTATCTAGGTTGTTGCTTAAGATATCGATACAACTTTATTTTTAGAAGGTCGGAATGATGTCCTAACTGCTAACTAGTGGTAACCTTTGTTCGAGTTTCGTAGAAAACATTTATCATTCCATGGTTGTAGGCATGTTCTTTTAAATCTTGTTGAATACAATGTCATGTTCAAATTGTTTTTTGTTGAAATGGAATTTTGTTGAATTACTTGAAACACTAAACCTGTTAGCCGTTGTGGAACTGCTTTGTCGTTAGCGTTTTAGGCGGGGCTATTTTTACGAGGCTCTTTTGGTCATTGGCAATTTTGACGGGGCTATTTTGACAGTGCTCTTTTGGTCATTGGCGATTTTGACGGGGCTATTTTGACGGGGCTCTATTGGTCATTGCGGATTTTGACGGGACTATTTTGACGGGGCTCTTTTGGTCATTGGCGATTCTGACGGGGCTATTTTGACGGGGCTCTTTTGGTCATTGGCGCTTTTGACGGGGCTATTTTGACGGGGCTCTTTTGGTCATTGGCGATTTTGACGGGGCTATTTTGACGGGGCTCTTTTGGTCATTGGCGATTTTGACGGGGCTATTTTGACGGGGCTCTTTTGGTCATTGGCGATTTTGACGGGGCTATTTTGACGGGGCTCTTTTGGTCATTGGCGATTTTGACGGGGCTATTTTGACGGGGCTCTTTTGGTCATTGGCGATTTTGACGGGGCTATTTTGACGGGGCTCTTTTGGTCATTGGCGATTTTGACGGGGCTATTTTGACGGGGCACTTTTGGTCATTGGCGCTTTTGACGGGGCTATTTTGACGGGGTTCTTTTGGTCATTGGCGCTTTTCACGGAGCTATATTTACAGGTCTCTTTTGGTCATTGGCGCTTTTGACGTGGTTCTTTTGGTCATTGGCGATTTTGACGGGGCTATTTTGATGGGGCTCTTTTGGTCATTGGCGATTTTGACGGGGCTATATTTACAGGTCTCTTTTGGTCATTGGCGCTTTTGACGTGGCTCTTTTGGTCATTGGCGATTTTGACGGGGCTATTTTGACGGGGCTCTTTTGGTCATTGGCGATTTTGACGGGGCTATTTTGACGGGGCTCTTTTGGTCATTGGCGATTTTGACGGGGCTATTTTGACGGGGCTATTTTGACGGGCTCTCTTTTGGTCATTGGCGCTTTTGACGGGGCTATATTTACAGGTGTCTTTTGGTCATTGGCGCTTTTTACGTGGCTCTTTGGGTCATTGGCGATTTTGACGGGGCTATTTTGACGGGGCTCTTTGGGTCATTGGCGATTTTGACGGGGCTATTTTGACGGGGCTCTTTTGGTCATTGGCGATTTTGACGGGGCTATTTTGACGGGGCTCTTTTGGTCATTGGCGATTTTGACGGGGCTATTTTGACGGGGCTATTTTGACGGGCTCTCTTTTGGTCATTGGCGCTTTTGACGGGGCTATATTTACAGGTGTCTTTTGGTCATTGGCGCTTTTTACGTGGCTCTTTGGGTCATTGGCGATTTTGACGGGGCTATTTTGACGGGGCTCTTTGGGTCATTGGCGATTTTGACGGGGCTATTTTGACGGGGCTCTTTTGGTCATTGGCGATTTTGACGGGGCTATTTTGACGGGGCTCTTTTGGTCATTGGCGATTTTGACGGGGCTATTTTGACGGGGCTATTTTGACGGGCTCTCTTTTGGTCATTGGCGCTTTTGACGGGGCTATATTTACAGGTGTCTTTTGGTCATTGGCGCTTTTTACGTGGCTCTTTGGGTCATTGGCGATTTTGACGGGGCTATTTTGACGGGGCTCTTTGGGTCATTGGCGATTTTGACGGGGCTATTTTGACGGGGCTCTTTTGGTCATTGGCGATTTTGACGGGGCTATTTTGACGGGGCTCTTTTGGTCATTGGCGAATTTGACGGGGCTATTTTGACCGGGTTCCCTTGTAATCATACTGCGGTGTGTCGGTTTGAATTAACAATTAACATATAATATTATATTCATTTGCATATGTATCCATACTACTCTCTGTAAAAAAACAGTCGTTCTATTTCTTCAGAGCCAATTTAGATGCCTCATCAGTAAAAACTCGTTCTTGCATAATTATACACTTGTAACGATAAATACGTAGAAAATTACAGAGAACAGTGCACTTCTAATTGGGTCTAGATGTTGGACCAATCTCATGAAACAATCTTCCGTTGCATTTATTTCCAGTTCGTTTTGATTATGTGAAACAATTTTTTTAAAAGGGTCCTTTTCCACCGTTTCTGGTTATGTTAATCATATGTGCAGCGGTTTTGTTATGTACTAAATGCGATATATTAAGTGACATGGTACATAATTACATGAATGCGAAAATGCGTACATACACACATACATAGACATATTATATGCACACACACGCAAATACATATATATATATATATACACGCGCATACACACACATATGCAAACATGCGTACATGCAAACATGCGTAGGCCCTACATGCCTAGGTGTAGGAGGGCCTACGTGATATGTATTTTAAAATTTTATATGAAAGTTGTGCATAACTCATGTATGTGTTTATAGCAATTATACAAACAGACTCAAATGCTGAACAAATTCTCAATACTTGTAACATTGTTGACAACAAATTAAAGGTTAAGTTGGAATAGAACTGAATCTAAAAAGAACAGCTTTCTTAACCACTTTTTCGTCATTTATGTTTGTTTAGTTATTTATGATGCATTAGTATGCAGTTATTAAGAGCCTCCTACATATTGACTAAGCATCAATCGATGGCGCTGACCAAACTGCGAGTGAAGGACTTACTCAAGGTCCTTACCGTCGCTGGGAAGGAGGATCGAACCAATACTCCTTGCGTAACAAGGTGAGCGCTCCAAACGATGGACCACCGCGTCTCACTATATTTATTTATTTATATTTGGAATTCAACATTTATTGAATGAATGCATAATATAATTTATATACATAATTATATATATCCGTTCAAAGGCTGTCTAATTAAGGATGTGCAAATAGAACACTCTAGCCAATCTGCTACCGTGTATCATGTATGTAAGCATATGTGTATGTATGTCTATTGTGAGGTAACTGTGGGGAATAAGACCCACCTAAGGAACTTTGCCCAAAACGGCTATTGGTATGCAACTGTAACTATGCAAAACAGTTACATGAAGAGTCTATGGAAGTACTTACATAGTGGATTAATTATTTTGATGAAATAGAATTTCACATAGTATACAATTTTTTTTAAAAGTCATGATGCCTTCCTTATTCCCCAACACCGCGGGTAATAATGCCCAATTAAAAAGTGTCTTAAGCCATCGTTTAAATGATCGGTCAAACATCATAATAGTTTCTTATGAGTTAACATTTTAATTAACGCGTAAGAAACTATTAATTTATTATTGCTGTCCGGAATAAAAGAAATGTGACAAAATAACTATGTAGTCATTAATTCAGGCTTTTTTCTGAAATAATTATTTTATTATTCGTCGCAATATGGACAAACGAATGTTTCTTCGTCCGCTTCTGAATCTAAACCAATACATTCATCATGTAACTATTGTCCGCACCGTCCACATTTCGTCATGTTCAACTGTTTATACTGTCTGCACAAAAAGCATAGGGCCTTATTACCCACAGAAAGGTGGGCCTTGTTATCCTCACCAGCTCCGAGCTCGCCATGAACACTTCGACCAATATCCGGGCAATTCTCAAGTGCATAATTAACGCATTGACAATCCCCAGAAAATCATCTCACATGACCAGTAGGCCTGCGCTATGACAGTGACCAGAACAGCTGCAACTAAGTACGTCCCAAATTTCATATGCATGCGTACAGTTAAAACAGAGGTTACCAATCTTTTCGATGGCCTGCACCCCTAGGAAATGTTTGACCAAGTTTCGCACCCCCAACACAAGTATTATCACAATTGAAGAGGCATGCATGAAATTCTTACTGTTTGAACCGCAGATTGAATTGCAAACAATGCCATACAGTGGCATACTCTGAGAGTCATGCAAGTATACAGCATACAGTAAGCCTACGGAGTGTGGACAAATTGAATTAAACTAAGTTTAAAAATAATAAGCAGAACTAGCAATCTACAGTATTCTAGGATTCTAATTCTAACTGTTTGACTCTAATTGTAACTAACAGTTCTAATCTCTAACATTCTAAATTTGAAGATTTTTTGAAGTCATGTTACTACTACAGTTGTCTTTGATACTGGCGACATCTACCTCTCAACTACTGAAACTTGTGCTTAAAAACCTTAGGATGGTCTTACAGGCTTACAATGTAGGCCTATATGGAAATAAAGAATCTAATCTTACGGTCTTACCAATACTTATCCTATGGCAGCTCAACAATTGATAATGTATTATCAGTGCATTCGTATAATTCATTATTTTAACTCTTTGTCGCACCCATGAAATGACATGTTTCACCCTCTGGGGGTGCGTGCACCTCAGTTTTGGAACCTCTGATTTAATTTTCAGATACACACACCAGAACAGGCAAGCATGCAGCAGTAGATCTTTGGCCCAAACGTTCGACCTTATGAACCCAATTTTAATTGAGAATGTTGTTCCGCCAAAGTAATTGATGTTTCGGATAATTGAAAAGTCATATAAAGATGGCTCCACTTTTACTGTCAGTTTTACTGCCACTTTTACTGTCAGTCTTGTTTCCACATCCTTAATAATATCTCTGCTACTGCACAGCATGGGTAGTAGCTGATAAAACCAAGAGTCAACCGTCACAATCACCCTAGCCTACTTAGACGGTCTTGATAAGAAATAATATCTAGTAATTTTTCATCGCAGTATTTAATATCTCTAAGGAACATTAAATGAATATTATTTTCATTTTGATTACTACTACTACTAATACTGCTGCTGCTGCTGCTGTTGCTGCTGCCGCTGCTGCTACTACTGCTGCTGCTGCTGCTGCTGCTGCTGCTGCTGCTGCTGATGCTGCTGCTGCTGCTACTACTACTACTACTACTACTACTACTACTACTACTACTACTACTACTACTACTACTACTACTACTACTACTACCACTACCACCACCACCACCACCACCACCACCGACCACCATTCAGCACTTTCCATAACGCTGGTTATTAATGGACGAGATATCAACCAATGATGCACCATCTCGGTTGTCCCGAGATGTCGGGTGGCGGGACCAGGAAACACTTGTATCAGCAACTGTAACCTTGCTTCTATCAGTTATCTTCATCAGTATTAATTTCATGATAATGCATAATTATGCTCATAAATGCATCAATTGCACATGGCATTCGTCAATGTGTATAATTGTGTTTAGTTTGATTAAAAATTATTTACCCATCTTTATTAATTATATTGTAAAGCATTTTGTGAAACACACAGCCCCCACCCATCTATCGACAGATACACGCGTACCCTAGCTTAGTACATGTTAATATTTACTGGTCATTATAAAAATTATATTTGCTGGAATAACTAATTCTGTATGACAGATTGCAAGGTTCTGCGAATGAGTGTTTCATAGGAATTATACATGATCACATCAGAAATGCTCAAGTTCATTAGGATTAATTGCCTTAGGAATGAGGTAAGTCCGACTATGGTATGAGCTCAACGAAGTGTGCTTAGTGATTCCAGTGTCCTTTACTTGGACAGACTTAAGGCTGGCAATGATCGTAATTGGACCCAACCTTATTGGGTAGCGCATTGGATAACATCTGGCACAGAGAGCATTGGATAACATCTGGCACAGAGAGCGAGAGGTACCGAGTTCGAGCCCCGTAGAGGAGACATGTTTTGTAGGCTGCTATTAGCGCCGTGTATTGCAGGCTGTCTGTTCTGTTAGTAGCTAAGATTGCATAACATGTAAATGTACAGCGCAGTGCGTTTGTCAGGCGCTTATTAAAGAAAAGATATTATTTGTTATTATTATCAACAGTTATCGTTTTTTTATTCTTTCCTCGAAACCAGTAGGAAAACAATGCTTCACCTTTCCATTAAACTGCACCATCTCTGAGATATGAACTATCGTCAGAAACACGATAACTATGATTTGACGCATGCCATCAACTCTCCAATCCTGCTTCTATTAGGCCTACTGCTTATGTTCAACACTTTGTATCTAACTAAGCCCTGTGAATAAGTTAATTCACTGGTATTTCTTTGTAACGAAGACATGGGCAGATCTTGGTTAACATGTCTTTTCCGTTGCTGGCAACTCTGAAACTCTCTTCATGCAAATGATCACTTTGCAGAGTCTGTGTTTGCCATTAAGGCTCGACTGAATAATCCATCTCTTACTGGACTAATATCTTCCGTTAGCTGCTTCCGTATGTTCTCGGATTTCCATTTTAGTTTTTAGTCGGATTTATCATGGAAAATGGAATGCAAACCCACTTTGCTTAGTTGTGACTATCGATTAATGGTTTCAGCATTATCAAGTGAAGCTAAAGAAGTTTTTTTATCATTAATCTGGTTCCGACGAATAAGCATTCTTAGATGCTAAAGGAATCCAGAGATTGCAATTTTACTTGCTGAAAGCTTCTGCAGTAGTTACATTGACACACAGGTACGAAATATCGCACCAAATTCGCTGGCTTATGTCAACACAAAAGTAATCATTCCTATTTATAGCATGACTCTAAATAAATGTTGGAGTCACCACATCGGAAGAGATTAACGCATTAAAGGAAGATATAGAGTTGGAACTTCGGTATCGACTACCTATCTATCTGCAAAGTGATCCATTCCTTAGGGGCAGCAAAACGAAAGGCACGAGAGCCATTGTGTAGCGAAATATAACTTATCAAATCTATTATTAGCTTAGTTAGTTAATTAATTAATCTATAGGGTAGAATAAGATAGTTAATTACGAGTGGTGTTAGTTAATTCATGGGTGCATCCATATAATACATAGGCCTAGGCTCCAATTAACTGCCAAATGAACCGTTAAACCAGAAGCCATGGCAACGTGACGTAATACGAATCAACTAGAGCGTTACAGTGGACGACGTAACGGATAGCGAAGGGAAGCTGAATTTGAAGGACTTGAAATTTGGAATTCAAAGGAATTGGTCGATTTGCGACGTTCCTGCGATATTGAATGACTTTTCGGTGGATGAATCGTCAGTTTCAAAGTTCGGATGACTATGCATCTTGTGAGGAGTGCATCGTTGTGGCGGACTTTTAGTCGAATTTAAGAGTAGTCGTTAGCGTCAAGGCGTTGACGAGCGATCTATTCGAAGGTCTGTTCGCGAGTGTAGAACGGTTGAGTGGATATCGTTCCTGCGTGTGATTTGAACTGCGGATGTTTATGAAGGATTGTATAGACTTCGAACAGCAACTCTAGAGCAAGTGATACGGTTTTATCTAATGCCGACTTGTCAGTTGTGACGATCCTATGCAAAAGCAACTTCCACGTTTGAAGAGGTATTCGGAGGCAGCATCGCTACGAATTCAGGTAAACCCGTAGTTTAGGTTGGTAAATTATTTTATATCGTCAAATTGAAATGGAAGCTGGATTGAGGAAAAAATTGTTTCTCTAACTGGAAGTGGGACTGATGAAACCATTTGTAGGCTATCTTTAAATGGAAGTTGGATTGGTGGAAATAATTTCTATGGTAAATAGAAGCTGGATTGATGAAACTAAGTTTTTGATGCAATCGAAGCTGCAATGATGAAAATAATTGTTTCCGTAAGTGGAAGCTGGACCCATGAGAATATTTCTTTGCTTAAATAAAAGTTCCATTGATGAAAAATATTTTTTGGGTTAAATAGAAGTTGGCTAATTTTTTTCATGAAATGGAAGCTGGATTGATTAGAAACATTTCTCGATGAAATGGAAGCGGGATTGACGATAGTTATCATAGACATAGGTAGATTGCTTACTTACCAACATGAAGTTCGGTATTGAATATATTCAAATAATTTACCAACCTAAACTACGGGATTACCTAGGGCTACACCATGACAGTGCAACATCGAGGCTCAAGTTTATCTGTGACTCTGTCCAAGTTTAGCGACTGCGAATTTCAATACTCTTGGTAGGACTGAGTTATGGAGGTGAAGGAGGGACGTACAGATCATGGATATAGTTCTATGAATAAGCAGTGTAAACATACGATAGTTCAGAGCAACGCAAGTCCGACTGATAGGCCTACCATTCGCAGTGCTGTAATTGCAAGTAGAGCTCCGTAGAAGCTGCCAGCTTAGAAGCGGTGTATTTTATGCTCTAATGATATAGGCTACTAGCCTGGGTCCTGAAATATTAAAGTTGACACGTTTAAAGCCGATTCCAAAAAAAAATTGTGCAATGGAGTTGAACGTGACACAACGATTCCCAGATTAAATTCCCGAATGAATGATTAAAATAAATAAATATAAATAAATAAATAAAATATAATTTGACCTATTAGATTAGATAAACTGTGTCATGCGATTCAGTGTCGTTAGGCTTATTATTGGGAACAGGGAAGCCGTTCAACTGTCAGTCTATCAAAGATCAAATTCCTCTGTTGTAACGGATCGCATGCCTTATCGTCATTCTCTAATATGTACGCTAGGGTGTCCCATGACAGCATGGACAAAATATAATTGATGAAACTTTTAACGCAGTCCATCTACAAAGTTTCTTTATGGTCCGATAATAACACCTTCCAAATTTTTTGACATTTAAAAAATATTTAGGGGTCCCCAAGGCTCATAGAATTAGTGCAATTTCTCCTATTTTGCGCGTGACATTTCTGAGTTTGACAATTTTCGTAGGATCACACTTTGATCCCATAATAACATCCTTAGTACCATTAGAAAGCTCTTAAATAGTAGAATCTACAAACATGTAGCCTTATTGTATATGTGAATAAAGTTTCAAGTGTGAAAAAGATAGAAAACATGCAGAATGAAGATGTTTTCGCAGTGAAACTGTCGAACAAACCACGGATGACTTTCGAGCCTGAAAATCTGTCATGCACTGGAATTGCAAGCTGCTGCCTGACATCACTGGAGTAGACAAGGGCAAAGTGGACAGATTGCCAGTCCTGATTTCTTCTCTAGTTGATGGAAATACCAAACTTCTGGGTGTGCCAAAGTTGATCTCTGGGTCAGGACATGCAGCAGCGGTAGCGGTTCTGGACCTTTTGAAGTCGTGGCAGTGCGATGCATTTGTAATCGGTATGCGCTTTGACACAACGGCCTCAAAAACCGGCAGAGTTTGAGTCTGCACCGTTCTAGAGACAGCCATCGGTCGTAATCTGCTGTAGATGGCTTGTCGACATCACATGTTTGAAGTCCTGTTGTCTGACGCATTCGGTTATCCAGTTGACGGCCCGTGAATTACAGGGTAGGCCTATTCAATTATTTAACAGATTTGTTGTTAACATCTACACGTACATCCAATCGTGGTTCTCATGTGGAGTTGCTGCTGCAGTACACCCGTCAATGACATTCAGCTAATCCAAAGGCTGCATGACTATGATGTTGCCGCTCTGCAATCCACAGGACTGAAGATGATGCAGCGTCATTCTTGGTACCTAAGCCCAGAGCTAGCGACCATATATATCTGTTTTCTCAGCATCTACTGAAGAGAAAGCAGTTTATCTCGACAATGGGAGATGCTCGGGGGTAGCACCTGGTTCAGTCTCTTTCCCGTAGATCAACGGAATTATCTATCTCTTGAAGCTTCTTCCGAACTACCGCCATCGACGACAGTTGTTTTTATATTCCAGTTGAAGAGTGGTCGGAAAGTCAATCATATGAGATCACCTAATGAGTTTGTTAATTACTTGACCTGTGTGAATAACAGTGCTGAACGTGGCGTAGCTCTGATACAAAATTTCAATTCAACAATAACAAAGAACGAGGTTTCTTCTACAAGTTGTCGAATAACATCGGCATGACTTTTCTAAGAGCAATCGTGACAATCTTGCAGACATGTAGGTCCATAGCTGTACCGCCTCTTTGGAGGCGGTACAGCTAGTGCTACGAAAAATATCCGATCCATTCAACGAACTCACCAAACCTCACCTCTAGCTATCTCTCCACAAGTCTTCAACTCAAAACTGAAAACACTGCTTTTTCACAAAGTCTATCCCGATCCGATTCCTTCTCTTCTTCTCACCTCTTTCGCCATTTCGACTCTAAGCATCATCCACCTTAGCCGTCTGACTGTCTGTCTGCCTGAAGCCCTGGATCTTGACCACCTGCCTATCGATTCTGTTTTTCTTAAACGCCTGTGAATAAGTTGGTTCTTGCGACTTCGCCTTGTGGGCGCTCTAGAAATCTCGAGTTTACGATTACGATTAGAATGTAGATTGTAGAACTGAAGAATAAGCACCTAAAGGTGTATGCAGTGATAAAGAATAAGCAAATGAAGGCATGGAGGAGCTGAAACCATGGCTCTTTGCATTATCAAGGATTTGTAATAACGACTACCCCTAGCAATAATAGTGGTAATAACAGTTACTGATATTGCGAGTTTTGTACAATTTTTGCATTATTTGATCGTAAAACAATACCTACTTATCGAATTGTAACCAATAACGTTACATACTTGTAGATTCTACTATTTAAGAGCTTTCCAGTGGTATTAAATATGTTATCATGGGGTCAAAGGTTGGTATTTGAAAGCGTTTAGAAATTGAACACGTGAGGCGCAAATTATGCCAATATCGCCCTATATGGGGAAATGTAAGTGCCTTGGGGGATCCCTAAATATTTTTAAAATGTCATAAAATTTTCCAGTTGCTATTATGGGACCATAAAGAAACTTTTTAGAGGGACTGCATAAAAATATTCAACAAAACATATTTCTGGGACACCCTAATGTACGCCCGCATACACATCAAATGCTTGCTATTGAGGATATGCAGGCCATAATTATGGGTTGGATCGTGATACACCGCTCTATTATGTCAAATGATTTAGGCCTACAGAATGATGTTCTAGTTATTACACATTTCTTTGTTTAAACAGCCTCGTAATTGCCCCCAGCTTTTACGCCGTCGGCATATGTTTCAAAAACAAGGGTTATTAAAATCTTGGGTAGAATCTTATCAATGAAGTTTAAATTCATGATATGATTTTTTTAACAAGAAAAATGTTGTTGCCAATTTTTCTTCCATGGCTAACGCCCCCTAGCGGACGTCGTAGCATGACGTCATATTCCTACTTTAAAACTGCCATTTAACTAAACAGGTTGGTGTAAAAATTACTCACTTGGTCATGGAAGCTTGAAATTTGTCACATGGTAACAACATAACCAGAGGAACATTTTAGCTATAGGGCCATCGTAGATTTGTCCTCTGACCTCAATGGCAGCCATTTTCCAAAATGGCCGATTGAAATCGAGATTTTTCAATATCTCAGCTTCACTTAGAATTTGTTTATAGTAGTTAGTTCATGTGGATTAGTCGGTAAGAGAACGAAGGAGTTAAAGGTAGAGGAGGAATAAATGCACGAACACTTTTCTCAGAGAGAGGAATCCTATCAGATAACACTTGTGCCAGTCCAATAGGGTAAGCATTGAAGTGTTCTGCCATACATTCAGGGTCGTTTACCAAACAACCGTCAATATTTACTTATTTTATCATTGTGTCTCTATTACCAGTTTTGACTATAAAATTATAGTCAAATCTAGTAATAGAAATATTATTTCTAATAATTTGCCAAGTTTTCTGAATATCATTTCTATGTTTTGGAAATTCATTAGTGTAATAGAGTTACAGCTTTTTGTTCTAATTAACTTATATTTATTTCGATAGTTGGTGAAGGTAGCCTACTTTTGTTCTCCATAGTGGGATTTTTAATAAATTTCTTATATAATTTTTGCATAGGTTTAGTTGTTTTCAGCAAGCCTCGAGTCATCCATGGTTGATGGAATGCATTTCTTTATTTATTCTTAGAGGACGTAAGGGGAAAGCCTCATTATATGCAGACTTAAATATTTTTACAAATACATTATAAGATAAATCAGGTTCGTTGTCTTCACATATGTTCAAAACTGGTTTCCAATCAGTGTTACATAGTAAGTTTTTAAACTGCAGTTCTTAATTAGTAACGTCGTTAGCGTAGGTGTCTAATGCACAAGGTATCAACATAATATTATGGCGTAACTAAAGAAGTCGCAATCGCCAAAAAAGGTCAATATACAGATTATGAGTACAATAAGTCAGTAAGTATACAATTCTACGACTAACGAGTTATTTATGTCCGATTATAGTTGACAAAAGTAAAATGTTAATATCATTAAGATAAGAATTTCTGACGAATTAATACGTGAAACTAAATCCATCAACGGTCAATATAATCCCGATGGGAGCTTTCCTCCTGCGCAGTAGCCATCTTTGAAGGTCGAGGCCTTTGTAAGGAGAGGCAGAATCCTTACAAGAAATCTGGTTATATTTCGTCGTGATCAATGAAGGGCATTGGTTTCAAAGGAAGATAGCTTGTGGCATCTCGGTCCTCATTGCGATTAGCTCCGAACAACGACCCTGAAAACAATTTTTGTTTTATTTAGCGATAATATAATAAATAGCAAAACACAGTTATAAGAGTTTATTACAATAATGACAGTTTATTTGCAGGAACTGTTACAGGCTCACAGGAATATTGAAGTACGTAGGAATCAGGCAAACAGGCTAAAAGCTCATGCAAGTAATGCCTTATTCGTTCTGAACTTCTGGTTGATAGCAAGCCAGTACACTATGCCACGCTATCCATATACCACGCTCGGTCCACGCTGCAACGGTGCGAGGAAGCTGGAACAACCTCTCTCCAGAATCCCGAAAATTCTCAGTTCCTACACTGATATCGTCGCTCAGCCACCATATGACCTGCCTCAGTCTCCTCTATCACGACAGTATACTTAGGCTTGCACTCCAATTAAAAGTCTCGCCCTTCAAGAATTCCTACCAGGATCCATCAAGTCCTTCGCCTTCCAATCTCTCTCGTTTTAAACGACGCCCTCCTTAGCAGCTCCTTCTTTCTCTCTCGTCGCTATGGCAACCGGACTTGGTTGATCATTTGGTATATCTGGGCAACCACTTTGATACCGTGATACGATGCAGTGTTCGTGAATAAACTGACGCCATTCGCTCAAATTTCACGACTGTGTTAACGATTGCATAAAAATTTGAATAATTGTAAATATTTCTTTATCATTATATTATTTTGATCTTGACAATAGCCTCCATAATACACCAAGAATCTCGGTTTTCCTGTCTGGAACCCAGCAGTGTCAATGAAGATTGTGACGTAGCTTCTGAACTTTTGAAGCCGCTCTGTCTAAAACACGTTTCTGCTAAGGTTTTGATTTAACTGTGTTTCTGGAACGGTTTTATTTTCAAAACAAAAAAATTGCTCCTAGAAGAGCCCAAGATTTCTTTCATCTCTTCACGATCTGTTAGATAGGAACCCCAGTTATGTTTCAGCCACATCTACAAGCTATACAAAAGCGCTGCATAGATGTTCTGTTGGATGCAAACATGCATCTGATTACAACCTGCTTTTGTAGAGTCAGCTTCCAATTCCATCTGAGCTCTTTCTTCCTCGGTCACTTGCATCAGCATTTCAGATCGATTCTTCTTTCGATGTCGTCTGAAAATCAAGAAAGCACCGAGACAGATGGCACCAATTACCACAAGAATCACCGTTAATGAAACGCCGACTGCGTGTCCGCGCTGACCGCTTAACTTCATCGGGGTGTTAACGACAAGATCACCTGAAAAAAACAAAACGTTAGGAGATTTTAATTTCATGAGCGTATAATACATCAGGTAGAGCATGGGCGTATTTAGGGGGTTCAGGGTTTAACCCCCGCCCTTCGAAATAAGTTTCGGGAAAATTTGTTATAGGCTTTTACGAAATACCAAAAACCTTAACCTTTGCGACAATCTTCAATGGAAAATCCCCCGAAATCTTAAAACCCTCTCCGAAATTTTTGCTGAGGTAACGACAGATGACTACATATAAAGACGCAAATAAAAAAATCATGAATAAATGTTGGCAGTTATAGGACGGTAAAATAATACATTGAAAAATTATTTAATGACACATTGTCCTCAGAACCTGTTACAAACGAAAGTTTTTCGTGCATTGTGCAGTATATAATAATGGCGCTGTAGAAAAAATTAGATTGGGTGGAATTAATAATAACTCAGGATTATGGTAATGGTCAAACGACAAGCGACCAAAACCATCTGTGGAATATTTCAGGCTAACTCCTACTCTGATCCATCCACTCCCCCGTTTTCCATCCTCTCCTTCCTAAACGAAACTCGCCTCAGCAGCTCCTCTGCCTCGTCGGCTGTCACTGAAACCCGAACGATGGACACAAACCTCCGCCAGCCTAACTTCGGGCTACATAGAAGCGCAGGTGACCTATCGAATTGGAACGGACTGCTTCAAAGGATTGCGATGTGCTTACCTGAAGCTGTATGTTAATCTTGTTACACGTCTTGTCTTTCACCGGCGTTCATTCAGAGTTGCCGGGCCCTCTATTTTGGACTCACTAACTCTTCATGTTTACAACCGTTCTACACCTAGACTGTCTTCCACCCTGAACTTAATAATTACCTCAAAGGTATACGCCGTGTGATCTAATCTACAAATGATGCGACCTATTCAACCGTTGGTTTGTTTGTGGTACCCGATGTCTGTCCAGCCTCCATGTGCTATTTTGAACTTCGTAAAGAGGTTATCTTTAAATTACAGTTGGTTTGAACGGTATTGTAAAATGCGGCGCTGTAGGAGTCAATAGATTGGAAAATAAAAGTTATAAATCACATCAATGCTAAAGCATTAAAAAACTTTCGCATAAGCTGATTCGGTGTGATAGGAAGAACTCCGCAGGAACCAAATTGGTTCCGGGTTTGGATGTTCCGCATTACGACATCATATAGCATTTGTCACCCTAGGTGATCCTAATTTAGCGGGATACTTATCCCTTCAGGGCCTCCTTGTTACCCTTTCGACGAAAACTGTGTAATTGTAAATGATTGTTTGAAAAGGTTAACAATAAACGATTGATTGATTGATTTGTTACACCAGTTGAACAGGTCGCATCATTTGTAGATTAGGTCACATGGCGTATACCCCAGAGTCGATCCCATCATGTGGAATGCTTGCAACGCTCCGTTGAAGGAGCACGACATTGATGATATTTGTCATGAAAGCAGATTTCTACCCTAACATAAAGTACCTGAGTGCGTAGTGGTACAGTCGCAGGTGGTTCCGTCTTTGCTGATCTCGCAACCGACTTCACACTTTAAGCTTCCAGTAACTGGAATCTCCGTTGAAACAAAAATTGCTGGGGTTTGGCTGGTACCTTCAAGTGAATACAAATACTGACTCAGTTAATGAGGCTAGCTTTGAAAAGGCTAGACAGCAAAACAATATCAAAGTCATTCAAAAGTTCATACCACCAACGCAGATATCAATCGCAGCAGACAACAAACGCTAAGGATAGAGTTGGAATTATTGTAAATTCTCTTTGATGTTACACCTCTCCACTAAAATTCACCGCAGGTGCTCCCGAGATGACCATAAAAAGACCACAATTGAATTGAATGACATATAGAGTTCTACCCTAACACGAAGTACCTGAGTGCGTTGTAGAACAGTCACAGGTGGTTCCGTCTTTGCTGATCTCGCAACCGACTTCACACTTTACTTTTCCAGTTACTGGAATTTCCGTTGACACAGATATTGCTGGGGTTTGGCTGGTACCTTCAAATGAATACAAATTCTGACTCAGTTAATTAGCTTTGAAAAGGCTACACAGCAAAACAACATTAAAGTCACTCAAAAGTCCATACCAACAACACAGCAATCAATCGCAGCAAGCAACAACACTCAGGATAGAGTTGCAATAATTGTAAATGCCCATTTATGTTACACCTCTGTAGAAAACTTCACCGCAGGTGCTCTGACAGCTGGATAGAACGGAGGACAAATGAAGACATACCACAAATGGTGGACGAAAAAAAGACCCCTGATAGGAATATTCAGAAGCCGACAGAGAAAATGGTTGGGCTACATCATGAGGGGAGACTCCCTCCTAAGAATTATAATAGAGGGAAGAATGGAGGGGAAGAAGACAAGATGAAGACCGAGAACGATGTTGTTGGACTGGATGATGGAGGAGGATTACAGCAAGCTGAAGGAGAGAGCCAGACAACGTGATGAATGGCGATATTGGACGTACGAACTTGCCTAGCAGGGCAGAGAACCAAATGAAGCCCCTGACCTGACCACAAAAGACCACGATCGAACTGAATTATATATAGGGTTCTACCGTAACATGAAGTACCTGAGTGCGTAGTAGAACAGTCACAGGTGGTTCCGTCTGCATTTAACTTGCAACCAACTTCGCACGTTGCACTTCGAGTGACTGGAATCCCCGTTGTCACAGGAATTGCTGGGGTTTGGCTGGTAACTTCAAGTGAATACAACTATTCTGACTTAGTTAATTATATATATATATATACACTGTGTCCGGAAAAATTCCGACCCCCTGAGATACGAATGAGAGAACTAGTAAATTGTCATCAATTTTTAAAATTCCAAAAACAATTTAATCCTGAAATATTAGTGAACTATAATTTATGTTCAAAATGTCCGCCATTGGCTTCAACACAAGCTACGAGACGCACACGCCACTGACTAACGGCAGCATCGACGACCAGTTGATCAAATTCATCCCAAGCATTAACAATTCGCTCACGGAGTTCTTCAATGTTTCTGACCTTTGTCTTGTATACCTTCTCCTGCATTATTCCCCAAATTTTATAATCAACAGGATTTAAGTCCGGACTGTTTGGAGGCCAAAGATTTGGAGGTATAAAATCTGGAGTCTCCTTTATCAGCAGTTCGACAGTTTCACGTGCTCGGTGAGCTGGAGCACCATCTTGTTGAAATGTGTAGTAATCTGAATATTGCCTGATATCAGGTAATAATTTTTCCAACAACAAAGAATCTCGATAGTAAGCTCCATTTATTTTAACGCCAGGTTCTATGAAATGTATGTCTGTTTTACCAAGAGCAGATACACCAACTGAAACCATTACTGACTGGCTGAATGTTGGGCGAGTACTAAGCAAACGATTAGCTGGGATGTTTTTCTTCCGAGTTCCGGTGGCAACGTACAGACGATCATTTTGACTGTTCTTTGGTGTGGCGATGGTAAACAACTTTTCGTCTGTAAACCAAATAAAGTTTACCATTTCATCAGGATAGCGATCTAACAAAATCCTTGAACGCTCGAGCCGTGCTTCCTTGTTGGCTTCTGTTAATTCAGTCGCTCGTCTTTTCTTTAAACACTTTAGATGAAGGTCATTTTTGACAATTTCGTGCACAGAAGTTTTTGAAATTCCAGTCTCTCGAGCGATTTCTCTTAGCGTTAGATGTGATTGAGGTCGATCTTCTTGACTTAAAACGAGATCCTCAACTTTTTCGATATTTTCAGTTGTCCGTGCAACTCTCGGTCTACCGCTACCCTTGCGACGCTTACACGATTCGGTTAGATCAATTTTTCGTATAAGGTACTTTAGTCCACCTAATGTCCAACCCTTGTTCGGAAATTTTTTCAGAAACTTCTTGGCTCCATATTTCTTGTTTTGGCGTAAAAATTTTATAACAATTTTGTCTTCCTCGCTAAACGCCATTTTCTTGCAACTTTGTTTACAAAATATAAAACTCAAATACGTCACTATGACGTAAGTTTAAACGGGGCCGTTAATACATTACAAAGAATTTCGTTTGTAAGTATGTCAAGATGAAAATGCTTTTGTATTTTTTTAAATCGATTATTATCTACTATAGTTTTTTTAACCACATCTGTGGGGGTCGGAATTTTTCCGGACACAGTGTATATTATATATACATGTATGCAGTGGTAGATATCTTGCTAGGTTTTTTATAGATACGCTTCCACCGCATATCCCATGGGATTGATACAACAGTATCGCAACATTTACGCATAATAATGTAACAGGTTCCCAAGACAAGACCTCTTAAAACATTGGACGCTGTGAAATACAACTGCATGGATGAAAACTCTGAATATAATGCCTTTTAAATGTACCTCTGGAAGGCGCTGAACAATTTTCCAATCTAAGTGACCATGTGAACGGATCTATAGGTTGAGAGTGTGCCATGTGTGTTTTCGACACACACCGTCGTGTCCGATGATCTTTACCCGTGAATAAAACTGACCTGGGAGACAATCGCACTTGGTCAAGTCTGAACTAAGCTTGCATCCTGTTGCGCAGCTCATGTCTGTTCCAACTGGTTCAGTAGTTGAGATTGATGTCTTTGGCAATTCAGTTGTAGGTACTTTGTCACCTGCTCAAACAAGTACTGCCAAATTATGTTTCTCGTTAAGCGACTAAATGACTGTTCTATTACTACTTCGGGAAGATTCGAAGTATGCTCGAAGTATAGGGCCTATGCTCTGTTTCGTTGTGAAGCAAGAGCGAGCACAGTTACCAGAGGAAAGCTTAGAATGCGCAGAATTTATCTACAGAGTATAAAGATTTCGGACTGAAGAAATAGAAGATATTGTATGACCTTGTAGTTCTCTTAGTAAATAATGGAGGATACGAAACATAGCACAGTCGTCACTCTGGTAATGAATTCGATCTTTCCAAGAGCTTCAGTACAAAAAGGGTTAATATATATCAATCTTTAATTCACCAAAAAACATTGGTAGCACAACAAAAAACAGCACACAACAAAAAAAAATAGCGCACAGTGTGTTGACTCTGCTTGCTGTTTTTACTACAATATAAGCTTAGAGCCAATCCCAATGCTTGAATTGCTTGTATGGAACAATAGACTTAAAATCATGACTCCTTCCACTCACGTTTCAAGAAAGTACAAATACCCGGTAACGCATCTCAGATTGGATACGCTGGAGTTTTTAGGCTTTAATCTGGAATCGTGGCTATTTAACTTGAAATATTAATTTTGTGCAAATGGCCTTAATGGCGATTTTCCTGTTCCTGACTACAGCTTCAGATCCTGATTCATATTTATGATAACTAGTGGAGATTAGGATTTAATTCAGAATAGTATTACCGTTGCTGGTGATCGTGTATTCGATGCGAAATGTCTTCCCAGTGTCCTCAACATCTCGATGAAAGACTATTTGTATGGCTGCGCAGCCGGGAAAGATTTGCTGCATGCTCGAGTTGAGATAATCGCAGGATAGGTGGGTTACGTTGAGACGCAGTGCAAGCTGGCCGTCAATACAGGTGATCTAAGCAGAAAGCACAACAAAGAGGACAGTCTGAAAGTAACTTATAGCGCTATGTTGAATAGAAAGACTGAACTGAGATGGAGCGCAGCATGAACACGAAGTTAGGTTAACCACTTCTTTATGCTAAGCGCCATTTAAAGATTCTATCCGCAGATTAATGCAATTAGATCTACTTCTTATCCATTATCACTCATGTTAGCATTTCTGCGTTTTCTCAGATTGTTTTTCTCTCTCTCTCAATAAAACGAATATAGCCTACTACATTGTACATAATGTGTTGCAGTATTTTGGAATGTATCTCTAGGAGATAAGGGATACATTTAGCTTACCTTTCATAAGCTAACTTTAGCTTTCTGACCTTACTTTTCTTTAGTCTACTTTCATTTTAAAGTCTGGACTTATTTTCTGGAGTTAACCGCCCTTGCGAGTTTGAATGAGAAGGCCTATACATTCCTAGCATAGGTGCCATTGATGTAACATAAATCACCGAAATTTCTCAGTTCTATAAAACAAGAACGCCAAAGACGTTGTACTTTACAATGTGACTTTAAAAAGCGACTACCTGCTGCTTTTATTTATATTAATGCGAAATACACATCAATGCAATTAGTAGTAGTCTCCAGTTGTTAGCGAGATCTAGCGAGTTGTTAGCGAGATGGCTACCATCTAAAGTTAGCTATAATAAGTGTTCAAATACAATACAATACAATACCAGCGTCGTTGACAACGCATTCCTTCTTTATCCAGACTTAGGACTAACACAAGCGGCACTGCTGGCATTGGCATAGTTCATCAATGTAAGAAATTTCAAATGGATTTTTATCTATACTATATAGAAACACGTACTAACTAACTCAACCATAGACAGCCATACTGTCAATCAGTAACAATTCACATACAACGTTTTGTCTGTTGTTTTCTGGAAATAAACGAATATAAATCTTGACTGCAATGGATAACACATTTTTAAAATTTAGACAGTTCCTGGTTAATTATGACATCATTGTGTACTCATTTGTGAACAAACTGTCGTGACACCGAGCGAAACTATAATAATTATATCTCCTGACTTTAAGCCTCGAAACCGTCCAGTCCTAATCCCTGCGCACTAGGGGTACTAGATCTCGGAAGTAATGCCAGAAAAGCCTACAGAACATAATTTCGGAATGTCGATGAGCTAAACTGTGAGGCGGGCGTAGGATCAACAGGATCAACGCATAATTGAGGCTGCAAGAAATCAGTAACGGTCGCATTTAACTGACAGTATTGAAGCCGAGGGAGGTCATTTTGTGAACAAATTATAGCTTAATGTGTCAAATTTGAAAGTTCAGTTTGTTGCTTTCTAGATTTGATAGAAATCTTAATTGTCATCTAATCTGAATCCCCATTACAATATTATGAAGTTTCGCTTTTCCCATTCACAAGGTAGATTATCATAATTATTCTTTAGTTGCGTTTTCATCTGGATGTTTTAACTTGAAATCGTTTCCGCTGAAAGGTCGTCAAAATGGTAGTGCCATGTTTGAGCTGAATCAGACAGTACTCACCAACAACCAATCACGTTGGCAGTTGTCTCCGACTGAACTTTGAAGACTGATCGACCAAATCGTGAGCGATATCGAACTGGGTTCCACGGCGTTAATGACGTAGTTGCAGTCGAGGGCGCCGTCGTAATAGGTGTAATTCCACGGGAAACTGATCACACCGGAAGGACGACCAAAAGCAGTAACACCGCAGACGGTATCTGAAATTAGTCGCAGAAGTAAGTCTAGTCGTAACTATATGAGGCGCCACATTTTCGGTCCTGTAACTACTCCATGCAGGTTACTAAATCCATGCGGGTTACATCCCAAGATTATATTATATTAGTAATCGTAATCGCAAACTCCAAACTTCTAAAGCGCCACTCAAAAGCCAAGCGCAGGGCACCAGCTTATTCACGAGCGCTGCGTCGAATCAGAGGGGTATCCAAAAGTAAGTAAGTAAGTAAGTAAGTATATCCTTTATTATACCAATTGCTAACCGCATTTTGGTTTACATGAGAATCACATTTATGTGTTGGGCTAACCTAACATGTCATAAAAGTTTTGGTGTGCTATCTATCCTCGGCATTAAACGCATGCGTAAATCATCCGCAATATAAATGTTTTGCGTGCCAAAGTGTCCGCTTGTGGTATTACCCTATTGTGGGCTCTTGGACGCAGTAGGTATGGGGTCTGTTTTATCTGGGGCAGCAGTCCGTGTAGAACGTGCGATGGGTTGTTCATAACGTCATTGAAGAGGCGGGTGTCTGCAGTCGCGTACAGTTGTTCAACATCCAGGGCTGGGTCGGATAAATACCCAGCTCGAACCAGTCAAGCGGTAGTCAGAAGGACGTCCGAGTCCGATTGCCAGAGGATCAGAGGGGGCAGTGCAGCTGTTTTTGGCGGGTGTCGTTTAGGATTGGAAGGAGGATGATCAGATGAGTCGGGGCATGAATTCTTGAAGAGGTGAGACTTCAGATGTGAGTGGAAAGTGTATTCCAGTTACGGAAGCCAGAGGATTCTCCTATAGTGTTCTTCAGGTGAAGACCCTGGCCGAAGAATCGCAGTCTTGCAGCATTACAACCCGAAAATGACGGTTGAATGAATGCCCATCGGATAGCCCACAACAGCAAACCGTAATCAAATAAAAATCCAAGCCGTAAATGATGATCATGAAAATTTAAACAGCGGTAAATATTAATTTGATTAAGTCATTCCACAGCATACAGTTAAAAGCCCAGAACAGGTAGCCACGGCATAGGCCCCTTTTAAATTAATTGTGGTGACCCTACTTAGAAAGATAACAATGTAAACTTAAAAGCCACCTCAAAGCAGCGAGAATGACGACGTACGTCCGTCCGTCCGTCTGAATCTATCTATTTCCTTGAAGCTTTTATATTTCAGATTTACAAACAAAACAGAGAGGCAGTAAGCACTGGACGCTGACTGACTGACATACTGTATGCTTATATAGAAATGCAATTCGTGACTTGCCATTTACCTAAGTCTCTAACTGTATAATGGACTTTGAATCCTCCCTCGGTTGTGTAGGAATCACTTCGAAAGTTGAGCACCACAGCTGCGCAATTGGAAAATGAAAATGTCAGAGGCGTCGTTTTTATTCCACAGTATTTTCTGCTTGAAGATAAATTCGCCACAACAGATTCGTCCGATAAACAGCTTACCTATGCAAACATCAAATTAAATAAGACAGCCTTTAATTAGCCAATCGATTATTTAGGCGTTTCTAACTAACACACGAATGGTTTACCGTTTATTGACTGACTGACTGACTGACTGACTGACTGACTGACTGACTGACTGACTGACTGACTGACTGACTGACTGACTGACTGACTGACTGACTGACTGACTGACTGACTGACTGACTGACTGACTGACTGACTGACTGACTGACTGGCTGTATGTGAGAAGAGAGCAAGAAAGATCGAATGCTTGAATGAATGAATGATTTGAAAGAATGCTTAGTTGATTGATTGAATGATCCATTCACCAATTCATCGATTGATTCATTGATCGTTTGATTAATTGATTGATTGATTAAAGGTTCTAAACATTCAGCAGTTGTGAAAATAGCCATATCTGTCTTTGCTTATACGTACCCTTACCCAGGGCCGGCGCCAGGGTATTTGCCGCCCTAGGCGAACCTGTCGCGCTGCGCCCCCGGCAAGTGCGATAACTAATTAATACTAAATTAACTAAGTTAATTTAAAAGTTATTCATAATTACAGTAGCAGTCTGGAAACTGTATTAGCTATGCAGCCTATGCTGTATGGTGTAACACGTTTAATGGGAATTTAAAGTGTAAATACATGCTGGCCTATTAAATAATGAGACAGTGCACATTTTTGTTTGAACGCTTTGCAAGAAATCCTACGGCTACTTGTACTAAGTCATAACCCTACCTACGTACATGTACGAACTTTCTACGAAGTCTGTAGAAATAATTATAATGTAATTTCAAAATTTTATTTTTCGCGCCTTCACTTTAGCAAATGTAGAGGAGTTCTATCAGTTCAATGTCTCCAGCATGAGGCCTATCATCTTCAATTGACAAGGTAGCTAGGCCTAGTTCAACAAGTCTTTCTTGCAGCATGGCCATACGCAAATATGTTTCTATTGAGCTTCGAGAAGCTTCTCTAATTATTAGCCACAGAAACTGAAAGTGTCAAGAAGACGTCAAATCGAATAAATATGCGGCGACTTGTAACTCTTGCTATATTTTTAAAACCTAGTACAGCTGCTGCAGTGTTAGCATTATTTAAAACTATATAATCTATCAATGCCTGCACACATACTGCGCCATTTATTGACATCGATCATCCAGACCGTTATCTCTAGTGTCTGGTTTTGAACTAGCACTGGATTTTTCTGTGATACCGGTATGAGTTATGTTTTTAACAAAAATTGATTAAACTTTTAGTGAAAACAAGGTTTCATTAAAACAAGAAAAACCCAAGTGAAAATACAAGGTCTCCAGAAAACCCCATTTCAGAAGTTCGGATTAAAAACCAAGATCTTGGGAAAACCGAAGGAGTGGTAACATTGCAGATGATCGGTCTCAGTTTCATTTCAAATATGTCGCTATAGTAGGCAACTTCAAACTTGCGATAGTTAAGGGCATAAACGTGAGTCTGCGTGACGTGCCACATGACTGACGTTAAGATTTCGAAATGTCTATGGTCTGTTTGAAGCCGCTTCTTTTTTTCGTATTTATATATTAATGAATGGTGGCAAAACGCCGGCAATGTTTAAAAATATTTTTTATTTAGCTTTTCTGCCGCCCCCAGAAGCGTGCCGCCCTAGGCGGACGCCTAGTTCGCCTAGTGGTTAAACTGGCCCTGCCCTTACCACATGACCTGACGCTTTTGCATGCATAGCCTTAAACTACTTACCGTCAGCCAATCGCTATAGCAGTGGTCCATATAATAATGCGGGTTCGATTGTCCATCTAGTCTGAATGAGAAGAAAGAGAGTGAAATCTTATTCCTCTGACCGCCAGTTATAGAATACAAGCAGTTCAGATTGTGCGGATAGGACAGAGGGAACAGCGGTGATGTGATGAATCCATCTGGACCACTGAACGATGTATTACCACATTCCGGATCTGTCACAGCAAGAACAGACATCGACAATTGTAGCCTATGATATTTTCACCGTAAAACATTCATGATCACTGTTTTTAGATAAATCAAATGGCAATATATGCATAGAATGAGAAATGCTTGATAATTGCGAAAGACATGTGAGTTTTTAATGCTATGTAGGCTGTCTTCAAGTCAATTCGAAGACCTCAAATTGACCTATTGACCTGGTTGATGACCTGCAATTAGATCAGTTTAGGTTCGACGAAAAACCTCTGAGCAGAACCGGCGACAATTTGTAAATAGTACTTGCAATTGAAATTCTTTTTGCAATTGGTATCGCGCAGTGTAGGGCCTATAGGCTAACTATAACGCAACGGGAATCAACGAATGGCGCATGAAAACCAAGCCATAATTATGTCAAGTAAACCGTGTGCATTAAACACTGGTTATACAGAAGTTATTAAATAGTACTAAAATTATAAGTCCTCTCTGGTTCTCGTCAATGGTTTGTCCAATCTAATCTAATCTAAACTAATCTAATCTAATCAAATCTAATCTAATCTAATGCCTTCTGTAGCGCAATTATTGTGCAAAGTGAACGCCGTTCCGGTGCGTTCCGGTACCTACTGATAATTATAGTAGTCAAGAGGTAGGCCTAACTGTAAAATGATAATTATTGTAGTGAAGATGTATTTTTAGGGATGATTAATTATAGTCAAGTGGTAATTTTTACATAATAGTGAGTATATTTCAGAGGAGTTTTCACCCAAAAAATTAATAATCAGAGTCTTGAGACAATTTTAGATGATTATAATAGGCGTTGATAAACAGCGCCGCTTACCATAATCTCCAATCCTGTAGCGTATGAAAAATCCTGCTCCGTGGGAAGTATGGTCGCTGGAGAAATTAAGTAAGACACTGCGACAAGCGGGGAATCTTGCAACAATTGGATTTACGTTTCCGCATAGTTTTCTGTCTGCAAGGGGATGAGCCATTGATGTTCCGTTGACCAAGCAAGTTATCTGTACAACGGACAATAATTAGCTTTCATTAGGTAAGTAATTGAACGGTCAGGCGCTTGATTAAAGAAACTATATTATTATTATTATTATTATTATTATTATTATTATTATTATTATTATTATTATTATTATTATTATTATTATTATTATTATTATTATTATTATTATTATTATTATTATTATTATTATTATTATTATTATTATTATTATTATTATTATTATTATTATTATTATTATTATTATTATTATTATTACAATGCTCTCCCTAAGCCTTTCATCATCTTCAGCACTAACTACACCGAGATTGGCAGTGGAAAAGTCCAAGTGTGAATAGAGAAACAGAATCTTCACTTCGTGGATTTGCATGATTGATGCATATTGTCAACCATCTGGTCGTAGTTTGTAGCGCTGTATTTGACAAAAACATTCTCGACAACATTCATAAATGCTTTACGTGCCATTTTATTACCTGGTTCTGATATAGCAGATCTTCGAACTGCGTGTCATTGATGACGTCTACGATTTGTGGACGACCCAATCTGCTTTTCTTACTTTTAGAGTCAGTTTTTCTGGGAAACTCGTTCTCAAATATTCAAATCTGTGTCCTTCCTTGTTCTTCAATTTCACGAAATTTCTTATCAGTCCGATATTTTTATGAGAAAGGCAAACTTTTTTTGCTGTCGACTTCGACAAGTTGTTTATCTGCTAAACTTTTCTGCCCTGAACGAAACACTAACGGAACGGACAGTTCGTTTAAATGTAATGAGATTCTTTAGCACGAATGTCCCAATCGCAAATTAAACAACAATAGGCCTATGGTACTTTATATGCATATGTAGTTATATGCATTAAATCTATCCGAGCAACAATTGTAAAAGTAGTTGCAACTACTTTTAGATCACCACAGTTGTTTCATTTGTAGTTGTACTATATTGTAGTATAGTGGATTTGAGGTGCTCCCAAAATGCGCCCTACAAAAGCTCATATTTCCACACTTTTTTCAGACTTTCAGTAACTGTTCTACATAACTGTATCTATTCGTAGAATTCTCCTATTCGTCCTACATAGTCAAAAGACATCGAATGGTGGGCAATGCCATTGCACATCAAGACGGCTTATCAGTGGCGAATCTATGAAAGGACGCCATTGTTGTGAGTCATGTAACACAACGCCGTGAATAACTCAATGATGTTAGAGGAGAAACAAAGCTTTTCAAGAGGCATAAAGACATTTTTCACATCTTTAGGTGGATCCTAAAGACAGATATCGTGATCGTTCTCTTCTCTTGTCATATCATCGGGACTGCGAATGGCATTGATTTCCGAGTATCTCTGAGCCAAGCTCTCGCGTCGACAGCACCTCTTGCACCGCAAATGCGAGGAGCCCACGGTTCGTCTTAATCGCTAATTTTACAACCGAAGAGCTCTTATGCTCTGTTAATAGTGAAGTCATGCTGCGTCTTTGAAGGTTAAGCGTAGACTTGCTACAGATGTAGCAGAAAGTTCCTCGGCTGTTACGACAATGACGAGACATTTCTGATGGTACGAATCGTTCCTTAGGTTATATTATGTTCTATTGCTAAGCACACATACACTTTGCTATCTATGCATGTAGAACACGTGCATCAACATAAAATTATGTAAAAACTAAATAAAATCAACGCAATGCAAAGCATCTCTGCACGCGAGCTGCGTTTATACACTGCCTTGATAGCATCCATCTTGACATGTATGCCATGGCATGCCCAGGCAACCCTAAGCTTTAACATTTCCATTGCTCTTTCTGCAGACTTCCTGAGCGCATGTCCAGGCATGCCTGGGCCAAAGAAAACAGGTTAATTCATATGCGGCGTAAGAACTTATTAGTAGTCTGAATGGCAGAGAAAGTTATAAAAATCTGCGATTCCAAGAAGGAACGTGATAAGAATATTTGAATATGATTTTCTTGATAGCCAAAAATTTATAACATACATCCAGAAGTGTTCAGGAAAGAAAATCTTTGTTTTCTAGTTCAATAAAAACAATGAAATATGTTAGGTGACTTACCGTCAGCCATCCGCCGTTACAGGATCCATTCCCTCTGTGCAGAGATCCAAGGAAAATGAAGAATGGTCGTTTCGTGTTCTGTTGATGAACCTGTGTGACAATGGTCCATTCACCAATTCATAAATTGATTCATTGATCGTTTTAATTAATTGATTGATTGAAGGCTCTAAACATTCAGCAGTTGTGAAAATGTCCATATCTGTCTTTGCCTATACGTACCCTTACCACATGACCTGACGCTTTTGCATGCATAGCTTTAAACTACTTACCGTCAGCCAGTCGCTATAGCAGCGGTCCATATAATAAGGCGAGTTCGATTGTCCATCTAGTCTGAATGAGAGGAAGGAGAGAGAAATCTTATTCCTCTGACCGCCAGTTATAGAATACAAGCAGTTCAGATTGTGCGGATAGGACAGAGGGAACAGCGGTGAGGTGATGAATCCATCTGGACCACTGAAGGATGTATTACCACATTCCGGATCTGATATATAACAAGAACAGATATCGACAATTGTAGTCTATGATATTTTCACAGTAAAACATTCATGATCAATGTTTTTAGGTAAATCAAATGACGCTATAGGCATACAATGAGAAATGCTTGTCATTTGCGAAAGGTATGTGAGTTTTAATGCTTTGTAGGCTGTGCTCGGGTCTCGAAGACCTCATATTGACTTGATCGACCTTTTGACCTGATAACGACTTGGATTTTGTACGTTATCGGTTGATGCCCTGTAATTAGATTAGATTAAGTTGGACAAACCACTGAACAGAACCGGCGAGAATTTGTAAATAGTCATTGTAATTGAAATGTAATTGTAATTAGTATCGCGCGGTGTAAAATGCACAAGACCAACGAATGGCGCATCGAAACCAAGCCTTAATTATGTCCAGTAAACCACGTGCATTAAACACTGGTTATACAGAAGTTACTAAATAGCACTAAAATAATTATAAGTCCTCTTTGGTTCTCGTCAACGGTTTGTCCAATCTAATATAATCCAATCTAATCTAATCTAATTTAATAGATATATTCGTTTTATTTTCTGACAGGTTGACAGACTGCAACCAGTTACAATTATAGTAATATGTTAAATAATGAAATCAAAAACAAACAAAAATCAGACAGGTGTGCAGTCAGGTGATACCTAGGGCAAGCGTTTGTAAAGTACACGAGGGATAAAGTTCTTCATATCCTTAGCAGGCAGTTTAAAGTCATGACGTCTTGGTCGGAGGTTGTATCGTCGTTGTACGGTTGGTGGAAATAATCCTCGCAAGACATGGCAGTCATTCCTAATAACTGCTTGGAGCAGTCGCTCTTCAGCTACACCCACCATCTCCTCCACGCCCGGCGATCGCGATCTAATCCAATCTAATCTAATCTAATATAATCCAATCTAATCCAATCTAATCTAATCTAATATAATCCAATCTAATCGAATCTAATCTAATCCAATCTATTCTAATCTAATATAATCCAATCTAATCTAATCCAATCTAATCTAATCAAATCTAACCTAATGCCTTCTGTAGCGTCCTTATTGTGCAAAGTGAACGCCGTTCCGGTGCGTTCCGGTGCGTTCCATTGCGTTCCGGTACCAACCAATCCTTGCCTACTGATAATAGTAGTCAAGAGGTAGGCCTAATTGTAAAATGATAATTATTATTGTAGTGAAGGTGTATTCTTAGGGATGATTAATTATAGTTAAGTGGTAATGTTTACATAATAATGAGTATAGGCTATTTCAGAGGAATTTTCACCCAAAAAATTAATAATCAGAGTCTTGAGACAATTTTAGATGATTGTAATAAGGAGCTGATGAACACCACTGCTTACCATAATCTCCTATCCTGTAGCGTATGAAAAATCCTGTTTCATAGGAAGTGTGGTCGCTGGAGAAATTAAGTAAGACACTGCGACAAGCGGGGAATCTTGCAACAATTGGATTTACGTTTCCGCACAGTTTTCTGTCTGCAAGGGGATGAGCCATCGACGTTCCGTTGGCCAAGCAAGTTATCTGTACAACGGACAATAATTAATTAGCTTTCATAAGGTAATTAATTAGGAACGGTTAGATAGTTCGGTGGAAGATTAGATGTCTAAAGCGAAATACTTCTATAGGACGCTTTTGATGATGTAAGAACTTGAAGTAACAGGAAGGCTATATAGTCCCAGAGACTCGTACAGTAAACGGGACTCAAGGCGCAGAGTTTCGGGGCCCTTCTGAACTTCTAGCTGTTACATTGTGGCAATGTTCAAGATCTGGATCAATGTCGTTCTTCACCTCTGAGCAGGGTATCGTGGCATCATTGTGTGCCTCATCTAGGCTCCATGTCTCTGATCGCTTTGGTACTGGCAAACTGTTGTCTCACGGTTGAACGCAGATTAGAATATTCAACAGATTTCTAATTTTTAGCAGAGAAGTGACTTCAAGTGAGAGACAATGGTCAGACTGCAGTAACGGTCTGTTACGCAATCGTTCTCTTCTCTTGTTATATCATCGGGATTGCGAATGGCATTGATTTCCGAGTACCTCTGAGCCAAGCCTCTCACGTCGACAGCGCCTCTTGCAAATGCGAGCCCAGGTTTGTCTTGATCGCTAATTTTACAACCGAAGAGCTCTTATGCTCTGTTAATAGTGAAGTCAAGCTGCGTCTTTGAAGGTAAAGCGTAGACTTGCTACAAATGTAGCAGAAAGTTCCTCGGCTGTTACGACATTGACGAGACATTTCTGCTGGTACGAATCGTTCCTTGCTAAGCACACACACTTTGCTAGCCTACCTGTGCTCCATCAACATATGTAAGCTTACAAACATAAATCAACGCAATGCATAGCATCTCTGAATACGAGCTACGTTCATAGACTGCCCTGCTAGCATCCATCCTGACTATGTATGACCTGGCAATGCCTGACATGCCAAAGCAAGTCTAAGACTTAACATTTCCACTGCGCTCTATGCAGACTTCCCTGAGCGCATGTCCAGGCATGCCTGGTCCAAAGAAAAAAGGTTAATTCTTATGCGACATAAGAACTTATTGGTAGTCTGAATGGTAGAATTTTTTAAAATCTGCGATTCCAAAAATGAACGTGATAAGAATATTTGAATCGAAGCAGCGCTCGTGAGTAAGCTGGTGCCCTGTGCTTAGCTTTAGATTTTTTTATGATTTTCTTGATAGCCAAAAATTTATATAATACATCCAGAAGTGTTCAGGAAAGAAAGTCTTTGCCATCTAGTTAAATAAAAACCATAAATGTAGACTAAATGAAATAGGTTAGGCCGCTTACCGTCAGCCATCCGTAATTACAAGATCCATTCCCAATGTGCACAGAATAAGGGTTTAGACGGTCTACGCTGAGAACCACAGAATTGACATGACCGCTATCGATGACGTACAGACAGTTGACATTTATTGGATAATGGAAAGGTAATCGCACAGTGGAGACGATTCCAGTTGTAGCTGAGAATGACGTGTTTCCGCAAATCGCATCTGGCAGAACAACAATGGTTTCTCATACTTTTCAAAAAGCTTTGTCTCTTACTCGCTAAAATTGTCATCGTCTTCATTTGAAGAGGCCTACCATCACAGTCAACACGACCATCACTACCATCACTGCAACACTCGCAAACGCAATACACCCTCCGCCGTCACCTCAACACCCATCACCCCAATTCACACCACAACAACAACAACAACACCACAGCCACTACCACAATCGCTTCTACCGCAAGTATCGACACCATTATTGTCCCAAATTAGATTACATACGAAACATGCACTGTGGGACATACTTGGTTCAAAAACGGTAAAAGGAATACGAAACGTCTCTCGAAAGTCGTAAGTGTTTGAACGGATGGATAACTTCAGCATAGGACAGTCGTAAAACACCAACTGATGAACTGAAAAATAAGATGCTGATGCCCAGGGGCGACAGAAGACCCTGGTTGTATTAGGATTCAGTTGTGTTTGTCCTTCTGATACGCAACCGATCTGCGGTGAAAGACACAAATAGACGTACTATAGAGTGCATATTTTAACGGTATAACTACTGGTACAAATGTCCCAGTAGTTTTAGGATTTGCCCCAGTAGTTTTGGTGATTTGTTCCAGGTAATATTCTACTTTAAAATATAAAATTGTTGACCTTCTAATTCGAAATATTCAACAAGTGAAACATTATCTGAAAATCGAATCGATGCACGCTATAAATACAGACATAGTTTTAAAATTCACGAAAGAATGCACGCAGCCTACCGTCAGACTTTCTCTGTCGCAGTCTTGGAATGACTGAAGCAATTTCATATGTGAATTCAAATAGGCGCTGAGCAAAATATGACTCGTGCGATTTGTCGAAATGGTGTAAGTGCAGTTGACTGTTGCAAGATAGTTCGTGGGATTTCTTGGGATGTCTATGAATCCAGAAGTGTTGGTGAACAGAGTAGCGCCACAGTCGAGCTCTAGAATGATAATACCCACGTACATTTCTTTCAGTGTTTAACCATTTGGGGAATGCTTCTCATGGCTATATTCTCTATGACTGCATCGGTAGCTGTCCAACTATGGACATAATCATTTAGGTATAGATAATGTATCTAATCTAATCTAATCCATTCTAATATAATCTAATCTAATCTAATCTAATCTAATCTAATCTAATCTAATCTACTCCAATCCAATCTAATCCAATCTAATCTAATCCAATAAAATCTAATCTACTCCAATCCAATCTAATCTACTCCAATCTAATCTAATCCAATAAAATCTAATCCAATAAAATCTAATCTACTCCAATCCAATCTAATCCATTCTAATCCAATAAAATCTAATCTACTCCAATCCAATCTAATCCAATAAAATCTAATCTAATCCAATAAAATCTCATCTACTCCAATCCAATCTAATCCAATAAAATCCAATCTAATCCAATAAAATTTCGACGACGACTGTTAAGAAATCATTTTTTTAAATCGAACAAAATTTAATTAGATTAGATTGAATCGAATGATTATAAAATTAATGGTTTTTAGTTTTTACATTCAGATGGCTTTAAAACTGTAATCCACCAGCCATAAGCCTAATGGATACAGCTAAGCGGTAATTGCAAGATGATAATAAGTAGTTAGGAGTTGATATATAGACGATGAAAATAAGGCGCATAAGAAACACTGCGGCTTACCATAATCTCCGATCGTGTAGCGTAGGGTAAAGCCTTTATCGGGGGATATTTCGTTGCTTGAGAAATTAAAGAAGACGCTGTCACAAGCGGGGAATCTTGCTGTCATTAACCAATACACTGCTGTGCATGGTTTTCTGTCTGCAAGGGGATGAGCCATTGATGTTCCGTTGACCAAGCAAGTTATCTACAACGGACAATCAGTTTGCATTGAGGGGTAAAACATTAGGAAAGGAAAGATAGAAAGCGTTTTTTAAATAACGGAACGGATGTATACTTAATTAAGATTAATTAATTTAATTTAATTAACTTAATTATTTTTTTTGTTTTTTTTGTTTAGTTTGTATGTAGTTAAGGTTTATGTTTTTCGCAATAGCTTTTTTTTGGTTCGAAATTGAATAATTATTGACTCAAAGTCCTTCCTGTTATTATCTTGTACTGCGATAATAGTAACTTAGGTGACCCTAGCTAGCGGGACTATTGTCTTTTCGGGTTCCCTTTTGTGGCTAGTGATGAAAAATAATCTTGCTGCTACTGTGTTGTGATGCTAACAATGGAAAATAATCATGTTACTTTTGTTTCACTTTAATGGCTTCAATAAAAAACGAATTGATTGAAGAATATGTAGGCGTTTATATATCGAATGTTTCGTTTCGGCTTTGAATATGATGTCTCATTAATCGAGTGTCACACGAGAATTACGTCACATGAGATCTGATGCAAGATCTCATCGACACTAAAACGGATTGTCGCAAATCCACACGAGTGACTTATTTTGTACTGTTATTTGCGATAATACAGTAGCACGTTTAGATGTGTATTAATTTGTGAAAACTATGCCTCATCAGATTAGAATTGCTGTAAAAATCTCAGTTATTCAAGTGTTTTACGATTTAATCAGTTACTGTAAGTAGGAAATTGTAAGTGTAAATCGTAAGTGTGAAAATAACTAAGTTTGTAAAAGTAACTGTGCTCTTTATTAAACGCTGGCAAAATACACGCACCACGATACTAAATGCTTGCCCGGCGCTGAACATACAAAGTTATCAAATAGTAGCGGAAAAAGTTAGTTAATAGTAAAAAAAATAAAAAAAAACACTATGGCCTAACTGTACAACATCCTAGCCAGGAAACCGCGCCTGGTGAGGGAATCAAATCTGGAAAGAACACGGTTATGTGAGCGTGGGCGCAGATCATGACCAGTATATAGTAGGTATATATAATTAAGGATATGTCCAGGATTATTTAAGATATTTCTAAAAAGGTCTTGGTCGGCTTTTTTACAGCGTTCCTCAAAAGTAGGGAAAGATTTGGGTAGAAAGCCAAAGCGTACCAGCTTGCGGACACAGCACTTAGAGAGTCACGTTCCTGTTTACTGGAAAAGCCCCACCACACTTGGGAACAATAAAGCATTCGGTTGACAGTAGTGGACCGGACCACATCATAAAGCCTGACTCCCAAGAGCCCATGCGAGATTAAAATACGATGGGCATGGAGAGATTGCTTGGCCCGTACACTCTTTGCAAGAGATGCTATATATAAATCTGGTAAAAATCTATGAGCAAAATTGCATTTTCAACAATCAGGTTAATCGATGATGCTCTAAATATGCGGTGTGCTCGACACGAGCTGCATAACTTTATTCCCAATACTTGTCAAATCCCAACATCTATAACCCTTCCAATCTTAATATGTGGATATTCAGATTGAATATCTGAATATATTTCTACACATCTCATATTCGCTTGACGCCTAATGATGCAAAACCACCATATATCTCCACTCCATAGCGCCTCTGAGTAGAAATCTTGAAGGGGCGCTATAACAAGTGCTCATACGTACATACATACATACACTCCAGTAGAACGCAACACAATACGAACCAGAGCGAAGCGGCATCGCTTGTGCTTAGTGGTCAGGTATCTGAACACAAATAAATCATTAATTTCTCTCTCTCTATGTCTGACTCTAGAACTCATATTTTTTTAAATTACCTTTTTCAAACAATCGCTTAAAGAAGTCCACAATAGATTAATTACAACGATGTTCGATGATAAATGAGAGTGCAAATGTAAAGTGTTTGACTACTTACCGTCAACCAACCGCTAGAACAGTCACCCATATAATCGTACGAATATCCAATGTATAGACGGTCTAGACTGAGGGCTACGGAATTGACGTGGCCAATCTCAATGGTGTACAGGCAGTTGACACGTCTGGAAAGCTGAAATCCTAATCGCGGAGTGGAGACGATTCCAGTTTGAGTTGAGAAAGACGTATTTCCGCATATTTCATCTGGCAGAATAACATGGTTTTCTCTTACTCGCTGAGAAGCTTTCGTCATAATTCGCTAATATAATCGACATCGTTCAGTATCCCACCATCCAGTAAGTAAGTAAGCAGGTTATTCAACACCAAATTAAGCAAAGTCACAATAAACAAATTGGACAAGGTGAGTGGTGGGCAACCGGTGAAGTCTAACAAGACTCATCTCGCCGGTCACCCAAACAATGCTATCATGATCATACTAATGTAATACACAAGTTATATGAGAGCAAATACAAAGAACTAGTACCATTTTCAGACAGCACAAAAGTCACAACATCGTCCATAATAGTAACCACCGCAAACACAACCAACGCAATCACCACAGCCAACAACAGTCACAACACTGACGCCATCTGCGCTGCTACCGTCACCATAAACTCTGCCACCGCCACCACCACCACCACCACCACCACCACCACCACCACCACCACCACCACCACCACCACCACCACCACCACCACCACCACCACCACCACCACCACCACCACCACCACCACCACCACCACCACCACCACCACCACCACCACCACCACCACCACCAACCACCACCACCACCACCACCACCACCACAACCACCACCACCACCACCACCATCATCACTAAATGAACCACCAGCATTTTAACATTATAAGAGTTCGGACTGATCCTTGCGGTGCCAATTGATGCAGTGCCCTTGATTACTTACGAGAGCTCTGCGCACTGGCGTAAACTTGTCCAAAATATTGGTGGGGCATGGGGTCTGGACAATCAGAACGCGAAAACTGCTCGCATCATAAGCGCTTCCGGTATTACATTAATGTATTATTATTATTATTATTGTTATTATTATTATTATTATTATTATTATTATTATTATTATTATTATTATTATTTATTGTAGAAAATTATTAATATTAATAATAATAATTATTATTATTATTAATTTTAATCGAGGTATAAATAATAATAATAATAATAATATTATTATTATTATTATTATTATTATTATTATTATTATTATTATTATTATTATTATTATTATTATTATTATTATTATTATTATTATTATTATTATTATTATTATTATTATTATTATTATTATTATTATTATTATTAAATTTTCCGAAATGTGAATCTTCGACGCTGATCGTCAACCGCTAGGAGACGATGCAGTTATAATAATTATCCAAGTGCTTGAAATCGAAGGGGAAATGGTGAGTTGTGAGCTGCTTTTTGAAGGACGGAAGTGAATTTGAACTACGAAGAGAACGCAGTCGTTGGCGCGAACTGAACAGAATTGCCTCAGATTTGTCTGGGTTTATGGCCAAACCATTGAAACAGAGCCATGCAAACGAATTCTGTTTACCAGGCTGATCGGTGTGTGACAGAGCAAGATGGAGCTGAGTATCATCCGGTTACTGTTGCAATTGGACTCCAAAGTGATTAGCTGTACGACTGATTGGGAAGTAGATAATCTAAATAATAAGAACCGAGGACAGACCCCTGTGGCATTCCAGCAGTGTAGCCTAAACAGCGGGCTAAGATCGAGCGGTGCTGCGGTTTCGATGCCAACCTGCTGATACGGTCATCTACGTAAGAAGCTAGCCAGTTTAAGGCAGTCCCAGGGGACAAAGAACCTTTTGGTGAGTCTTGAAAGCAGTAGCTGGTGGTTTATGGTGTCGAAGGCTGCGCTGAGGTCAAGGCATATTGAGAGGCAGGAATTTCCTTTGTCAATAGACGACAAGATGTTATCCAGCGTAGAGACGAGAACGAGAACAGTTTCAGTCTGAAATGGTTGCTTAATTTTTGCTTAGGCCTACATGTAAATTTGTTTCATATTGAAGCCTTGAAGACTTGAAAACATTGAAGATATAAATTAATCTTGTTTTCATTAATTATGGAATTTCTGATAGTATTTAAGCTTTTTGTCTCTGTTTCTGACGAAGTTTTTAATATTTTAATAAATTCTCCTCTGGATTTATTGGTGGGGCATTGCCCCACCATCTCAATTATTGGGGGGGGCACGTGCCCCGGCTGCCCCGGCAGAGTCTACGCCTATGGCTCTGCGCTCCAATCTCAGGTTTGGCTGACCATGAAAATCTCCGTTCTGCGTCATGGGGTGAACTCATTTTTCTCTGTGCACGCACTTGGGGGAAGCAACGTCGTGCCTTTTCAGAAGTTGGGCAGTCCACCTGGAATAGCGTTCCTTCAGATCTGCATAGACCTTTAATCAAAACCTCGGCATTGTCCTTTAAGAAGCATTTTGAAACTTTTCTCCTACACCGTGATAGCGCTGGAAAAGACTCTGCATACTCTCTCAATGAAGACCTCGGCATTGCCCTTTAAGAAGCAGTTAGAAACTATTCTCATTGGCAGTGATTGTGCTGGGAAAGACTATGAGTAAGTGTGTAGGAAAGGCACTATAGATTTGCTTTGAATGAATTAATGAATGAATATCAGATTAGATATGACCCTTGTTCTTCTGTCCATACCTGTTGCAAGAACAGAGAAAGGAACACGGAACGTCTGTTCATAGTCGTAAGTGCTTGAACGGATGGACAACCTCAGCGTACGGCAGTCGGCAAACGCCAAAAAAGTAGAATCATACCATGATCTCCCCAGGAGACAGAATACCTGGGTTGTGCTAGAATTCAGTTCTGTCTCTCCTTCTGATACGCAACCGACCTGCAACGACAGACAGAAGTTGAGGTTCAGCATGGGTTTGTCACGTGTTTATTCTTGTCGTGTTTTGTTTATTTTAATTTCATTTAATACAGTTAGTTCAAATGTCTTTGCATCGTGTCTTTACTCGCTTTTTATCCTAGCGTTCACGATAGCATGAGGAGGGATGGACTTCTACGGACTAGGGAGAGTCAGGTCGAAAGCCAAGCCGAAATAGAATAGCCTACGGAGACAATTTGTTCTGGAAGAGCTGAGGTTCGGTTGAGATCTGAAGGCCAGAACAGACTTTGCAGAACGAAATTTTACCGGGAGAAATTTTCCAGAACCAGCAAAATGATATGTTCAGAGGTAGAGTCAGAAGACAGAGAGATCTTTGGAGTTAACAAGGACCGAACAGTTGCGTTGCACGGCAGAAGTGCCGAGACAAATAGAATTCAAGGAATTACATTTTTTAGCTGTTGGGCAGTCTCAAAGAGAGAATCTCAGTCAGTGCATATCTTAACGGATTTTGACTTCTGGGACAAAGTCTGCCTCGACTAGAGGATATGGCGGAGCGTCGTAAGCTCCCCAGCCGACAACGCATTTTAGAGCATTTGCTGCCAAATGGAACCCATTTTAGCGACACTCTATTTTATCAAGTTTGCTTTTTATTATTATACAATCGGCCTATCCTTATTTTAAGTCATTCATAAAAAATACATAACCATACCACCATAATTGATATAGGGTAAAAAATCAGTGACAAGCTGAGGGAATGTTATCCAGTGGAAGAGTTGCAGCTACAACTTAGAAAAGTCAAATTAATCAAACTATTTAATTTATAGCCTACTTACCAGTTATAATGTTATCAGGTAACCGAAGGAATGAAAAAATTAAGAGTCACCTGTGGTAGGTCCAATTATACAACGGATTCCAATTGGGAGTTGAGAGTTTAAAGTTCCTGGCCTAAGTTGCGGTCGAAATCGTGTGTAACTCACCAGTTCTAGAGAACCTAAAAGAAGGCCAGCTGTGTAAGTTAGGAAACAAATTATCAAAGCGACCCTACAGAGTGGAGGGACACTCACTGGTCAAATCCGCTCATAGACAGTTGTGTGTGTAACAATCAACACCAGTAGAACGGCTAAAATGTACAATTCTCGACATAAACGAGTTACAAAAAACTTACATCCCCGTGAATGAAAACAATTAAATAAACAGATATCGGAAATTAGAGTAAATTTGATTATTTAGAATTTAAATCAGCAAATTCGTATGTGCTCTATGGGCTCTACGATTTTGACCGCAACTTAGGCCAGGAACTTTAAACTCTCAACTCCCAATTGGAATCCGTTGTATAATTGGACATATACCACAGGTGACTCTTACTCTCTGTTCCTAATTGCACTTAGAATAAACAGTTAGCATTGCAAGAAGCGTCTTTTGTGGTATTTAAAGACGCGACAATAAAGTACTAGGTAAGTAAATAGCTAACTCGCATATCTTGACTTTGGATCTACAATTCACGAAAGAATGCGCGCAGCCTACCGTCATACTGTCTCTGTCGCAGTCTTGGAAAGACTGAAACAATTGCCTCGATGCATAGAAATGGGTGTTGAGCCATATGTAACTCAAGTTATTGGCCGAGATGGTGTAAGTGCAGTTGACTGTCGCCAGATTGCTCGTTGGATTTCTTGGTAAGATGATATCTCCCGAAGAATTGGTGAACAACGTAGCACCACAGTCAAGCTCTAGAATGACAGATATATATTTCTGTTTTACGATTACGATAACTTTTTGTCATGCCCTGTTCTCTCTGACTGCATCTGTGGTTGTCCAGTAATAGGCACCACCACTAAAACAGTCTGGGTGAGCGTCTATTGCGAGTTGAGACTTGAACCTGTGACCGGTTGCACGAAGTAGCGTTTAGAGTGATCTGATTGCGAAGTGCCCTAGCTGAGGGATGAGTCACACATATTAGGCCTACCCAGTTGGTTAGATATCTCGTCTTGTAACACGGATAGAACGGGTTCCAATCTCCCTTGAAACTGTAACCTTTATTGACCTTGAGCAAAACCGTTTGCTCACCTTTGGATAGCGTCATTAGTCATTTTAAATTTAAGAGATAATTTTATATACAAATATTTATAGTTAACAGTTAATTTTTGGACAGTGAAAATAAGGCACATATAAAGACTACGGCTCACCATGATCTCCTACCCTGTAGCGTATGGTGAATCCTTTATTGGAATCATAAATATTGTCGCTGGAGAAATTAAGAAAGACCCTGTCACAAGCGGGGAATCTTGTTCTGGTTGGATACCCCAACGCGCACAGCTGTCTGTTTGCAAGGGGATGAGTCATTGATGTTCCGTTGACCAAGCAAGTTATCTGTACAACGTACAATCAGTTAGCTTTGATACGGCAATTAGTGATGAACGGTTTGATAGATAAGGAACGTTAACACACTTAATAGTGACAGTTTAAATGTTTTTTGTCGAGTCGAAGTGTATTAAGAAAGATGTATCTTTAATCGAACTCCCACGAGTAATGCCACAACAAATGAGCGTCAAATAGTAGCCTATCTCATGCGAGATGTCATCAACACTAAGACTAATTGTCGCAGTAGCGCAGATATAATTGTTATCTCGTACAGCAATTTGGGAGTAACCCGTGGCACGTTAGAGGCGTACTTCAATAGATTAGAATAGACATGGGAACGGCCAAAATTTTTCAGACGCTGTCCGCATGGTTCTACTTCTAGGTTTCTTTACAATTTAAGTTTACAACGGAAGTACTAATAGCTACATACAGAGCAGAATTTCAATTCTTTTAAAACGTGAACATTTCGGTCCTCTGAACAGATGCCAAAGAGGTTATTCCATTCATACGGGTCAGTGCTCAAAAGTTTAAGTGTTTCAAGTGCTTTACGGCTAAATGAGCTGCTGCAACTAGGAAGTTTGAAGTGTAATTGTATGTAAACAAATAAGCGTCTTTCCAAGAAGTGCAATATAAATCGGGTTTTAAAGTCAATGAACACAATTGCGACTGCATTTTTTAACAATTTGGCTTCTCGGTGATGTTCTAAATATGCGGTGTGCTGGATAAGCGCTGTATAACATTATTCTCAATACGTTTCAAATCACAAGATCTTGGCTACAACAGTTCCCATTTGAACATGTGTATATTCAGATTGAATTTCTGAATACATTTATACGCACCCCTATAAACCCTTAGTCCGACCAACGTCAATAAGACACCATTTTACCCTATAAACCCTTAGTCCAACCCCTCCTGGAAGGCCCTATAACCCAAAACGGTGACCTCCCCCGCAATTTCCCAATAGGGCAGGGCCTATAAGACTCTATTTGGCCTATGAGCCCTTAGTCCAACCCCTCCTGGAAGGCCCTATAACTCAAACGGCGACCTTCCAGGTAATTGTTTTCCTGGGCTCAAGCATAAGCATTTTTTTTGAAAAATCATCCAATTAAAGAAATAAAAATGTTATGGTATTGTGATAAAATATTACAAAGATTTCAGAAGATGGAGCAGCAGAAGTTGATGTGAATTTGGAAGCGCCAGAAGAAGCTCAACTCTACGATGAGTTGATTGAGGCTCTCTGCGATGAGATGATTGAAGAGCGAGAACAAGAGCAGCAAGCAGCAGCAACAAGAGTTGGAAGAGCATGAAAATTTTCTTGATTTATTGATGAGGATTAGTTGGAAAACATGATGAGTTTGAGTTGTATGATGCGATGAATCGGGACGAGAAGGTATTATTTCTGAATGCTTGGAAGCCGCAGTAGACCTGAGATGACGGAGGAAGAATGGCAGGCATTCGAAGATAAGTTAATGCTGGAGGCTCAGAAAGACGATTTCGATTTCGAATACTAAGCGGAGTTAGCTCGATATACATTCACTTGGATGTAAAGAGCCCTTAGTAGAAAAAAGAAAAAATAAAAAAAAATGGCTTGAGTGCTTTGTAGCCTATGTTTTTATAGAGGTGGAGCTGTAGGAGTTAGTGGCTTTGTAACGTCTTTGGAATCGGTCCAACATACACAGTTCAGTGTCATGGCGATTCTGAAGCGGCAAGTTGCTTTAAAAACTCCGCTCGCGCTTTTTCGCGACCTTTTTGGATCAGCTCTTTTTTTAGATCTTCGTTAACGTCTGTTCCTACGGATTTATTTCGTATTTCGTCCTTCATAACGCGATATTTTTCAATTTCTTCAAGAATCAACTTATATTCTTCCTCGCTGACCAGATCGTCTTCCAAGGCTTTTAAGACGTGACTGTGTATTGTATTGAGTTTACTGCTGGCCAAAACTCTTATGGCTTCGTGTTTTGCCGCTTTTGCCGAACATTTTCGACTGATCACGACTCCAGCGACATCGAGCAAACTGGACAAAACAGCAAAACCCTCGAGAATTAATCCTGGAATTATTCCAACTCCTGTTACCAGCAAGGCTGCTCCACCCGCACCGACGCCAAGTCCTAAAAGCGTACAAGTGGCGGAAGCGCCATTAATCATGTTCACAGCTCTGCTATATTTTTTATAGAGGGCGCTGCGAATTTCAACTTCAGATCGCAGGTAAGCTTCGAGTTCTCCGATTTTTTGCAGGCGAAAGTTCTGTTGTGTCGTCTCAGGAGGGGCTAAAGTCTCTGGGAGCTTTTCATCCGAAATTATCGGATCCGTTAGCTTTGGATACAACGACATAGTTTCTATAATTCCTCTAATAATAGAGTTATATTTAACACGACATCTGGAGTTGTTAAAGAGCCTCGTTTTTTAGCCTCAATTTGAAAATTCGTTTGACTTGGAATAAAAATTATTCTAGTCGCATTAAATTGCGAACTGGAAATGTCAACTAGCCAATCAATTATGCGAACTGATGCATCCCCGTTGGAAGCACCTGAAATCGTTAATTTCCAGAATCCACAGTCTACTGTGACAGTTTCAGCTGCGGTCTGTAAAGTGATGCAAGGAAATCGGGCGGCTATAATTGGAAGATTTTTCCAAACGCTTGTTGTTAGTGTTCCGGTGGCCGTGTAAATATCGCGGGTGTAGTAGTCTTTTGACACGAAATCGATGTGTTCTTGCGGCACTGCGGCCAACATTTCTGTGGTGGGTTTCGCGATGGTATATCCCCAGTTTGTTAGACCAACGATATCATCGAGGTTGTATTTTTGCATATTTGTCTCCCCATTTTGCCTTAGATAACCTCGGATTTTATGGTGTGAGTCGGCCATCGTACAGTTTTATACCAACTAATCCACTACTTTAAATATGTGTATATCTGGAAATGGTGAAGTCCGACGGCGGTTGCCGCTGAACCCGCTGTTTTTTCAACGATTTTGAGTCTTGTAGAGCTTGTATGCGCTGTTAGTGTCAATTGTAAAGTCCTGCGTTTGAGGTCAGTTGTGTTTAATTGAATGCTTGAATCGAGCCCACTTGTATTCCAAACATCATAGGAGAAGACCGATTGCATCCATCAACTTTCCAAATGCTTAACGGCACGTCCCCCCAGAGTAATCTTCCATAAGCGCACGCACGTTGGGCATTCTACCTGCAACCAACCATTAGGATTTGAAAGGTCTAAGGATTAAGTCTACACCAACGGCAATTGTCACTGCTGAGGAAATATATGTAAAATCGATGCTCTGGTGGCAGTAAAACCTGTATAGTGGTATTAGGAGTGGGTATGAATGGAATGTGACCAGTATAGTTGAATGTGTTTAAGTTATTCCTAATAATTGTGTTTTGCTCAAGGCAACATACTGCCTGGCGGCGAGGTCTTTGTTGTCCACATATCTTTTGGCAAGAGAGATCTGGGAGTCTACATATTGCTTATTAGTCACATTTAACGGCCCCGATGGCACCCTGTTCAACCTTATCATGGTGGCGTTGATCGCTCTTGAAACTTGACCTATGCTGGCAGCATCTGTGTTAGATACTGATGCACCTTCAGGAAGTCCTGTAATTCTTTTTCCTGACATTTGTAAATCACCAGTCATGGTATCGCCGGCTTTGAGAATGTGAGCGCCTCTAATGGCTGCATCGTGTTCGTCTACATATCTCTTGTTAGTCAAGAATTTTGGCCCAATGGGTATCCCTGGGAATGATGACATGTCATAATTTGTCATCAAATTTTTTAGTCCATCACTTAATAGTTTCATGCTTACCGCGTCGCTATCGGATGGTCGTGATATATGGCTTATTGGAAGCCCAGTAACCCTTCTCCCACCCATATCCAAATTGCCAGTCATGGTATCACCGGCTTTGAGAACATGTGCGCCGACGGTGGGGATCCGACCATCTGTATACTGTTTGGCGTACTCTCTGGCGGCGAGAGTTTTTTGGTCTGTATACAACCTGAGGGTTGTGTTAAGCGCAACATCCTTCTCGTCCGAATAACGCCTAATGATGGTATCCTTATCATCTGCGGTAAACTTAATAGCCGCATCTACATATCGTTTGTTAGTCACATGCAACGGAGCCGAGGGTTCTCTATTCAAGTTTGTCATGGTATTGTTGACTACATTCGTCACTTGCCAGATCGATGCGGCGTTTATTTGAGTTGTTGACGGAATCGTTGGTAAACCAGTTACCCGTTTTCCACCCATATCCAAATTACCAGTCATGGTATCACCGGCTTTCTGCACATGTGCGCTTCTAAGAATAGCATCCTTTTCGTCTGCATACTGTTTTGCGGCGTTAGACTTTTCATCTGTATACTGTCTGGCGGCGGCAGTTTTTTGGTCCGTATACAACCTCAGACCCGTGTTAAGGGCGGCGTCCTTCCTGTCCGCATACTCCTTAACAATAACATCTTGGGCGTTAGAAACATCCGCCTGCTCGTCGGCGTACCGTACCACTTGTGCCCAGCTTACGGCATCGCTGTCAGAATCTGGCGTATCTGCCGTACGAAGCCCAGATATACGGTGTCCACTCATGTTAATGTTGCCAGACATAGTTCCACCGGCAAGTTGTAGATTATCCAAGTCTATTGTATCCGCATAGCCTTTCGTTGCGGCGTCAGCGTTCTCAGAAGGCGCTCCAACATTTGTGATTCGATAACCAGATGAGAGAATTCCCATCATGGTATCGCCAACCTTGTGGACCAGCCCACCAGTGCTGAACTGCCATACTCCCCCACCTAACGTATTACTTCTACTTCGACCAAACTTATCGACCGGCATCGTGTATTACAGAAAAAAGGTAAATTTCTAATACAAAAAATACGATCCAATCCAACGTTTGCGTCCTTAAAAATCAAGTATTATTTCTTCAAATTTTTTCCCAGCAGCGAGCTCTTTGAGTACAAGAAGGCAAAGATGGCCACATATTACATCATTTGGACCCTGCAGCTGAAATGTTTGTGTTTTTATGGGACAATTTAAATATCGAGCGAGTTCGCGAGGTGGATCCAGCCCATAACTGTCAAAATAGACGGCTGTAGGCCCATCTTTCCAGTAAGCAATCCAGTGAGTCCCATCACCATTGTTGGAATCTAGATTAACAATTCCACACTCTTTGTCATTTACAACGGCAGGCAGACCATCTCGCATGAAAACACCACGAAAATTCGGTAGTCCTCGGGCGGCTTTCTCGAGGTCAAAGTTGCTCAGAGGTTTTAGTTTTTTTTCCCGAGGAAAAGACCCGATCCTTTGCACATCGGGCAACAACCGCCGGTAGTTTGGCGTCCGAGGAATAATCCAGAGCCACGAACCTGTGCTTCTAATTCGCGATTATGACGCTCTGCTTCTGCTTGCGCAGCCATTGCAGCCTTTTTCGCATTGACGGCTTGAGCTATCCCCGCAGCCCCGCCAGCCGCTGCTCCCGCCACAGCTATACCTTTGGCGATCAGTGGAAGGAGTGCCAGAAGTGGAAGAAAACCGCCATTTTTTGTCATATTTTTCATTTGTGTTTTGGTGAATCTCAACTCCATGCCACGACCTTTATCCAAATTTTTAGCGACACGATTAGCTTGTCCAGTCGTCAAACCGAGGTTGTCGTCTCCAAGAAGCTGGCCATGAGTTAGCCGGATTGTAGCTTCTGAACCATTGCGGGCAGCCTTGGCAAGTGTTAATTTTTGCGCTTCAGACAGCGAAAGACCAACCGTGATGTATTTGGTTTTCATGTCGAAAAAATATGAATATTTTCTCAAACGTTTTGAAATATATCTAAAGGGTGCTATTTTTCTAATTAATAAACGACATTGAATTTGCTTCCATCCGATTCAAGTTTCAGGAGTCGATCGCTGATCAATACGGCATATGCAGTCGTATTTGCAGGAACTGCAGCGTCAAAATTCACTTTAATCTGAATATCCTGTGTAGTGGTTTTCAGGCGTTCGGATTGTCTGCGAACATCAAGCACAAAGATCGGAAAGAAATCTACGAAATCGATTGGTGTTATTTGACACGATGATTCTCGTCCATCGATTCCACAGAACTCCTCCTTGAAGTCTCGCAAAGCCTTGTACGCTCGAGAGATTTTCTTTGCCGCAAAGTCGAGATTCATGTCAACGACGGGATAGCGGTCGCTGTTGAGCATAGCATAGATGCTGCGAACTTGTACATGATCGAAAAGTGCCGGATTCTGACGCTGGTGAGCAGTTTTTCCTGTCTGAAAAGAAACTAAAATCCAGCGGGGTTTTTCTGTTCCTGATTTCACGCTAAGACGCCACGAAAACGTCGTTGCTTGCGGAACGGAAATATTGTCGCATTGCATGGCTCGAAATGCAACTGGAACTTTAACTTTGGCCTCGATTTGTTTCATAAGCATGCTCTTGTATTCCAAAGCAGGTATAACATGTGGCATAAACCAGGATAGCTTACTCAGGGTTATTTTACCATCGATAATTGCATCGGCCTTGAAGATTGCGTCTGTATCGGCCTGTCGGCTCAGCAACAAGGAATGTTTAATTCCGTACACGACTCTGTGATAATCGTCACAAAAACCGAATAAATGGCTTAGCGGGATGACAAACGAAAAAGTGCCTATAGGATCTGGCCTAGTGATGATCATCGCTCGCCGAACCGCGAAGCCAAGATTTGCATCCGCTGCTGCTGCACTGGTATCCTTCTGCCAGCACATATTCAGACCTTCAGCCTTGGAAAAATCGTCTCCATAGACTAACAGCCCCTTCATCGTTGTAGCTTGCCCTGGAGACGCAATGTTTTCGATTTCGGTGTTGTTTATCAGGTATCGAATCTGAGAAAACATGAAAGGAATGGCATTGTTAATAAGCGTTACCAACGTGTCTCCGGCGTAAGCAATATTAGTGGTTGATGCAAGCCTGCCCTCGACAAGAAGGTAGCTTTTTGATGGTTGAGTGAAAATGTCTTGGTTTTGAATGTCTATTTGTATGGCTTGCCCGTTATTTATGGCGGCTGGATTTTGTGATTCGTACTCGCGAAATTCGTATGATTCTATGCTATTGTCGTCAGACATCGCCGAACCGATGTCCAACATTTCGCTAGCTATATCAACTGTCGCCATTTTGTAACGCTATAAATCATCGTTAAGTTAGACTTTAATTGTTTGAGACGACTAATTTTTGCCCAAAAACAGGCCTTGACCTCTGCGATTTATAGTCTTGAAGCCAGATCCAGCAATACGGCTATTTATATCAGAAGCCGGTTGATTCGCCGCCAATTGCTTCAAAAATTCGATGCTTTTTTCGCTGAGTGCTTTTTCAAGAGGAAGAGGAAGCGCCGCCGCAGGTTTTTCAGCTGGAGGTTGAGCAGCAACGCGTCTAGCTTTTACTGAATCGATAATCTGCCTGATTGCAGATGCGCCTGCTGAACCAGCTTTAGCCACACTTCCAGCAACATTTGCAACATTCGTAATTGTGTCTTTATTTTTTGAAATAAAATTTCCAACCCGACCAAAAGCGCTGGCGATTTTTGGTATCCAGTCAAAAATTCCTCCACCAAAAACTCGACGCCGCTTCGTTTTAACCCCGAGGAGAAACATGTTTCTACACGCCTCGTATATGAAATCTTATAGTTATCGTCTCACCACGAAGGTTTAATAGTTCATTGTTCTGATCTGTAAGCCAAACACGCATGCGCATAACATTTCCAGCTAGTGCCACAGGCAGGTATACGAGGTTATTCGGCGATTGTACTATTTTATAACCAGGTGAAACATCCGGAAAGAAACTGTAAACTACTGGTGCCTGGCTTCCGTTGCGGTATGAACCAGAAATGATATCGCAGTTTACAAGGATGGTGTTTACCTTGAGAATATCAACCGGATTTTCTCCCTCGAAATAGCCAGAGTGTAGCGTTTTAGGTTTGAAGCCTAGCATAGACCTGATCGTGGATAAAGCCATATTTACACGGTAGTTGGCATTTGTGATCTCTACATAAGCTCGCAGGGTGGAACTGTTAGCTCCCACCGTGATATAGTGAGATGCCGGAATCGCAGCGTTATTCCAGTGTCCATTTCGTTCGAGCTGTCTTTGAATTGCGGCATTAATCTCAGGAATCTCGTAACACCCTTCAGAAAGTCTTATCGTCTTCCATGTTGTTCCACTGTCGGCGCTGTAGACGAACTTATTGTTTGATTCATCAAGATTCGGAATAGAATTATAACTTTCAAGATTCACTAACGAAAGTTCAAAGCGTTTTTTAGGATCGAGATGCAACGGTGGTGAAAAGTCTGTAGTAAAGTCTGTTTTATCTGAGGAAACTATAAAACTAAAGTTTTCTTTAGGGAGAGTCAAGTCTCGAATTTCTTTGAGAAGTTCTTCAACGCGTTCCATTTTGCTTATTAATTTGGATTATATCGTGAGCAAACTTCGGTTCAATTGTAATGCTAACTCTTTGGGAATGACCCCAGAACGCAGCAGCTCGTCAAGAATCGCTGAAATTTCGTTGTCAACACCAGTGTTACCAGCCGTTCTGGAGGCCAATAAGAGCTGCAACCTCTCTACAAGGACATCTGGGCTGTTGTAATACTGTACAGCCGTACCTGAACCTTGAACAAGCTTGAATTTTTTGCTTTTTCGACCATGAACTGGAAGTCCAGAAAGTTGAATGAGTTTTTTAAAAGTTTCAATCGCTTGAGGGGCATACTGCTTGGTCTTAACGAAACGCTTCGTCAAAAGGCTGAACAGCGATTCATCGGCTGGAGCTTCGAAAACGAGGTTTCCACCTTTAAACGCTCTCAGAGCGCCTGCAGAAAGGGCAAGTGGATCGATTAAAAGATCGCCGAATTTGTTCCCCTTTAGCTGCAGAGGTGTGATTGGAACAGCAAAACCCTTCCCTTTTTTGGCGAGCTTGTGTCCCTCTATGAATAGTCGAAGTCGCTCTCTATAGGCCGCCAGAACTTTGATTTCCGCAGTAAACTTGTGTTTATCCTCTTTTTTCGCTTTACTTTTCTCACCACCCAGGGTATAGCGATTGTACTTTTTAACATCCTCGATGATTTCTTTAATCCCTTCCACATTAGCAAAATCGAGCTCGCTCGGAGGTATAAAACCATGATTTCTGATTGTGAAAACATCGAGGCCTTTATCAGGATCGATTCGCAATGTCTGTGGGATCGGCGGTGCCTCGATCGCAGGTGTTGCATCTCCAAATAACGCTGCTAACGGGTTAAAATTAGCCTCTGCTGCAATCTGAGCTGGTAAGTTTTCCAAAGCGCCTGTAACTTTCTGCAGTTCTTTGGATGTCGCCGCCTGTGCTTCAGTTGTTGCTGTAGAAATTGGTTTGAAAAATTTAGTCGCATCGTACAACAAATCTGCTTCTCCAAGTTTTTCATCCACGAATCGCTGCCTCAATCGGTCCCTACGAGCCAAATAATCCTGAGTCAACGCGTCGCGATCTTCTTTTTTTGAAATTTTTGTCCACATCTTGACTTTATGTTGACTTTATGTCAACTATATCAGGTCTTTAAATACTTGCCATGGGTTTATAGAAGCGATCGAACCCGCAGCGATACTTACCGTCGTAAACTTTTGAAGTTAAATCGATGACTGCAAAACCATATGGTTGAGCCGCACACTCGCTGAAAAATTTTCGAAATTCGTCAAACGGCATGTCACCACCAACAAAAGTGTCGTGAATAGCTCTCAGATTTTTGCTGTCCTGGTTGAAAAGAACGAGTAAATTTGCATTATCGCGGATCGCTTGCTTGGGAATTCTAAAGTAATTCTGAGTTAGGTAAAAGCAGTCCGCTCCACCGTGTCTTCCCATCGTGAAATACTTTTCGATTGGCTCCTGCTTTTGAAGCATCACGTCGTCAAAGATCATGATACTACGGACATTCTTAGAAAGCGATTCGACTGGAATAATATCTTCAGAGGATGAGTGAAAAGAGGCCACTTCCTTTCCAGCAACTTTTTCCAACGCTGTAGACCAGTCACGAAGAAATTGATATTTTTCCTGCCCTAGAGACTTTGAGTAGAGGTGCAGCCGGTCAAAACGCAGATATCCCTTCTTGAGAAGCAAGGTTGAGCAAAAGATTTGTTTTTCCACAACCGCTCGGACCGCAGATTATACATCTTATACTGGATGGAAGCAAAAAATTATGATTGCTGTATCTCAAGGATCGAATCTAGGACCACTATTATTCCTAATCTATATTAATGACCTTCCAAACGCCTCACCTCTTATGTATTTCATTCTCTTTGCTGATGATACTAATATCTTCTTTTCCCACAGCTCCTTGGACATTTTATATCAAAAAGTGAATGCTGAGCTTGCTCTGATTGCCAACTGGTTTCGTGCCAATAAATTATCTCTCAATCTTGATAAGACCAATTATATATTATTTAGGTCTCATAAAAAAATTGTCCCTCTGACTCAAAAACACTATGCATCGATGGTAACCCAATTACTCAGGTGACGTCATCCAAGTTTCTAGGAGTAATACTGGACCAGCATCTGTCGTGGAAAGACCATATTAAGACAATCTCCTCCAAAATAGCAAAGAACATGGGGATCCTAAATCGTGCCTCTTATCTTCTGCCACCCAAGGTTCGATTAACGCTTTATTACTCGCTGATATATCCCTACCTTGGTTATTGTAACTTAATGGGCCTGGGCCTCTACATACAAGTCAAACCTGCAAAGGCTGACCATCCTCCAAAAGCGAGCTGTCCGATTCATTGCTGGCACTCCCTACGGATCTCACACCAGCAAGTCGTTTCTTGAATTTAAAATCCTAACTGTTGAACAGATTAGGATAGCGCAAGTAGGCGAATTCATGTATCGGTATGAGCACAATCTATTACCAGCTATATACCAAAAACTTTTTCTCCTTACCTCTGAAATACATTCCTATCCCACTAGAAGCACCAAGTTGTATCGACAGCCCTTTGCCCACACAAATACTCGACTGTTTTCCATTAGATTCGCTGGGGCTAAGATATGGAACAATATTCCCCTATGTATCCGCCAATTGACTGCTTTTCAAATATTTAAGAATAAATTACGCCACTATCTGATTCATCTAGACATTTCAATGAATGCTATTTGCTGTTATGGGTGTTTAGTTAAGTTCGATTAGTTAAGTTATCCTAATTTTTTGTTTAATTCCTGTCTCCGAAAGCAAGCTTGCTGTCATGTTTTATTGAGACTTTTTATTTCATTTACCTGGGTGGCCCTATTTAGCGGGATAATCCATCCCTTCAGGGTCCTCCACTTGGTAACCGGAACGTTGTTGAATGATAACTGCCATAATTGTAAATATGTTGTCGGTTACAGGAAAATAAATTGAATTGAAAAAAAAATCGTCGATTTCCAGGTCAAAATTTGTTATCTCCATATAGATATAAAAATGGTTGATTTTATTCAGCGAAAACAATGTATTGCCTTCGATGTAAAAGACACACCGAGACTTTTAATGAGACGAAAATGGCGTTAAAGAATGGACGATCGGCAAAAAAGGGAACTTGCGCCGTCTGTGGAATTCAAAAATTTCAATTTTTGCGAACGATTCGTGGCGGTTCGCTGTTAAATAGCGCTCTAAACGCTCTACCAATGCCTGAAATGCATTTGAGCCTTCCACCCGGAGCAACTTCTGAGGATATTCCAGGAGGTTCGTTTCAGAACACCGGGAAATATTCATATTGTGGACCTTTTACGAAGCTCGACAAAAGGCTTACACAACGCTATCGTGGCGTTAACAAGCTCGACCGTGCATGCCTCGATCACGATGTGGCTTATGCAGTGCAAAAAGATACAACTGGGCGAAATCGTGCAGACGATATCCTGGCTGCAGCTGCATCAAAAATTGCACTCGTTGATGAAATCCCAGAATATGAGAAGAAGGATTCTCGACTCGTATCGGCAATAATGTCATCAAAGTCGAAATTTGGAATGGGAACGCGGCGTAAATGAAAAAAAGAAAATGAAATCAAATTTCTTCTGTGTTGGAAATAAATAAATTTAGGAAATAAAAGATGGATAAAAACCTTTCCTCGATATATTACAGCCCTAAAGGGTACTGGCGAGGAAAAGCTGCTGTAGAGAAATTGGCCTCAGCCGCAAAGGTTTCCCAGGCTGAAACTCGCGAATGGCTGAGGAAACAAGCAGTATGGCAAATTTATCAGCCTGTACCGCGACGAATTCCTCGTCCAAATTTTGATGAAAATAGGCCTAATACCGTTCATCAAGCCGATCTTCTGTATCTTCCTCGTGATAAAGTTCGTCGTAAAAAGTACAAATATGCTTTGACTGTTGTTGATCTTGCCTCGCGATATAAAGAGGCTGAACCGTTGGTCGATAAAAGTGCTTCTGAAGTCGCAGCCGCTTTAAGCCGAATTTATAAACGAGGTCCGTTGAGCTGGCCTCGATTGCTCCAGGTCGATCCTGACCGCGAATTTATGGGCTCTTTTAAACCGTTGCTGACGAAACACGATGTTCAAGTGAGGCGTGGAGAAGTTGGAAATCATCGTCAGCAAGGCATCGTTGAACGATTTAACCGGACTTTGGCCGAGCGTTTATTTGGCGCCCAATACGCTCAAGAATTACTCCTTGCTGCACGAGGTTCATCGGAAAGATCGGCGGAATGGGTTCGACAGCTGCCTGAGGTTGTGGAAGCACTAAACAACGAAACAACGCGTTTAATTGGCATAAAGCCGGCTAAAGCGATCAAGGCCGAAAAAATATAACAAAAACCCTCTCTTCCCGCTCGTCGTGCTGTTGGCCTGAAAGAGCCGATTCTTGGACACGATGTTCTGGTCCGTTACTTATATGCACCTGGGGAGCTCGAGGGCGGTAACAGACGAGCTACAGATCCTAACTGGTCGCTTACCATTCACGCTGTTTCAAACGTTGTCCAACAAGCTGACCAACCAGCGTTGTATCATTTAGTAGATGGACCAGGCCGCGGATTTGTTCGCGAGGAATTGCTCGTGATTCCTATAGGCACGGAGCTTCCACCAGAAAGATTGCTCAGCCCATTTCATCTAAAAGTTCGTTGAGATATTCCTCCGCTTCTGCTGCTATTTTTTCTTTTTCTTCAGAAATTTTGTAATGGCCGTATGCCCTTGTTTTAATCCCATCGCCCACTATCCACTTTTTTGTGTCCAGTGGAGAAAGAGATATTTTATTTTGCTCGTACACGCCAATCTGGTGCTCGTGGCTTCGAATTACAACCTGTGTGTGCCGCATCAGTTTATGCTGAAACAGGCATTTCTTGTACATCTCGTGGTGTAAATCTTTCTTAACAACTGCTCTCTGTACACCTTTTGCCTTTCGAATTTCCGATCCAGTAGATTGTACGATTGAATACATCTTTGGGCGAAGTCCAACGAATTCTGCGATTGGAATTCCATTGCACTCGTCTTGGAATTTTCCAACCACTTTTTTGTTCGCGGAGTCGAAATATGGACTATCTCGAGGATACTCGCTGAGATCGTACGAAGTTTTATTGAGCAAAATATCTTCGTATGGATTCGGTGTTTCCACTTCGAATAGTAAACTGTCGGTGTCGGTGTACAAAAGTTGTGCTTTTTCGCCGTACTTTGCTTTAACATCGTTATACCAGAAATCGTACATAAGATGCTTAGACAGATCTAGAACTGCCTGGCCGACATAGACCGGTCTGTTTAACTTCAGTTTGCACTTTTTGCTATGAATTGCAGCAATTCCGCCATTAAAGATGCGGTGGGATATATAAGCTGGATTGGCGATCAATTTACGAAGTTTGTCCTCTTTGTAACACGATACTAGATCTACCCTAATTCTCCGACGCAAATTTTCCCACGTTTTCCCGAAAACTGCATTGTTTGCCAGTTTGAAGAAGTCTTTCTCAAAGTCGGATGTGGCCTTGGCTCTAAACTCTGTATTCATCTGGATGCACGGCTTCATCCAGGCTTCCTGTCGAAATTTGATGACACGATGAATTTTACTGACTTTCATGCCCAACGAATGATATAGTTTCAGATTTCTGTAATGTACCACATACCGTTCTTTCTTTCGCAGGCTTGGTACTAACTTTACACACTCTGTGAACTTGCCTCCCAACTTGTCCACGAGCAAGCGCTGAAAGTCGCTCAACCAATCTTTTCGAACGCATATGGTTTCAGGGGCTAATGAATAGTCATTGTGGGCATCGTGGAGATTTTCAGGGTATTCAAGGTCCACTTCGAGTATAAAGCCTTCTGCGGCCTCGTCCGGTGTTGCCAAGATTTCGTCTAGAAAATTTTCTTCATTTTGACACCACGAAAATCTGCCGACAGGCAGCATTTGTTGCATAGCCCATCCGTACAGGTTATTCGCGTCTAGATACATAATCCAGTTGTTTGGCTTCGTGGTATCGTGGTCTGGGCATTGTGAATTGTTGGCTTTTGCAAATCTCTTGGAGACCGTCGAAACCCCTCCTCGAAGACCTCTTTCAAAGAATAAATGCATGTCGATATCGGTCAATAATTCGAGTTCGACTTTTGTCTTTTTCAACAATGCATCCCAAGCCATTTCAGGTAGGGTGAAATAACAGGCTGGGTCTAGCTGGTAATGCTTCATCGATGTGTCTCTGAAAGTTTCGAAAACATCAGCGAGTAGAAGCACATCAGTTCGGAGATAGAGGTCGTGGTAATCTCCCAGATCTTTACAGCCGAAATCGGTCCATACTCGTTGGGCGTACTGGTAATCAACATCTGAAATTTGTTCTCTGGTCAACTTGCTGTAGAATGCCTCTTTAGGTGGAAGCTGGCCTTCTTCGAAGCGATTGTAGCCATCTGTATATTCGTATGGATAAACGCCTTTTCGTCTCAATAAATCTAGCTTTTTACTATGAGTGGCTGTGACTTTCAGATTATCCAGTGATAAATTGCTTGACAACTTATCCAACGAACTATTCAAGAACTGGAGACTATCGATGAATCGCAGCTGGTCCAGGCAAAATGCCATATATCTCTCCATATTATTTGGAATACAGGTTATATTTTCGGCCTCATCGCCATGCATTGCTTCTATAATAAGGTGGCTGTCGTAGCCACGAAGATTGTGGAAGACCACTGGCACTTTACATTTTTTGGATTTATGCGCAACTTTAAATTGCACTCATTATGCGCCGCTCCACGATATTTACCAGTTATATGACAATGATCGCGAACCTTGTCTGTTTCGAATGCATTTTCGCAGATGTGGCACTCTGTAGCCTCACGGAATGATTGGTAATCAGCCGCTGTCATGACCATTTCCGCGATATCAGCCAGATTTTCTTGTATATTAGCTAACTCACCTCTTAAGCGACGAAGGAACACTTCTACTGCATTCTCACCACGATACAAAACAGGCTCGTTGGACTGTCCATCGCTGCGGACTACTATATAGCAGAAGCTGCATGGTTTCTGTTCAGCGATTAATCTGGTATTAGTCTCTTCAAGGTCGTCATTTTTGACTGGGACATTTAGCGCTTCAAAGTCGGCATAAATAATATATGGCACACGCATCTGTTTGTGGAAATTCGAAAATTTGAGAATCTTTTTGTCTTCTTCAGGCATCACAATTTTCTGTGGTTTATTGCTAATACCGCGGCAATCTTCAGTGTGATCATCTAGAAGGTCGTGTCTAGAAAATACATGGAGACAACGGCGACAAGGGAATAGTTTGTGCTCGTGTTTATTATGATGGTTTAAAATTCGACCTAGGTCTTTGATCCAAACATAGTGCTGATTCTCTTCTTTGAATAGTAGTAGAAGATCAACATTGTGGTCTCTGTTCTGGTCTGATATACGAATCGGAAACAACCCGTTGTTCCACCCAAACACGCATACCGATATGTTTAGGTTCCGACGCTCAAACTTGTCGATATCTGTAACTTTCACTGGATCTTCTATCTTATCGAAGTTAAGCTCGTTGAGATGGGCACAATATTTGCATGGGCGCTGTGGGTTTTGCTCTGCTGGATATATTGCTGATTAAACCGCCCACTCAAAACAACGGTTATCATTATTTTGCACATTGATAACTGATTGAGGAGGTAGGTATTTAGGCGTTGAAAAGTAACTCTTACCTCGAAATGGTTTATATCTCGCGGTATTAATGTCTAGCGCCACAACTCGCTTCACCCTCCAACCTGACCCTTCTCTGGTAAAGTCCTCTAGATGCTTCAGATTTTTGGCCTTTGTCGCCTGTACCGACTTACAAGTTTCACCTGCATTGAGAACTTCTTTTGCCTTGGTCCTGAAATAAGCGGTCGTTTTATTGGGATTGTCTGTTTTGAGTCCTAATTTTTCAAATTCAACTGTTAGCATTGCTGAGTATTTTATACCATCATGTCTTGTAAGGTCTTCGTTTATTATGGTCTCAATGCTAGGTTCCATAACACTCAAGAATGATAGTGGATCGCTCTCTAATCCATGGTCATGAGGGACCGCTGTGCGATAATCTCTCAAAAACTTGTTGGCGAGCTCTTTCTGTAGTAAAATAGGCAGTGGCCTACCATTCTCTTTCAGGGGGTCATTTTTACTCGATGATGCCATAAATAGAAGTTTATTTGTAATAATAACTTAACCTAGTCCTCTGTTCAATTGGTTTTTTCTATTTTTTTAAAAACCCGATTATTCAACGGAAATCGATGACAGCCGTTCCCACTCTTCTCTAAAGTCACGTTGCAGCCCACCACGACGCTGTCTTAACTTGACATTATAATAACCACACCGCTCACACAGCGATATTAACGTCTTTACGCCTTTCCCACACGCAGAACATGGCCTCGTTTCGCCACCATTGCGAAGTTTTGCTAAATGAGCAAAGTAATACTTTCCAATACATCTACGACGACAGAGAGTTGTTTTGCCGAGTACAAGCCACTTACATTCGTTTTGTCCATACATTGTAAATTTTGTATATGTTTAAGTATTCTTTTCTTTAATTGGTCGATTTTTCAAAAAATTATGCTTGAGCCCAACCTCGCGGGAGGTTCTCGGCTGGGCCCCCAAGCCTCGTTGTGCCACATAATTGTCTGGGAGGCCGCCGTTTGGGTTATAAGACCGTCCCAAAGGGATCCGGGCTAAGGGCCCATAGGCCAAATGGAGCTATATAGGGGCCTCCCGACGTTGTTGGCTAAGAGCCCATTGATGTGAATTGGGCCTTATAGACCAACTGTTTTAGGTTTGGCTTTCACTCACCTACTAATCTAGTCGAATCGAATCCAGTCTAATTCAATAAATCCGTCCTTAAATTAATGTACCACTTGCTTTAGTTGTGCCTCGTATTTCTTTTTGCCTCTTCAACTCGACAACTCTTATAAACTGTTTTCCACGATTCCTAATGTCTGTTTTGTGGCATCAAACTAAATTCTTGCCATCGCATATCATACCAGAGTTCTGTCACTTAAAATATGTCTTTTCCGAAGGGATTCACCATCCCATAGTAATATCTATACGTTTTGCTTGTATATCAACGAAACGTCTGTTTAATTGTTCATTTAATAGTTTAGTTAATAATTATATTATAAACTCGACACGTGTACGATACTGCATCAATAAATGACAGGGTTATGCAATTCTGACAGAAAATATGTGTCCGAGCAACGACACCTGTGTAATGCATTGAGTATGTTCACGCCACAGCATGGTAGAATTTTGTAAATTGGTAGCAGTAAAAGCCAAATTGAACTCCTGTCTACCAAAAAATCATTAGACAACTAGCCAGCATTGAAAATTATTCTATTGTCGACCATTAATGCGATCTGTTGAGTCCATTATAAACTATTGTATATCAGTTGTTTCTCTCTAAATAGTGCTCTGGGTTCACTATCAAAGGGGCGCAAATCAAAAAGGCGCAATCAAAAGGCCGCAATCAAACGGACGCATGTTTAAAAGGCGAACATCAAAACGGCGAACATCAAAAGGCGCATGGTTAAAAGGGCGAATAGCAAAAAGGCGCATGTTTACATAGGCGAATGTAAATAAAGAGCGTGAATAGCAATAGGGCACATGTTTAAAAGGGCGAATGAAAATAAAGAGCTTGCTAAAGGGTGAAGTGCAAATGGACGAAATACGTAAGGGTTTAAAAGTTTACGTAACGTAAGTTCAAGTTATTATCTTAAATTAATAGAATGAACCATTGAAATTTTAAACATTTTTCTATTCCATAACACCTATTCCATTACAGCAGTGATTAAACAAGTAAGATTGAGATTCATAATTTTAAAGACGTAGATGTTGCTGATTGCAGATTGGCTTATTAATTAGCCTAAGCTTGTAATTCAAGGTTGTGAGCAATGCCCCTTAAATAGGCTAGTACAGATTCGAACGCTTCCCATATTCAGCAACGATTCTTTTCAGTCGTTCAGCGCAGGCCTTATATTTCTTCTTTCCTGCAGGCGGATGCTGTCCAGCTACAAATTGTTCCATTTTTAGTTCGTTTAAGCTCTGTTCCTTCTGTAGGGCCTCAATGAACTTCCAGACTGTAGGGTGGTAGGCACCAAGAAGTTGACAAAATGCGCGATGCCAACCTTCCACTGAGTTCGTCTTTGGGATGTCCTCTTGAACTTGGGAATACACATTCCAGAGCCGAATGTCGAAAATTGGTGCATCTCGTCCGCCCCGTCGAGCTGGCCTCCCGATCGAAATATCTTCAAAGTAATTGCTTAAATTCTTTAACTGGTCACAGTTTTCTTTGAAAAAGTTGACTCCATAAGTTCAAAAACAGCGGTGACATCTGAGACTGGCACAAAAGCCAACGCAGCCAAGTGCCGTACTCCCAAAGCAAATTGTGCATCCGCTGTATATTGTTGTTGCATGCCAGGGATTGTTGCATGCTCTTTTTTCAGCCAAACTTGGTACATGGTTATGCTCACATGGCAACTTTGTTAAGACATGACCTTCAATATGCGATACTCTGTACATTTCCAATAAGTTTTGGTATTAAAACTTCTGTGTTTCCGAAAACTGAAACCTTCGTGAACCAACATATCTTGACCGTGGTTACTGTTCACGAATTCCAGACCCATTTTTGCACCTATTTCAAAAATCAAAAGTTTAGCAAAATTGTATACCTCTACCAGAAGTAGATTAAGATAATAATTATTTGATTTCCGTGCATTAGAAGTAAGGGGATTAAAAATTATTTTAAGAACGAGAATAGAATAAGAAGGTATACACTAAAACCTTCAGAAGTGAGTAAGAATAAGCATATGTTTTTTAGAACGAAATGTAAAAAAAATTACAGTGACTCTCCTTACCGTCTACAGACCCGGCTCCTCTTCTCCCTCTGGACAGTTCTTCGAGGAATTTACCTCTGTTCTCGAGAGCCTGATCACAAGAAACAGTCAGCTTCTCATCCTCGGCGACTTCAATATACATGTAGAAGATCCAACTTCTGCGACCGCCTCTCGCTACCTTGAACTTCTCTCCCAGTTTGGCCTCCGCCAGCATGTTGGCGAGGCCACACATCGTTTGGGTGGCTGCCTTGACCTCGTCATTACCTCTGACGACGATGAGGTTGATGATCTACAGATCCTACCACCAACGCTCTCTGACCACTCCTTCGTACAATTCATCCTGTCATCTGTCCATCTTCAACCTGTTCACTCTATTCGGATGCTGCGGGGGTGGAAATCCTTCGATTGTCAGGCTTTCAGCGCTGCCCTACGCGATTCCCACCTCTTCTCGCCTCGTGAGACTCTTGATGCTCTGTACGGTTGACCAATTGTTTGACCTTTACACCAACACCATGACGCTCCTACTTGATACGATGCTTCCTCGTCGCAGCGTTAAGACCCGTCTTCGACCGTTGGCTGTTTGGTTCGACGGAGAATGCTATCAGTCACGCCGTCGCACCCGCTGCGCTGAGAGACGATTTCGCCGGTCCAAAGATCCTGGTGACCGTTTGTTTGGATAACCCAGCTACGCGCTCTTCATCATCTCTACCACCACAAGGAGGCTGCCTACTGGGAACAGTGGTTTACGTTCAAAACCGCGATCACAAAACAGCGATCGTCAAAACCGCGATCACAAAACAGCGATGCACAAAACAGCGACTGCATAAAATAGCGATCATCAAAACAGCGATTTCACCAATTTATTACAGAAACTTTTAAATGTATCACGGAGTATGCATAATCAAAACAAATGTATAATGTTAAATTTGAATCCTTAAATTATTTCCAATTCCAACGAAGGCAGTCCAATATAGGTCGATTAGTGTAATCGCCGACGATGCTTTTTATTTTGTCTGAAATTTCTCTGTAGATTCTTCGAGATGGATTTGGTATTTGTCCTGCGATTTACTTAGGCTAACTACAACATTTTAAGTTCAATTAAGTTCGCAATCAGGACCAATCAACGCTGTCATTTCCGCTCACACTCCAACAACTTCAAATGATGTAGTAAAATAATTAACGTTAATTAGGTTCGCAATCAGGACCAATCAACGTACATTAAATAAGCCAATCTTTGAATTTAATCGCTGTTTTGATGATCGCTATTTTATGCAGTCGCTGTTTTGTGCATCGCTATTTTGTGATCGCGGTTTTGACGATCGCTGTTTTGTGATCGCGGTTTTGAGCGTAGACCGGAACAGTTGGTCTCTCGTAACGCCAAGAATCCAAAGCGCCTGTGGTCCTCCATCTCGGGTCTTCTTGGTCGGCCGTCTCGTCCCTTGGAGATCCCTGCGTTCTCCGCCAATGACTTTCTTGACATGCTATCTACTAAGTCCGACCGTCTTCGAGCCTCTACAGCTGATGCTCCTCCTCCAACGTTTACCCCAACAACATCTTCCTTCGAAGGTTTCCGACCCATTATGGATTCGGATCTCCGCTCAGTTTTGACATCTGTTAATTTAAAATCATGTGAATTGGACCCTCTTCCCCCTTTTATTATCACAGATATTCTTGATGATATTGCTCCTATCTTTCTGTATCTTTTTAATAGATCACTCTCAGAGGGCTGCATTCCTCCTTCACAAAAACGAGCTATAGTTTTTCCAGCACTCAAGAAGCCAAACCTAGACCCTAACCTTTGTCAGAACTTCCGACCCATTTCTAACTTATCATTTCTCTCCAAAACCTTAGAACGACTGGTTTCCATGCAGCTTCTCCCCTATCTTGAACATTCAGAACTCCTCCCTTCCCATCTGTCTGGTTTCAGGGCTTATCACTTCACAGAAACAGCCCTTCTCTCTCTACTTTCTGATATCTATTCAGCTGTTGACAGGTCTCAGCTCACTCTTCTTGCTCTTTTTGATGTTTCTTCAGCCTTCGACATGGTCGACCATGAAATTCTACTCCAACGCCTTGAGACCTCCTGTGGACTCAAAGGTTCCCCACTTCTTTGGCTTCGGTCTTACTTGTCTGATCGCACTCAAATGATCATTTCTGGTGACTCCAGAACTCAGTGGATCCCTGTTAAATTGGGTATTCCTCAGGGTTTTGTCCTTGGACCCCTCTTATTTATTTTATACACGGCTGGTATTCCTTCCCTTTTCCCAAATCATTCGGCTATCGGGCATCTTTTTGCTGATGATGTCCAGGCATATGTCTGTGGGCCCCTTCTGCTCAACTCCTTCTTGCTAGTCACATTGACGCTCTTTCCCAGGATCTCCATCTGTGGATGTCCTCTAACCGCCTCTCTTAAAGAAAATTCCTCCGAAACCCAACTTTTTTGGTTTGGTACACCACAGCAACTCCTGAAACTCGACTTTAACTTGCTTTCTGAAATGTTTCCGCACTTCACATTCTCATCTAGTGTCCGCGACTTGGGTGTCACCCTAGACAGCTCTCTTACCTTCACTGAACACATATCCAAGCTTACCCGCTCTTCTTACTTCCAACTTAGGCGTCTTAGAGCTATTCGCAGGTCTGTTTCATCCTCTACCTTCACCTCAATTGTCCATGCTTTTGTCTCTTCTCGAATTGACTATTGTAATTCTCTCCTTGTTGGCTTACCCAAGGTTCGTCTATCTCCTCTTCAATCTGTACTGAATGCTGCTGCCAGGCTTATAGCTCGCCTCCCTCGATTCTCTCACATCTCTACATTTATGGCTGAACAACTTCATTGGCTTCCTCTCTCTGTGCGCATACAATTCAAAGTTCTCATTCTCATGCTCAAATCTCAACTGGGTCTTGCTCCAAAATATCTTTGTCACCAAATTCTCCGCCCCTCTCTGCCATGTCAAAGCGTCCTCTTAGATCCTCTGACCGGCTTGACCTTTTTGTTCCCCGTGTTAGGACCACCATGGCTCAATCCAGGTCCTTTGTCTGCATAGGTCCCTCTCTATGGAATCGACTTCCTCCTTCTCTACGCTCTACAATCCTCTCTAGTAGCATCTCTACCTCGTTCTCTCACCTTAAAACCTTCCTTTTTCCTCGGAGTACCTCGCACTGGGAGCGCTTCTGAAAGGCTTATGCTATGAGAAGCGCTTTATAAATGATCATATACAATACAATACAATACAATACTAAAACCTTCAGAAATGAGTAAGAATAAGAAGCATATGTTTTTAGAACGAAATGTAAAAAAATTACAATTCTTATTATCCCAAAACTATCCCCATTGGCTTGAAGTTCTTGCTTCAGCACCGGCATCACAGGGCTATTTAGAACGATATTTTTCCTAGCTTTGATTCTGTAAACACGTCGTATAAATAGGATGAGGCAATCTTTAGAAATGCAAGATTTTCTAGAAAACTTGACTGCTCCAATAACTTTGATAATTATGTTGGACTAAAAGTTAAAATAATGCATTACATTGAGAAACGTAGGCCCTATGTAGAAAAATATTAAAAGAAGTAGGCCTATATATCACTGACCTCAACCCGTCGATTTTATTGAAATGCGTTCAACAACTGAAGAACGGACCTTTATAAGCCTGCGCTTTGTTTACTGTTCACTGTAGTTCATTTCGATGCCTTTTGATTAGGGTTCCCAACCTTTTCTATGCCCCGCACCCCTTGGAAATGTTTTACCAATGTTCGCACCCCCTACAAAAGTAATATCACATTTGAAGGCGCATTCGTTAAAGCATATTCAGAAACCGTTGGAAACAAAACAAGTCATATTAGAGAGTCATAGTAGCCCTGTAATACCCACGGAGTCTTGATTTACTACATGTAACATCAAAACAGGGTCTTGTAAGACCAAAATCTAAATGCCAAGCTCTCTTATACTATCACTTTTCAAATTTATACAAAGTTCTTTTTCGCCAGATGGTCGAAGTTTTAACACACCTTATAGATTATTCGGTAAAAGCTTTGCCTCATCGGCCAATATGGTGGAAAGAGAAGTCACATTCACTTTTCAAAACATCCGGGATCATATTGATCTACTCATTCTTCTGTGAGGTTCACGATCAAATTCCACGATTTTATTTCTGCCACTGACAAATTGGTTCAGTATAATTTTACACGTTCGTAATGGTATACTGGCATTTGAACGACGGTCAATTGAACGGACGACACTAGAACGGCGACACTTTAACGGGAGACAGTTGAACTGTCTCCCGTTAAAGTGTCGCCGTTCTAGAGCAGGTGACAATAGAGCAGGTGACAATAGAACAGGTGACACTTAACCGGGACGTTATTTTACCGGAACGGCTAATGAACAAGGTGCTGCGTTGTATACTATGTATACTCTGCATTGTGTAGGCCTACTCTGTGAATACTAGGCGTAAACTGAATGTTGAGTTCTTTCAGTGAGGCGGAATTTTAGCGGGACGTTGGACTAGATCAGCACACCGAGTAACTCCGCATAAGTTGCGCTCTAGACCACATCCTTTCGTCCTCCCAAATAAAGAATGCATTATGACAGCCAGAGCTGACCAATAGACAAATAGCCTACAATACAATAGATGTGTGGAAATAATTTCGAATTTTAGACCATGGCGTTAGTGTAGGCCTTTAGATCTAGCACCAAAGGTAAAAACCAAGGCTGATACGTCATGTTTTTGAGTGTTTGAAAGAAAAACAATACATGAGTGGAAGGATATCTTGGCGATTTCGAATGCACAAACGATTCAAATGCAAGGCACGACTTGTGACATCAGACGACCATCAGACGTCTGCGAACCACAAGCTGAACACACCCATTTTGGATACGACGCAACATCGCTGGCACGGAAGGCCATAGGAGAAATGAAGGAATGTATTGGCAGTTTCACGTCAACGCCAAGTTCAATTGCCTATTTGTCCCACAACTAAACAGAGAACGTGGTACATGTCCGAGACAGTGCATGTTCAATTGCTTTTTAATCACTTAACCGATAAATTGTTCACCGGTCACCTGTTACCCGTTCAACTGTCCGCCGTTCAATAGTCTCAACGGTCATCTAATACATCGTTCTACAGTCGCCGTTCTTCAGTCGTCCGTTCATATGCCGCCCTTTCATATGTCACCCAACCGTTGGTAATGACTTGCAGCAAGAACTCTCGCTAAGTTAATAAACAGCTTATGACTTTGAGGTACATTCGATGTTTATTGTATGTGATCGTATGAGTTCAAATTGTTCATGGATGCTGAAGTTGTTCATTCTAAAGACTTCCTCTAATATGGTCAACCGTGTGAAATTTTGCGATATTGAAGTTATTAGACTTTACAGATATGGCTGATGACTTTACAGATCTAACGCCAGTGAGAACCTTTGAGTGTTGGTGCTATTGTTGCAGAGTATATTGTCGCTTATCGTCGCTCTTGGTTTGTTCATCGCGCTTGCGTAGTTGGCCAGTACTAAGACTAGCATGGGCTTCGCTTTTGTGATATAATTCTAAAGCTAAACGGGCGTCTAAAGCGACTGTATGATCTCGACCCTTCCCTTTGGGTGATGATGATGAATACGACAATTTCTACAGCGCCGTAACACGGCACATGCCGTTACAAGGGCGCTTTGACACGATGACACGATGAGATCATTCTCCACCGCTGCCCGTTGGAACGTGTGCCAAGACGCAACAGCTTGTACTCTGGCAATGCCAGACCCAACCAGGAGAAAGAACGAGTGCGGCACTAATCGTTTTTGTTATAACATAGCGTCCTTAAACATTTACTCCCACGCCGCTATAAGAAGGTAAAAGGCGCTAGTTAAATCTCTAGATGATTTACTAGCTACATTTTGTTAGAGTGTAACTGTTAAAACGAATTATCAAAGCATAGCTTAAAAACTCTGTTTTACTATTGTAAGAAGATGATGAAGATCTTAACATTAGCTCTTGCATGTAATATAGTCATAGTAAAACTTTATGTCAAGAAGAAAAGATGTCATTTAAGGTAGTCCTTGTGAGGAGAGCCAAGGCCTATCTGTTAGCAGAGCCGTATTTACTGTGGTGGAGGCCCCAGTGCACCGCTGCTACGGATGATGCCTGAAAGTCTGCAGTAATAACCTCACGAGTCACGACTCGCGAAACACGACGCGTCAACTCCAGCATAGCCCCAAAACACTACACAACACTACACTCTCTGAATTTGGTTGTTCAAACAGCTGCAGAAGTCTCTCCCGCTGCTGTGGAGTTTATTGCTGTGCTTCAGGAAATCTATGTCTTCTTCGCCGTTTCTACACATTGTTACGAATTGCTAACACA